>CM062295.1:96474782-96823875 GCA_031216915.1 Pictodentalium vernedei | reverse complement strand
TACCATACCCTCAGTACAAATGTGATCTGTTAATTGCATATGGGTTGTAGAGTAAACTCCTGTTAATTGTATATCAATTTTTGTAATATGTCGAAAAAATTACTGTGACACGCGCCAAATTCCCCTTATTATCAACTTTTTGGCCTTACTACATCCAATACAGGCATTTATTCTATTATATCTTGTTTGACAGAGCTCTATGAGCTCTGTCCAAACAAGATATAATAGAATAATGCTCAGGTTTACCTCCAGAACACAGGAAACTGACCAAATCCCTGTTAATTGTATACTCCTGTTAATTGAATAATTTTTCACTGGCAAAATGGATATTCAATTAAGAGGATTACTGTATTTTGAGTGGAATCACTCCATACTTCTGGTTCCTGGCTTCATACACGTTTCTGAAATTTCGGAGAATCCACGATTTTTCCATGATAAAGCAGGGCACATTTTCATTTTCCATGAGAAAAAAAATGTACAAATTGAAGATTTACTAATAACAGCAAATCATTTTCAAAGCATTTGCTGCACCTCGATCATTCAAATGAACTTCGGTAATGCTAAATCTGATGTCGCCTGTTGTCTTCTGCACATTGCTTTTTAATGTCTTAAATTTAGGTGAATCACATCTTTCCAGTGTGCACTGGTGTGCAGTATAAATTATTTTTTTGAAAGAATATAAAGCAGATGATCAGGTATTAAAGCTGGGGGCTTGTATTTTAATAAAATCACCAGTTGTTAAAAGTATCTGCAATATAAAATAGCAATGCTGAATTGAAAGAAAAGCTACAAAAAATCGCCGAAAAGCGACGACCTCAAGCAGTATTACCGATTGTATGTCAAGTTGTCAACGTATTGAATTGTCAATACCAATGGATTTTTTCCAACAAATTGTCAACCAGGTAACCACCCACCCAACCCCTAATGTCCCCTGTGAATAAATCACACAGTAAATGTTAGGAACACTGGAACCGGGGCGTATTTCTTCAGAAACGGAAGTACCAAGTTAACAACTTGCCATTTTTCGTTTTTCTGCGTTGCTTTTTTATTTTTTCTCTGATGTATTCACAGTGTCTGCTGCTACCTGTTGCTTACAAAGTTCACAATTGCACGTTTTCTTATCAATTCGATCAATATATGCAGCCAACAGGCTTTTAGATTTACGATTCACCTTGATGAGTTGACGTTCTGTCAATTTCGCAGAAAAATATAAACCGAAATGAGCGATATTTTGATTTGGTTTCGGTATGGTTTTTGGTATCCCTGCAATACCAAAACTGCACCGAAAATTTAGTATACCACACAGCTCTAAAAGACACCAAAAATCTATTTATATTAACCCTCTGCACTCTGATGTCAGAATGGTAACGTTTTCAGCAGCAATTATTTCCCATAATGCAGTTTGATATTTCACCAAATTTATCCTGTTTGACAGAGCTCAGTGAGATATAATTGGTTAAATTCATAGTTAATCAAGAGAAAAACAGAAAAATTGGGGAACATTCTGTCGCTCTACCAGAGTGCTGGGGTTAAGTGACCTTTACCTTAAAAGCAATCTTTGTATGAGGTTCTAGTTTTGAAAGCAAAAGGAAACAAAGTTATTGTACGGTAATCTGAAATATATTTATAATTATTTATTTACTTATTTATTGGTGTTTAAGGTCACATATGTATGCACAATGGCTAATCGTGACCGTGACAGTTTTACGGGTGGAGGAAGCCAGAGTACCCGGAGAGAACCACCGAGCAACGACGAGCAGCTGTCAGCTCCCCAACATCGTAACTCTGAACTCTGCATCGCAGCACAGGCAGGGTTAGATTGGTTGAAGACATGCGCACCATCGACGTGCAGTACGCCTCAGTACACAGCATCAGCGTGCCCCCATGTAGGCAATCGGGGTGAAGTGTCTTGCCCAAGGACACAATGCGGTTGCCGCAGGTGGGATTCGAAGCCGAGGACCTCTTGGCTTGCAGCCTGCACCTCTACCAACTGAGCCACCGCGCCCCGAATATATTTATAATAACAGTTACCTTGACCTTTGACACAAACACCAATTTTACAATCCTATCATGGTCTATCCATGGACACCTTATAGGCAATCTGTGTGTGAAGTTACAGTTCTGTATGCAGAAGGAAAACTTATTGTCATGGATCAGGACAAATTTCAAGACCTGTACACCTCCATGCAGGTAGTGCTTAACCCCCTGCACAATGATGTCAAAATATCCAGATTTGAAGTAGCCATTTTTCCATAATGCAACTGGGAATTTCACCAATTCAATCTTAACCCCCTGAACACTGATGTCGAAATATCTAAAGTTCAGGGTTCAAATCTTCCCATAATTTAACCAATTCAATCTTGTTTGACAGAGCTCATTGAGCTCTGTCAAACAAGATTGAATTGGTTAGATTTCTAGTTGCATTATGGGAAAGATTTGCACCCTGAACTTTAGATATTTCGACATCAGTGTGCAGGGGGTTAATCCTTTACCTAATGAATTGCCTGCCTCTGCCCATGTAATTTACAAAGAGAGCAGTTGAAATTGTTTTTTTTTTTTTTAAATTTCAACAAAAACATATCATGTGAGTCCATCATTGGAACGAGCTCATTCCAATTAGGGGTCCCATTGTATGATTTTGTTGACTTTTTTTTAAAAAAATTTTAAAAAACAAAAATTAAAATAATAAATTTTGAGATGTTCTGTGTTGGGTAAAGGGGTAAATGGCAGACCCAGTCTATTAACCAGCTAACCATGTGCTATAACCATATGATAACCAGTTATCAACAGCAATTCTTAATTTGACAAGGACCCTCGCTGTCAAAGTGTCGTCAAACCCCAATAAATAAAACAAGAGGCCCCAGGTGCCTGGGGATGCTCACCTGACATGGTAGCCTAAATATCAACCCAGAGAATTGATTTTAACAAGTTGAATCTGCTCCTCCTAAAAAAAAGCTTACACCAAATATCCAAAAATTCTGACCAGTGGATCTAAAAAAAAAGAAGATTTTTAAAGAATATTCCTCATATTGAACTAAGTTATAATTCAGGCTCCCACAGGGAGCCCATATATGCAGCTCAGGGACTTGGCTTTAACAAACTTGAATCTCACCCCCACTAACGATGCTGCACACCAAATATCCAAATATTCCAACTGCTGGATCTGAAGAAGATTTTTTAAAGAAAATTCCTAATTTTGAACTAAGTTACAATTCGAGCTCCCACAGTGAGTCCAAATATGGACCTAGGGACATGGCTTGAACAAACTTGAATCTCACCCGCCCGCTAAGGATGCTGCATACCAAATAATCAAAACATTCTGAAGAGATTTTTAAAGAAAATTCCTCATTTTGAACTAAGTTATAATTTGGGCTACCACAGTGAGCCCAAATATGAACCAAGGGACTTGGCTTGAACAAACTTGAATCTCACCCACCTAAGCATGGTGCATACCCAATATAAAAAAATTCTGACTGCTGGATCTGGAGAAGAAGATTTTTTAAGAAATTTGCCTGAAATGCACTAAGTTTGAATTTGGGCTTCTATAGTGAGCCCAAATATGAATCCAGGTGGCCGATTTGAACAAATTTGAATCAGATCCACCCCACAATGTTGCATACCAAATATGAAAAGATTCTGCCTGCTGGATCTGGAGAAGAAGAATTTTTAAGAAATTTGCCTGAAATGCACTAAGCTCGAATTCGAGCTTCTATAATGAGCCCAAATATGAATCTAGTGAGCGGATTTGAACAAACTTGAATCAGATCCACCCCACAATGTTGCATACCAAATATCAAAAGATTCTGCCTGATGGATCTGGAGAAGAAGAATTTTTAAGAAATTTGCCTGAAATGCACTAAATTCAAATTTGGGCTCCTATACTGAGCCCAAATATAAACGCAGGGAGGGGGGGGGGGGTGCGATTTGAACAAACTTGAATCAGATCCACCCCACAATGTTGCATACCAAATATCAAAAGATTCTGACTGCTGGATCTGGAGAAGAAGATTTTTTAAGAAATTTGCCTGAAATGCACTAAGTTTGAATTTGGGCTTCTATAGTGAGCCAAAATATGAATCCAGGTGGCCGATTTGAACAAACTTGAATCATATCCACCCCACAATGTTGCATACCAAATATGAAAAGATTCTGCCCGCTGGATCTGGAGAAGAAGATTTTTGAAGAAATTTGCCTGAAATGCACTAAGTTCGAATTCAAGCTTCTATAGTGAACCCAAATATGAATCTAGGGAGCCGATATGAACAAATTTGAATCAGATCCACCCCACAATGTTGCATACCAAATATGAAAAGATTCTGCCTGCTGGATCTGGAGAAGAAGAATTTTTAAGAAATTTGCCTGAAATGCACTAAGTTCAAATTTGGGCTCCTATACTGAGACCAAATATAAACCCAGGGGGGGGGGGGGGGGGGGGGGGGGTGGTGATTTGAACAAACTTGAATCAGATCCACTCCACAATGTTGCTTACCAAATATGAAAAGATTCTGCCTGCTGGATCTGGAGAAGAAGATTTTTTAAGAAATTTGCCTGAAATGCACTAAGCTCGAATTCGAGCTTCTATAATGAGCCCAAATATGAATCTAGTGAGCGGATTTGAACAAACTTGAATCAGATCCACCCCACAATGTTGCATACCAAATATCAAAAGATTCTGCCTGCTGGATCTGGAAAAGAAGATTTTTGAAGAAATTTGCCTGAAATGCACTAAGTTCCAATTCGAGCTTCTATAGTGAGCCCAAATATGAAGCTAGGGAGCCGATTTGAACAAATTTCAATCAAATCCACCCCACAATGTAGCATACCAAATATGAAAAGATTCTGCCTGCTGGATCTGGAGAAGAAGATTTTTTAAGAAATTTGCCTGAAATACACTAAGTTTGAATTCGAGCTTCTATAGTGAGCCCAAATATGAATCTAGGGAGCCGATTTGAACAAAATTTGAATCAGATCCACCCCACAATGTTGCATACCAAAAATGAAAAGATTCTGCCTGCTGGATCTGGAGAAGAAGATTTTTGAAGAAATTTGCCTGAAATGCACTAAGTTCGAATTCGGGCTTCTATAGTGAGCCCAAATATGAATCTAGGGAGCCGATTTGAACACAATTGAATCAGATCAACCCCACAATGTTGCATACCAAATATGAAAAGATTCTGCCTGCTGGATCTGGAGAAGAAGATTTTTTTAAAAATTTGCCTGAAATGCACTAAGTTCAAAATCGGGCTCCTAATACTGAGCCCCAATATGAACCCAGGGTGCCGATTTGAACAAACTTGAATAAGATCCACCCTACAATGTTGCATACCAAATATCAAAAGATTCTGCCTGCTGGATCTGGAGAAGATTTTTTAATGTTTTTCCCATTGCCTACAGTGTTAAAAAGTGCTGACTCAGCACTTGTTCAATGTCCTGAAAAAAGTACCTTGTGATCAAACCGATAGGGATTTTTTTTTAAGCATTCTATTCTACTGGATAAAAGTAAGCTTTATACAAAATATGAATTCTCTGTGCCGTGTAGTTTTGGAGATATGGCAGTTTTAAGGTTTTTCCTATTTTTAGCTCCCGAGGTTCCCACGAGGCAATGAGAAAAATTTTTTTTGCATCAATCAACTACTTATGACCCATTATCATCTCATATCAAATTTGTTCAAATCGACCTCACGGTTCAGAAAATAGAAAATTTAGGCATGGCCAAAATTTTTGCCACTCCCATAATGAAGGCAAATAATGCCCGACAAACTTCTCTTGAACAAACTTGATTCTAAACCTCAAAAGGACCCTGTATACCACATATCAAGTCTCTGCTACTGGTGGTTCATTAGAAGAAGATTTTCAAAAAAATTGGCCATTTTTTCCCCACACCTCTGCTCAATATGAGCCGAAACCTAATTTGGATAAAAATCAAAATGCCCCTATATGACCACTACTTACATGAAATTTAATTAAAATGTGGCCAGTGGGTTTAGGAGAAAGAGGCTCAAACACCACCTTCACAATGGACGACAGATGACGGATGGACGACAGACGAAGAGTGATACGAAAAGCTCACCCAGACTTTCAGTCAGGTGAGCTAATAAATACCTTGACTATGAGATCGAAACATTCAGAAATTACAAGCAGCCAGGTTCTTACATTTGCAAAGTTCCATACTTATTTCAGACATATCAGCCAATTTTTCACCCCCAACTTAAATACATCAAATTGACAAAAATATGAGTTACGAAAAATTTTGATGAAAACATTCAGTGGTACAAAGTACAATTTACAAGAATATTATTTCTACAACTCATGTGCTTCAGTAAACTGCTTGTTTTGAGTGAACAAAGACTATTAAATTCCAAGGAATTTTAATGACATTTTCTTTATTCCAACTGATTTAAAGTTTGTTCACAACATTAAGTTTTATACACTGACAAGGGTACATAGAAAAACAAGTTTTGAGTTTACCCAAACAATGATTTACATTAAAAAGTTATCAATGTAAGAATTAAGCCCTTACAGGTTAACCCTTTACAGGGACCGACCTGGGCATGCGCCTGTGCATATTTGGTTCTGAAACATCAGGACCTGGCTCTTAAATCTCAGAAATAGGCTTCTCAGTTGGCACGTAACTTCTCAGATCATATTTTGATATTCTTTCGATGGATAATCGAGAGAGACACTCTTACATGTATTATATATATGATTATCATTTATCATTGTTGTAGAGTGCTTAAGTTAATACTTCAAGTCTTAATTACCAAGCATTAATCTTCACTGTGGTTTCTGATCAAGTCTTGGCTGCCAAAATAGGCAGCCAAGACTTGATCAGAAACCACAGTGAAGATTAATGTTTGCTATAGTGTACTAAATGAAAATGATGAGAGCTATTACATACTTGCAGTGCGTGTTACAAACAGCAGTGTAACTCCGTAAATTGAAATCTGGCACATGAATTGAAAAAATAGGCTCCAAGGCTAAAGCGTATTTTAAATAGTCCTGATCGGTCCCTGCCTTTACCCAATGCACAAAATAACAAAATTTGTTATTTTAATCATAGTCTTCCAAATTCTTCTGAAATTCCAACAAAATTATATCAAGTGACTCCTTATTAGAATGAGCCAGGGGTCAGCCGAGTGGGCGACTAGGGCGAAGAAGTCGCCTTGTCATTCCTCAAGTCACCTTGGCTTACATTGGGGGCGAAATTGAAGTCGCCCTCCAAAACTTCTTTGGGAGACATGGCAGTTTACTGTATTTTCTTATGTTTTATTTCCAAAAAAAACAACAATGCTTTCGCATTCACAAAAAAGTAAACACGGCTGCTGTTAAAATCCGTCTTACGGCTCTGAAAATAGCCTAAACTTGCCCAATTTTACATTTCTGAAAAGAGTTGTAATGTCGTAGTTGTCGTAGTTGTTCGAACAATACGCCCCGACTGATAGCAAAAAGCACAAAACGCCCCCCCCCCCCCCCCCCCAGCTGAAACCCTCTAGCCACATCCCTGACTCCACTTCTCCACTCGCACGTGTGGTGCTCAAAAAACATTGGATTTGAACTCAGATAATAAAATATTGAGATATTGTAAGTTCTTTCAACTCCTTGCATGCTGCTGGCAGATATTTTCAACTGCTGAATTTGAATGTTACGAGGGCACAAACAGACGATTCCTTGGATAAGGGGATAATATTATTCATTCGGGGCTACAGTTAAAAAAAACTCAAGACATCTTGAAAATTAAATTGTGGGTAAATAAATAATGACGACGAACCGATATTTTTGTAATTACACCAGTATTCAATCGATATTGGTTTGAATACCGGTATATATCGGTTTATCGATATACCGTGCAGACCTAGACTCTAGCTAGCTCACATCCCACCTAACAGAATTTCCAATCCCCCCCAAAATTAAAAATGCAGCTAACTTACCTTGTGATGTCCCACAGAATGGTGCTTATAATAAGAACATCCGGCTTAGGGTCCTGTGAGAGAGTCTTCAGTACTGCTTCCACATAGTGGTTGTAACACCGAGTCAAAAAATAAAATCTGATCAAGTGGTGATCGGTCTTATACTGACGAACTTCTCTGTAGCCATTATTGGTGCTCATCACGCCTTTCTGACCACCCTCAAGCAACTCATCATTCTCAAATGTATGCTCACCCTACAATAGAACACAACAGACCATGTATAATCTGTCAATAAAACATTCGATATCAACAGTGTGTGACAAGTATACTCTAAAATGCTTCAATTTCATTGGTAAAATTGTTTTGTGGTTTGGCACAAAAAGACAGCTTCACTGGTATGTAAATTTGTTGGTCAGAACATAGAACATAAGTGAATTTGCTGATGACCATCCAAAAGATTACAATGCTGTCTGAGTAAGTCAATATGTCCGTGTCAAAACAATGTCCAATTAGTTGGATGGTGGGCATCTGACTATACTGTGGAGCCCACTTAACTAGATATCTCTTAATTGTATATCCCTGTTAATTGAATATAATTTTCAAACACAAAACCATTTACCATACCTTCAGTACAAATTTGATCTGTTAATTGCATATGGGTTGTAGAGTAAACTCCTGTTAACTGTATATTAATTTTTGTAGTATGTCGAAAAAATTGCTGTGACACGCACCAAATTCCCCTTATTTATCAACCTTTTTGGCCTCATACATCCAACACAGACATTTATTCTATTATATCTTGTTTGACAGAGCTCTAGGACAAGATATAATAGAATAAATGCTCAGTTTACCCCCAGAACACAGGAAACTGACCAAATCCCTGTTAATTGTATACTCCTGTTAAATGAATAATTTTCACTGGCAAAATGGATATTCAATTAAGAGGATTCCACTGTATCAAAATGCAACTCAGCACTCCAGGAAATAAAATACATATTGTTCAGTACAGTCACTGCGGATTGGTAGTAAACCACAGTTGGGCAGTGATGTCCTTGCATACATTTTCAAGGTAATAATGAAAGTGTCAATAACACTATAGCTCAACTTGTTAAAAATGTACATGTATAGTATGTGACACAGCAATGAAAAACATCTAGGTACATATAAAGTATTGTAATGATCTGTACATAAATATTGACGCCTGTTACAAATGTATAGGTAAAGTATTGTAAAGGTGGGTGACAGTCAGATGCTAAACTAGAAAAGAAATCTTTGAGTCCCAGAGTGGGTCTGACTGAACATCAAAATATTTGTTCTCATAGCACAGTGATAACAAAGGCAACCCAAAACACACTCATTCCTGTCCAAAGATGAAAACAAAGGTACCCAAGAAGTTTTGTGAAGATCAGTTCATAAATACGAGCTGTATAGAAGTTGTGACAAAAAACTGATTGGGCCTAATTTCGGTACAAAATTGCCATTGGCAGTTGTCTTGAATTTTGGAACGCACCCAGTAACACTCGTTCTCGTCCCAAGGTGATAAGAAAGGTACCCAAGAAGTTTCGTGAAGATCAGTTGATAAATACAGCCTCTAGCCCAAGCCGTATTGACATGAGCACTTACAGTATATAAGTAGCACTAAATAAATCAAAGTTCATCTGATTTGCATAATTTCTGCACGAGAAAAAAACCCGTACTATATGTGATGTATTCCATGTTACTAAACATTCAAACAAAAATTTATTCAAATCAGAACTTTCATACAGAAGTTCTGTACAAAAGATTGATTGCACTAATTTTGGTACAAAATGGCTGCTGGTGGCCATCTTGAATTTCGGACCACACCCAAAAACACTCGTTCTCATCCCACGGTGATAACAAAGGTACCCAAGAAGTTTCGTAAAGATCGCTTCATAAATACGGCCTTTAGCCTGAGCCGTATAGAAATTGTGTACAAAAAACTGATTAGACCTAATTTTGGTACTAAATGGCCACTAGCAGCCATCTTGAATTTTGGACCACACCCAGAAACACTCGTTCTCGTCCCAAGGTGATAACAAGACATTTCGTGAAGATTGGTTCATAAATACATACTCCAGCTCGAGCCGTATTGACATGTGTACTTACTGTGTGTAAGTAGCACTGAAAAAAATCAAAGTTCATCTAATTTGCATAATTTCTGCATGAGAAAAAAACCAGTATTATATGTGATGTATCCCATGGTACTAAACATTCACACACAAAATTATTTGAATCAGTGCTTTCATATAGAAGTTCTGTGCAAAAATCTGATTGCACCTAATTTTGTATAAAATGGCTGTCATCGGCCATCTTGAATTTCGGACCGGACCCCAAAACACTCGTTCTCGTCCCACGGTGATACCATAGGTACCCAAGAAGTTTCTTCAAGATCAGTTCATAAATACGGCCTCTAGCCCGAGCCGTATTGGCATTTGCACTTACAGTGCTGAAAGTAACACTAAATACATCAAAGTTGGTCTAATTTGCATAATTTATCCATCAGAAAAAAACCTGTGTTATATGTAATGTATCCCAAGGTACTAAACATTCATACAAAAAATGATTCAAATCAGCGCTTTCATATGGAAGTTCTGCACAAAAATCTAATTGCACCTAAGTTTGTACAAAAAGGCTGCCAGCGGCCAACTTGAATTTCGGATCGGACCCAAAAACACTCCTTCTCGTCCCACGGTCATAACAAAGGTACCCAAGAAGTTTCGTAAAGATCGGTTCATAAATACGGCCACTAGCCTTAGCCATATTGAATTGTTGACAGACAAATGGGCAGACAGACAGATGGACAACTGGCCATGGCATAAGCTCAAATTTGGCTTCACCAAAGTTGAGCTAAAAATCATCATCAGAAAAGTTTTAATTAATGAAGCACTGGGTTGTACCCGGTGCCCCACTATTTAAATTTTTTATGATTATTCTTATAATTCGTTTTTGGAATCTAATATTATTGAGTTAGCGGAACTATTACCAATCCAATGAAGATAAGAAGTCCACGGTGGTTGCATTTATAGTTGGGTATTCTGCAGTGGCATATATGTAGATATTTTTTGATGGTGGGGTGAAACCATAAAATTTCATACTGAAATTAACGCTATGGTGCATCACCGCCTGCCACTTTGGTAGGCAGAAACAAATCACATCACAAAGTTGTGTCAAGAAATTTGTGACGTCCTGTATCTAGTTTTATGAATGCATTTTTTCCTCGATGTTAAATTTCTGGTTCTGATGTACCATGAAAACTGAACCGGCAAGAACAAAAAGACGTTTACAGTAGAATACACAAAGAATAACACTAAAGTACCTGCAGAGAAGAGTTGCCAAAACAAGGGCAGGCTTGATAATTTGAAAATTGCAGGAGGGCCATTATGGTTCACCTCAAATCACCCCTATGAGGGCAATTCTGGGCTTGCCTAAAATGACCCCAGGAGGGCCATTTATGGTTTGCGGGGCCATTTTGTTTCAGCCTGCTGGGTAGACAACTAATATCATTTTATGGTACATGGTTTGTGTAATTATGATGTACGTCATCACGTAATGAATAGATGCAGGCTTGAATATTTGGATGCAAGATACCAGTTTACCGATGACACTCACTATAGTGAAACCTGTCTTGAGAGACTGCCTGTTTTGCCAAGCAAAATTCTGCAAGTAACTGAAAATCCAAGGGATATTTGTTGTGGGGCTAATGTATAAACAAAAGGCCACTGGGGGCCTGAGGGCGCTCACATGACATGGTATTCTAAATATTAAACCAGGGACTTGACTTGAATAAGCTGCATACGCCCCTCCTAAGAAAAGCATATACCAACTAGATGAAGCTGTGGTGCTCACACAATACACAGGATTTTCCTTCTATTTTCAGTTCCTGCACTTTTACGTCCCAAAATTGAGAAAAATGCATAAAAAACAGATTTTTATTTACCGTATTTGATCTATGTATTGAGACGGGTAAAAATAATTAATTTTGTAGGCGTCTGATGCCTTAGTATTAGGTAAAAAAAAAACACCTGTTGTTGCCGGTACAATGAAGTTGTGTGTGACTGTGTGACTGTGGTAATTTCATTTTTTAGGAATACCTTCATTCATATTATTTATAAATAAAATAAAATAGTTAATAAATCAATGACTCCAAAAAAATTCAACAAAAATCAGCAGGAAATATCAACAAAATGTTAATGATAACAAATGAGGTGATAAAGCACGTGGTCAATTTGTTTTGACCTGGAAACATGTTTGTTCAGTTGTTTAAAACAAAATATTTGAAATGTGTTTTGTATTACTCACGTCAGAGAAGGTGCCCTCAGCATTCATAACTCCAACTGTGAAAAAAACAAACAAAATAATCCTCTTGGTTCAAAATGAAGACAAAATACACAGCTGGAAAATGTTCTTTTTCTGTTTGTATATAAGTAATCACAATGGATTTTTTTTCAGTTTTCAACAAACTTTCAATTATTTTTTTTTTACACAAAACGGATAAAATTGGTACGAACCATAACAATATACCACTAACATGATTTTGGAAGGTGTTACGATTTATTAACGGCCCAACAGGAATGCTTAACAGCCAGAGGGTCCATTAACAGCCCGAGATGAAGGCGAGGACTGTTAATGGCCCGAAGGCTGTTAATCATTCCTGGAGGGCCGTTAATAAACAGGGACGCCCAACAAAATCTTGTTATTACTATTATTACCACTTCTAAAATGGTTAAATCCAAAGGTTCTTCATCAAGTTCACTTGACTGTGACATCCCGAGTTTTCGCAATGACATTTAACCAAAACACGTGTGCTGTCTGTTTCTAGATAAACAAGAGGGCTCGTATCGCTGAAGCAATACAATGTCCCCTACCGGACTAATGAGCATTAATAATTATACAAATGTTATAACCTAGATGTGATCAGCATGAATTCCGTTGAAACATTTCCAAAAAAGTCCAGAAAACTGATATTTTGGCACTTTTCCATATTTCCAAGGGCCATAACTCACACAAGAATAATGCAATCAGCATGAAACTCAAACTTGATCTGTAAGTCATCATTCTATAGTAGGTTACCTAGAATGAAATCATTCGGTTGAAGCATTTCCAAAAAAAGTCCGGAAAACTAAAGTATGACTGACAGACTGACTGACGGATGGACAGAGTAGAAATGAAACTTGATCTGTAAGTCATCGTTCTATAGTAGGTTACCAAAAATGAAATCATTCCGTTGAAGCGTTTCCAAAAAAAGTCCGGAAAACTAAAGTATAACCTACAGACTGAGTGACAGACTGACAGATGGATGGACAGAGTGTAAATGAAACTTGATCTGTAAGTCATCGTTCTATAGTAGGTTACCAAAAATGAAATCATTCCGTTGAAGCGTTTCCAAAAAAAAGTCTGGAAAACTAAAGTACGACCGACAGAGTGACTGACAGACTGACGGATGGATGGACAGAGTGTAAATGAAACGTTATCTGTAAGTCATCGTTCTATAGTAGGTTACCAAAAATGAAATCATTCCGTTGAAGCGTTTCCAGAAAAAGTCTGGAAAGTTAAAAAATTTATAGTAATTTCTATATTTTTTATACTTACCAATGACCCAGACATAGCTGGTGCTAACTCTTAAAATATAGGGCCAAACACAAATTTTGCCCCCCAATCCCCAAAATTTGCATCTAAAACTAAAGAAAACATGTCCTGAAAGGCCCTCCACACTTCGCCCCTACTGCGCATGCGCAGTGTCAAGGACGTTCCGAAATTGGCGCCATTTATCATTCTAATAACCAGTGCCTGGTAAGCGCTATGTACTCAGCGGGGAGGCAAGAGTTCCCAACTCCTGGGAGGGCCATCCCCGTCTGGGTCATTGGTAAGTATAAAAAATATATAAATTACTATAAATTTTTTAACATTTTTATACTGTACCAATGGCCCAGACATAGCTGAATAGTAAAAAGGCTGGAGGGCCAAGGACATAGAGCAAAATGGAATACGCTCAATAAAATAAAATAGAGTCATCCCCTGTAGGGAAAAGAAGTAATAGGCCTTACATGTATCTTTCTTATTTATGATAAATTAGAAAGATACAACACCTTCCAAAAATTGAGCTTCATACATCCATGTACTCTATTAATATCCAATATAATCCTTATACTAATAATTTTTAAAGTAAGCCAATAATAAAGTAAGTCTAGAGAATAGAGACTCTTATACTCCTAAAAGTGTCTGAGAATTGCATAATCATGTCCGTTGACATATGCAATATTCAAAAGCTATACTTTAAAAACTAAGACTTGAATGAATTTTATAAACTTAAACTTCTCACTAAACAACCATCCCCATAACAGCTCAGAATTACTAACTCCGGAGGAGGTATCCCCTTGTTTTCATAGTAAAAACAGGTGACCCAAGGGAACACCCTCCCCCCCCCCCTTTTTCTTGCCCTGGGTCAAATAGCCCAGAGCGAAGAGGGCAGCCGAACGGAGACACTGCCGAAACAGACAGCCTACCTAGCTATAGTAGCAACTGTTTAAGAGAATGACATTCTGAGCAGTAGATAATAGACCTAACAATAGAGGCCTCCAGAAATGGACTCGATATTTCTAAGATAAAATTCATGAATGTGGATGGCTGAGCGCAATGAGCGGCCTTCAAAAATCTATAATAGTGACACTATTAATGTAAGCCCAAGAAGTAGAAGAACTCTTACTTCATGAGCCGAAATCTTAAGCACAACTGCTAAGTCAATGATATACCATAAGCAGTACCGAAAGTTAATAAAATCCATTAACAATAAAATGGAGCGTAACGTCCTTCTACTAGACATCAAAGACAGAAGAAGCTTACGCCCTTGTAATAAACAGATATCTGTTTATAAATACATAAACTGTACCCGGAAAGAGTAAAGGCCTATGCCCATACGAAGACGGAAGGACCTTAAAATAATAGGTTCCGGATAATAGGAGCCTAACTCTTATGCAACAATCCAACCTAAATAGTAACGGAAGTATTGATTCCGAAACTATGAAAGTGAAAATCATCCATCGATAGTGCATGAAACTCACTGACTCTACAGTAAAAGAGAAACCAACAGAATTACTGTCTAAAAGGTCAGAATTTGAAAACTACTGTTTCCAGAGGCTCAAATGATTACTTAGCTAAATAAGAACCGAAGTTAAAATCCGTATAGGAATTTAATCTAAAGATTCTAAGTCTATTTATCAAAAAGTTACTAACTGACTTAGATAAAGAGACAAAAGACTCAATTGTAAACTATCGTAGAGTGCATAGGTATGAGGTAACATAAACCTATAACCTAAATAATAACAGGCTGCAGTAGATCTTGTGAAACAAGTATACTAAAAAATAGCAATGAGTAGTATGGAGGGATCAAGAATATGAACATAATGATCCCCACACCACGACGGAAGAGCCTCCACTTTAGTCGCATAGAATAGCGAAGAAGAGGATCTCCTATAGTAAGAAATCGCGTCCAAAGCTCGTCCAGTACAGTGCTTACAATGCAATACGGACCACACAACGGAATACATGAAGGTTGCGACCTTGCTGGTTGTGATAAAGATGACACGATTTACCCAGTGAAAAAAGATCCTCACATAGAGGAAGATTTCACGTTAAGACCCACAGTAGACAAGAGAGTAAATTACTCATGATCTCTGTGAAGATAGAGATGCTATCAACAGAAATGTATTGTGGTTGTTTATCTTAGCAATACCTGCTAAAACAACAGCGCCGGAGGATACGCGTATCCTATCATTCCGTCCTATAGATCAATAGAGCGTTAACACTATTAGCTCAGAGATCTGGACAAGCCAACACATACGTCTGCAATTGATTAACAAGCTGTGTCATAAATAAATCATCATTGGGCGCTCCCATAGATAGCAAATCTGATTGAATACTTGTTTGTTGAGAGTCCATTCTGACAGCAACAAGCGACCCGTAAGAGAACGGGAGTCCGATAAAACAATCAGACGACCCGGAATATGACGGACCAAAACTGAACTTGGTGTACTAACCAACAGACGGATTCTTTCCATTAAATTGAATAACGGAAACGAAAGAGTGCCTCCCTGGTTCCGGAGATACGCCACTACTGTCGAATTAAAGGACAGGAATTTGGGCATGCGTTTCTGAATAATGTTCATGCAATGACATAAAGCAAGCCTAAAAAACACTATTCCGCGGAAGTTAAACTGATTGCTAAAAGACTGCGGAACCCAAAGACCCTGGCACTTCGAATCCGTAGGGATCAGTATATATCCCAATCTGTTTGACTGGCAACCGTCATAACAGCCACACTCGGGTCCGGCAACTGCGGCGGCACTCTCTGAGTCAACCACCGAATGTTTGCCCCAGTCTGAATCTCTTGTAACACTAGATAGACAAGAGAACGTGTAAATCGAGCAATTCATGGATTGCCGGAAAGTTGCCGTCGAAGAGAAGCTCCTCCGAGAACGAAGCGACTCTGAGAGAGTTCTTCACCTTACTATCCACGCGTGTGGATGTAGCTAGGGCTGCGTCACGTCTAACCAACTCCAATCAGCCACTGAAGGGCGGAGTTATACGTGAACAAACTACTGCCCTCAAAAAGAAATTACATTGAGAATAATATCCCGTAAATCTTTTCTTGAAGACGTAATGATAACGCCTCAGTAAGGCGGATTACGTATAATAAAGCGTCTAAGTTAAGTCTACTATACATAATGTCGTTCCCAACATTGAAATTGGAAAAGACATAAACGGCGAAAAAGAATATATGCAGTCTTTAATCACACCGTCTAGACGCATATGAACTCTCGGTATGCCCTGCTCTGCCAAAATAAACTATTTGTAAAAATGATAAAATGGCAGAAATGAGCAACGCGGACAAGAAACTAAACTATCATGCTTAGTAGCAGGCTTGTATATATATATATATATATATATAGCGTCGAAAAATAAAACACATGTTGTAATGACAATATTGGACTGCGTCGGTAAGTCAGGGACAATGTCCCTGTACCGATCGAAAAATCCGAGTCCAATGACGCTATAAGTCTCTTATCCAAGTTCGCAGCAATGAAGTCCGAAAAAATAATCACTGGAAGATAATGCCAGAAGATATGAAAGGCATCTTCCGATACTACTAAAGGGAAAACTCGAAATCTTTCGAATCCCTTTCGCCATCCTGTCGGACCCTATAAAGCATTCGGTCGTCCGTAGTTGATGCAACCGCGGACCGCACCGACCCAGCGCCGTCGGATAATTCCTGATTCGACCGAGACACTGTCAATTGCTGGGATGCTGCGAAACAACTGTGCTAACTCGGATAGCACGTCCGTCACTGAGGCCTGAGGAGAAGCGGTCTTACGATGCATTGCCGCTGGAAGCTCCGTGATCGTTACCCCGTACATACTTCCAATATGCGAGCGAACGGAGTGTATAGGCCTCGTGTCCCTTGGCTACCGGATGGCGCGACCTATTCGCCGTGGAATCACTGAATGCCGAAACTGATCGGATACTCGAGGTCACGTAGCCAATGTGCGGTCGTGTGCCCTGCTGTGAGGATGAGGAAGCATTAAAGACAGTCTCTCGGACTGTCAATATAACGGAGCGTCCCGAGCAACGGACATATGCTCCGAATGTAAAATATCTGAACCACAACATGCGGTCCCCTATGTTGTTGGCTTCCTCCGATCTGTCCTCAATCTGCCGTCACTGGGTGAGTACTAAAGTAATTAAAGTGCTCGCATCACCCAAATCTCCTTCCTAGACCGCAACGGACGAACCCGGCAGACGAACCATTCGATGAATGTACGCTACACCGGGTGAGCTAGCGAATGTCACTCCGTAAGCGATAGACATATTCCATGAGCACTTATTGCCGCTAACTCTTCATTAACTATGACGACAGAGGCACACTTTTGAAAGACATCTCCATAACTCTTCGAACAAGAAACCAGAAATGCTTGGATAGCAAGCATAAAATAATAATATATATATAGCGTCGTTCAATAATTCGAAAGTTTGTGTGACATTATTGGACTATGTCGGAACTGAGGGACGATGTCCCTGAACCGAACCAAAAATTTCTAAGTCCACCAACGCTATCAGTTTCTTATCCGACATCGCAGCATATGTTGTTCCGAAAGGGAAAGCTTGAAATCCTCCGAATCCCTTTCGGTATCCCGTCGGACCGGATGAAACTTTCGGACGTCCGTACCCGCTTCCGCGGAGCGTCCCGACCCAGCATCGTCGGATAAAATATATGCGACAGATTCAGTTGATGCTGGGATGCTGCGATAAACTGTGCTATTAAGTAAAGCACGTCCGTTCCCGAGGCCTGTGCAGTAGCGGACTTACGATGCATTGCCGCTAGAAGCTCCGTGTACGTTGACTCCCGCACACTTCCTATGCGAACGTCCGGAGTGTGCAGGCCTCGAGTCCCCGGCTACCGACCCAGCGCTGTCGGATAATTCTCGATCCGACACCGTTTCTGTCGGCTGCTGGGATGCTGCGATAAGCTGTGCTATGTGCACAAGAATGTCCGGCGTCGAGACCTGCGGAGGCGCAGTCTATCGCTGCTTCGCCGAGGGCAGCTCCGCATCAGATGGCTCCCGCATACTTTTCCTATGCGAACGTCCGGAGTCCATCGGTCTCGAATCCCTGGCTGCCGGATGGTGTGACCTGGTCGCCGAAGAATCCTTGATCGGCGAAGCTGGTAATATATCGGCGGTCACGCAGCCAAGGTGCGGTCGTGTGCGCTGACGAGAAGAGGAAGCCTTAGCAGTCTCAGCGGACTGCCTATACAACGGAGCGTCCCGAGCGACGGACGTATGCTCCGCTAGCGACACATTTGTACCACAACATCTGGGGCCAGATGTTGTTGAACGAGAGAGGGGCCTCTCTCGCTTGCCGTCCGGATGGACCGGAACGAGCTATGAACCGGACTAAAAGGCTTCCTCCGTTCTCCCTCCGATCCGCCGTCACTGGGTGTGCATTAAGTTAATTTTATAGTGCTCGCATCACCCCAAAATTCCTTCTAGACCGCAACGGACGAACCCGGCTGCCGAACCATTCGGTGAATGGACGCTACACCGGGCGAGCTAGCGGACGTCAAAGGCCGTCGAACCTACTAGGGTCCTCTTAGGCAATTGGCGTATTACATGAGCACTTTTCCGCTAGCCCTTCATTAATTGTGACGACGGAGGCACACTGTTGGAAGACATCACAGATACATCACCCTAATCTTGATCGTCTGAAATAGAAATTGATAAAGTAGAGTGACCCTGCGGGGAAAGGACCGGAGTGTCCAAATCCCCAACAACATACCGTGACATACGCTTCCCATATTGTCATCGAAATCATACGATACAGAACAGGAGTTAATGCGAGTACACTGACCACATATAGAATGATAATAAGGTCAGAGGAAGACTTCCTCTTAAAACAATTGATCAATATCCTTTCAATGTGAAAAGAAAACAAGTCCTGGTACTCGCACTAACCCCTGGCAATCAAAATACATAATAATAATATGATCCATTAATATAGAAAAATAATTGAAATCAAAATATTTTGAAAAAATATTTTTTCAGAACAGCCCAAGTTTCTGAAAAGTAACGTTGAGCCCCAATGGATCCCAAGCCTAAGTGTGGACAAAAATTTTAAAAATATTTTAAACAATTTATTCAACACTTACGAACAATAATAATGTATCTAGTTATGATTAAAATAACATAAAGATATTATTATTTAGAAATCCCCCCCTCACACAGAGGGCTGTTGTAAATGTAAACAATGAGTGTAAAAACACTAAAATAAGACTCCAGGCACCCAGGCCCGAAATCAGTTACCAAAAATACACTATCTGATGCAAAACAGAGACTTCCAGGGAAGAAACTGCAGAACATCAGATGGTAGATGCAGAACACAACGCCTAACCACCCGTAGGTGAAGACGTAAACATGGGGAAAGAACAGAATTCATTCTGTTATTCAGCTAAAACTCCCAAGAAATTTTAGTAATAATAATTACAGAAACTATGCCAAAAGCATGGGAGAATAGCAAGGGGGAACTTAAAGGACAGGGAGAGAGGAAAACACTTGAAAAAACAGTGTAACTAAATAATCAGAATGACAACAAAATGGCTGCTGCCTTGAAAATAGGTAACTTAACATAATTTCATTAAAAAATTTTAAGTTACAGCCCTGATAATATTCTGTCACGCATTCTTTTCCTCTCCTCCTTTTCTATCCTTCTTAGAATCACCATATCACTAATATTTATGTGTCTGGCATCATTTAAACTGAGATTTAAAAGCACAAAGATCAGTCAGATGTTAACTGATGAAGGGCCAAACTTAGAATGATAAATGGCGCCAATTTCGGAACGTCCTTGACACTGCGCAATGCGCAGTAGGGGCGAAGTGTGGAGGGCCTTTCAGGACATGTTTTCTTTAGTTTTAGATGCAAATTTTGGGGATTGGGGGGCAAAATTTGTGTTTGGCCCTATATTTTAAGAGTTAGCACCAGCTATGTCTGGGTCATTGGTACAGTATAAAAATACTGATATTTTGGCGCCTTTCCATATTTCCAAGGGCAATAACTCACACAAGAATAAGGCAATCAGCATGAAACTCAAACTTGATCTGTAAGTCATCCTTCTATAGTAGGTTACCAAAAATGAAATCATTCCATTGAAGCGTTTCCAAAAAAACTCCGGAAAACTGATATTTTGGTGCTTTTCCATATTTCCAAGGGCCGTAACTCACACAAGAATAATGTAATCAGCATGAAACTCAAACTTGATCTGTAAGTCATTGTTCTATAGTAGTTTACCAAAAATGAATCATTCCGTTGAAGCGTTTCCAAAAAAACTCCGAAAACTGATATGTTGGTGCTTTTCCATATTTCCAAGGGCCATAACTCACACAAGAATAATGCAATCAGCATGAAACTCAAACTTGATCTGTAAGTCATCATTCTATAGTAGTTTGACAAAAATGAAATCATTCCGCTGAAGCATTTCCAAAAAAACTCCGGAAAACTGATATTTTGGTGCTTTTTCCCATATCTCCAAGGGCCGTAACTCACACAAGAATACTGCAATCAGCCTGAAACTCAAGCTTGATCTGTAAATCATCGTTCTATAGTAGTTTACCGAAAATGAAATCATTCCGTTGAATCGTTTCCAATAAAACTCCGGAAAACTAAAGTGTGACTGACAGACGGACAGACTGATGGAGTGCAAACCTATAGTCCCCTCCGGCGTTGCCGGTAGGGGACTAACAAAACATCACATGGTCAATCACATGATAGCTTAATTTAAATATTTTTGTTTGCCACGAAAAATTGGCCTTCTCCCGAAATCTACTAACAAAAGCCTACCATAATGAATTAATTACACTCACCTTGACAATTTGAATGCTTCAACACCGAATTAATGGGGAAATCACACAAATTTCACGTGCTTTTTTAACATTCATTGCAGTTAAGTGTGTTTCATCATCTCGGAACCGAGGCGTATTTGGTATGACGGATTACATAAACTGTAACCAGAGCCAAGGCTGTTAATGAAACATTTAGCCGGAAGCGGGCTGTTAACCACGTTAACACACAACATCCGGTTTGAGTCTGTGCATTATGCACTTTTACCGTAAAGGTAAAATTGTGTTAATATAATAGAGAACTCACACTAAAGGGTAATAATTACCTATTAATGCCTTCCGTTGAGGGCACTATGCTCTCATAGTGTTGCTGAGGGATGCAATAGTCGCGAGGACACTATTTGGTTCCCGAAGCAACACTATGAGAGCACAGTGCCCGAAATGGAAGGCATTAATGGGTTTAGTACATCACACCCAGACCATCTCCACAACATATTAAAGAAGGAACGGAGAGATAACTAACACTTTACTATCCCAAATAAAACAATGAAATTAATAACATGAAAATGTCAGGAAAACATTAAACTATCAACTGGATTCGAACTCAACGGGTAAAGTAGAATAATGTAAATAAACACATGAAACCGATCAACCAATCATGTGGCACATAACTGGTTAACACGAGATATCATACAACAGAATCAACGTCTCACATATGGTGGTATTAACAGAGCTTGTGAGGCACTATAGAAATTCCTTTATTCATGGCACTAAAGTTTTATTAACGCTCACCCCATTGAACGTGTTATGGGTACTTCCTCTGATGTACGAGCACATTTTAATTATTGTAAATATTTACAACACAATTGCTGAAATTGAATTTTGGGGCACAATACTGCATTTTGTTGCATATTTCTTTGGATTGCTTTTGAATGTCAATTGATGTTGAGTTTTTTGAACACTCGATTTCCTCCAAAGCACTTATCAGATCGTCGTCATCAATATCGGTATCTAATAATTTGGGTGCTGATACTGTGGAATTTGCTGACTGGAAAGAGAGTTGCGTTGTTGTTTTCTCAACAGCATTCCTCGCTGCAGGCATTTCTGAATGTTCAGCATCTGCATTATCGACCATGGAACTCAAGCTCTCTGACATACCTCGTTTGACATCAGCTCTTGTGTCCGAAACGTAACTTGACAATGATTTTTCATTTCTGTGTCCCGATAAAGAAATAATATCGCGATCTTTGAATCCACAATCATTAAGAATTGTTATGGTCGTAGCATGCACACAGTGGTTGGTATATGTATCAGAAAGACCAACTTGTTTAGACATTTTTACCATGAACTCTCCTATGGAATTTTTTCCCATTGCCCTTCGCTCAAACCAACATTCGTCATTCTCGTGGTATGAATTTTGGGGAATTTGAAAGAACGCATCACACTCATGGTTTCGTTTCATAAGATATCGTTGAAAACTATTAACAGGGCGCATTTTTGTGCCAGTTTCATACATTCTAGGTCCATCACCTTCATCCTCATTCGTTACACCTGTGTGATTTTTTGTTCGCTCAGAAGTAGTTTTCAGGATGTATTTTCTTCCAGTGTCATCAGTTTTAACTACAAAATCACAAGCTTTAATTTCTCGAATGTTTTCTCTCCCTCTCCAACAAAAGTAAAATAAAAGCTCAAACATTACTTTATTCAAAAGACCTCTTGGAATGTCCGGATTAAACACAATTGGGTGCTGATATAATTTCCTTAGATCGCCTGAAATAGAATGAAACACTAAGCATCAAAGCAGAATAAACATTTACACGGTCAATCACAATCGTTTATTGTGATCGAAGATAAATAATATTCAGTGCCCTCTCTAAAGCTCTTATTCAAAACTATTTAATTGATAGGTCTACAATTTATTTATTTATTCATGTTTATGATAACTTTCAACATACATTGCTCTCCGTAATTTATCTATTTATTTATTCATGTTTATGATAACTTTCAGCAAACATTGCTGCCCGTTATTTATTTACTTTCTCTCACAACTGTTCTTATGTGTCTCTTGTCGATTTGAGTAATAAACAACACTCGTGTATTTCATGTAATTAACAAGACTGTGAATTTATACGAGAACAAATAATTACAACACCACTGTCTATTGCAGACACTGACTTGTTCACTTCCTAGTTTTGTTGTGTTTTATTTTATTATGTATTTTTTATAGTTACCTGGCGGAATGGGTTTTTGTATCGGACTGTTCCTTTTCCGTCTTCTCTTGTTTTCTTCAACATGCTGTCGAATACACGATTAGCACCTTTGAAAGCTGGGTCTGTTATTATAGCAAAGTGTCTCTCATGTGGGGGTTCTTGCAAATATCTTCTTATTCCTTGACGAATGGCACAAATAATGCTTTTGGAATACAAATCACCATCGCAATTTCTAACGTTTGTATAAAAGTCTTTCAATAGTTCCGTTAATCTTCCAACATCTAACGTTTCAAATGCACCATTCATTTTTCTGTCAGAACAGAACTGCCGGAGAATATTGACAGCATATTTGATTAAACTAACAGTCTTTCGGCTCTGATGTTGTTCATGAAAAGAATTAACATTCTCATTTGCGAATCTTGAAACGCTCATTTTATTTCTATGCGTCTCCACATTTGCCGTCTGCTCAGAAAAGGGGAATCCCCTCGGGATTCTGTTTGCAATGCGTGTACACTATTGCATGACTCCAGGCACTATGCTTGACTCTAGGCACTATGCTTTCATAGTCCCTATCAATACAGCCAATGAGAATACAGGGATTTGTCACGTGATGTACTAACAGTATATATAATATGTCAGCTGAAGTTAATTATACTTGAGAGATTATGTTTTTATTTAATTTATATTTCGAGTCTATATAATTTTGATTTCACGTAACCATGACAGTATGAGAAAATATTTGGCAAACAATGTATTTGATTAAAAGCATGCGGGCATGTTTAATAAATAAACAAACTATATTTAACCTGACGGCCCTGGTGCACATAATGCATCCCCATTGTCGTAAACAGTATGGCTCTACCCTGTTTTGTTTTCAAAATCTCACGTGTCCGAGATTTCAGATATTTATAAACAGTAAAATGTGATGGATTTCAGGACAAATATTTTGAAAAGTGTCAAATCGGGAGAAAATAGGATGTGACCGTGAGAGTGTGAGTTGGTGCCTCAAACCGGGAGACTCACGGTGAAACCGGGAGAGTCAAAGGGTCTGGTCATATCAGAATTTAACATGGAATAACACAATCACCAATAAAAAGGAATAAAAAAACACAAACAGTGGTTCAAGAAATGCAATCTTGCATTAAATCAGGTGACCCCTTTTCTCAAACATTAATTACACTGTTTATGCCTTTTACATAGCATATGCTGTTCTATTTAAGTATTTTGCGTCAGTCAGAAAAATAAATGTGGACCTTGACTTGTTTTTTTTACAACTGTGCTAACAAATTTGCACCTCATGGGCCGCTGGAACACAAATGGTCCATGAGATGAAAACTTGTTAATTCGGTTGTGTTTTCCTTGTGGACATAATCTTTCACCTGGATGGGGGAGAGGCTATAATTCTCTGAACTTGAAATTTAATACAGCTGTGCTATTTTCACATTTATATAATTATTCACAACTTGGTAAAACAGGAACAGTTGGGGGGGGGGGGGGGGGGGGGGGGGCACCTCTCCACAAACTACAGGGTTATTACAACTGCGTTAACAAATTTGCACCCCATGGGTCACTGGAACACAAATGGTCCATGAAACTTGTTAATATGGTTGTGTGTGTGGGGGAGGGGAGGAGAGGGGGGGGGGGGGTCCCAAACCAAACTACAGGGCTATAATTTTCAATATTTTACATTATTTTTTGGGAAGCTATCTTAATGAAAAAAATTCAACATGTTATTCTGCAACCGACGAGTTGAAAAAATTAGTTACTGTTGACTGATGGCATTGACTGAGTATCTGCACTTTATATTTCTCAATTGCCATTTCCATTTACTGGCACATAAAAATAAGTTCTGCACTCTTATGGTGCATATTATAGTTTTTCAACTGGAAAATGAATTCTAAGGCTTGCAAATGTGAGAGTATTTGTGCCTCACTGACACAAGGTTCAGCCTCATCGTCACTTTCACTGTCAGTTTCATTTCCTGCATTTTTTGCAATACCTTTTAAAATATCGTCTTCCCAATTTTTATTGCCATCGAAACAATTATCGACTAGGTCGTCACCGGCAACATATTCTTCCGTAGTTACACCATTGAGAAGACTATCGAAATTAACCAATCACTTACAGTTGCAGGATCAACATCAGATGATTCTCCACTCAAAGCACTTGCTTTAGTCAGTTTACGAGTAAAACCCAGTCCGTATATGGTCCCATTGGTTACTCAAGACAGGTTTAAAATTTGATTTTTGCCACCGTTTTGTGGTCACTGATCGCATTAGACAGGTGGTCGTTCATAACAGGTCAGTTACAATGTAAAACCAATCTGTACATGGCTGTTGCAGTTATTCAAGACAGGTGGTCGCTCACGGCAGTGGTCTCTCAAAACAGGTTTCACTGTAACAGTGATTGTTATAGTTATCTTGCATCCAAATAACCAAGCCCGTATCTACACATTACATAATGACTGTACAAGCCAGTGCACTGTGCTCACCGCCAGAAGTCAATATTAATTATAGGCTTTGATTTGGGGACGAAATGTCCCAGTCGAAAATTGTCAAGGGTCGAACTGGCTTGGGGATGATACATCCCGTAATCGCGCGTGACACGAGAGTTGTCACAGTCTGATGTACAATGTAATAAACAATTACAACTTTGAAATTGGCAGACCTTTCGCTCGTATTTGGAAAGTTACTTACTGTCTCTGGGTGACTACATCAACAACACACTACAAACTACACAAATTGCACTTCGTTACCTCCTTCAATCCGTGAAAATTACCGTTTGAGACGGCCCATTTTGAGGCGCCCTCGACTGAATTGATAGGTCGCAGAAATCAGGGTTAGGTGGACGTTTACCATCCGCAGAATTTTGAACTCAAGGGGTACCTCAAAATGACAAGCCCACAAGGACCAACCGAACTGTATATTCTGTGGAAAGAGCATAAACAGTAAAAGCCATGTTTCAGCCAATGGACTTACTGGTTACTCCGAGATGTCCATTATTTGTTTATTTATTCTTTGGGATTTAATGACTAAAAACTAAGGTAATATCATGTCGGATAGGTTTTTTGGGTAGAGAAAGCTGGAATACCAGAGAGAACCATCGGACTACACTGAGTAACTGTCAGTTTCTCCAACTTGATCACTCTGCAAAAGCAGAGTCAGCAAGGGCTGAAGGCATGTGTAACCCATCATGCGGTTTGTCCTAGAACCCTGTGCTACCGTGCTACCAATTAGGCAAATGGAATTAACCTTTTTGCTGCTATAGGTCTGTACTGAATACGGACCCAAACTTTGATGCTGCGTACAATATGTCTGTACTGAGTACAGATTTTTAACATACATAGAATGGAAACATCACACAGTGCTATTCTCAATACAACTTATATTGTAACAAATGTAAAAGAAAGACAATGTGATGTCAAAGATTTTTTTCAGTATTTTCCATCATTTTTATGGGAATGACCGAGTCAACTGCATATAAGATTTCCAGTTAGAGTTATGTTTCCTTTATAGTGTTCTTGAAATGTAAAAATTATTTGCAACTAACCAAGTTGTCGTGTAATTATTTGCTAACAATGGTAGTGATTAGTGTCCAACCGATTACCAAAAATGGTCGCTGACCGATTACCAGTTATTTGAGCCCACAATCGGCCGATTCTGATGCCGATTCCGATTGTAATACCGTGCACTACAAGACAAGTTGAGGCTCGAAAGAACTACATTAAACTGAACATTTTTCAAAGTGTTAAACTTCGTTGACTGGGGTCCCAGTAAAATTACCAGTTGCGCACACTTGGGTGGTAAACGTGGCTCTCAGAGCCACGTTTACCGCCCAAGTGCGCGCGACTGGTAATTTTACTGCGACCTGAGTCAATGGAGTGCATTCTTCACTTTTCCGGTATGAACTGGCAATTGCTGCAAGTGTGCTCAGTTGTAAGCTTTACATTCGTTTAACACATATATCCCGTAAAGGGGCTTCTAGAAAGATTAGGAATACACATTGTGGTTGTTTCTCAACTTTATTGAATGGTATCATCGACATCATTTTACATTAACAATTGAACAATTGCAGAAGATAATAAAATGCGATTCAGAAAAATCACAAATTGCTTGGCAACAATCGGTTGAGCCGATGTTCCAGAAGCCGTTGCTGTTGTCATCCGATTGCCCATAATCGGCCGATTGTGGTGGCCAGTTCTGATCATCGGTCGAACACTAGTAGTGATGCAGGCGATTATTGCGATTAAGATATTTCAAGTGACTTTAGCGAATCCAGATATTACTACTCGGCCTGTCCAAGATGCCCTGGACTAGATATTAAAAATATTTCTGGTTACCAAAACAAAATTAGGTACTGGAACTAAACATCAGTCCCCGAAAGTGTTCAATTATGTTCTGGCAGGTTTAACAGGTTGAGTGCTAAATGATTTTTCAAAGGTGATTTGCAACATGGGTATTTTTTTGTTTATAAATGCCATGCTATTGTGGAAGAGTCAGAATTTTCACACTGACCGTATTATTTATATATGAATATACATAGGATTTCAGTTGTATTTTATGCCATATATTACTTGCATGGTTTTACTGACAGTTAATCTCACTGCACTGAATGCGCTGCGTTCAAATGTATGACTGATGAATGTTTCAAGCACAACTGTATGTAAGATAGGACTGAATTGATGGCCTGCAATCCTGGTTTAATTGCCAATGCCCTCTATCCAGTAGTTCAGGTTCGTTAATCCGGGTAATTAAGAAAACAATCTCCCGCAAAATCCTTTTTTCAGACATTCTGCTTTGTTGTCAACAGATCGAGTCACAAAATTTTTATTCCATGTTTATGAATCTAATCTCCGATTATATTCTGACTTTATAGGTGAGATAGAATATTCTTCATCAATATATTTTAATAATTATCTTTGCTCAGCATTAAAATACTGTAATTTATAGTTCTGACAGCTGGATTAACTTTGTTTGATCTGTCACTCAGATTGGCTATTCACTGTCCGATATTACATGTATTAAGGATTGCCGCTCACTTGTGTTTAACTCGATTATTGTAAAGAGGCTTATTCCATTTGATTCTATATTTTGATTTAAGGAGGCACATACATTTTTATATATTGTATGTGCATTACATTTTGAATTTAAAGAGGCCAGTTTCCAACATAGAAACAGTTGAGTGTGAATAACTGACAAATGTTTCTGAGTACAGTAATGACCAAAAGTAAATTAGAATTATTATGTAATGCTGCTATATAACCTGAGTGGCTCATTTAATTATCCAACTTGATTTTGTTTTATTCCTTACAACAGTATGACCACATTTTAATTTGTGTTGCAGATAATTTGGATCGTATTGGTACAGTTGGTGTCAGAGCTAGAAAAACCTCTGTCAAATCGATAGGGTATGCTTTTCTTATATTCTTCACTGTAAAAGCACTGAAAGGTATGCAGGTGCTTTTCCACTAGCAGAATATTGTGTGTTTATTATACTATTTTGATAAAGTAGGATAGTGCTACTCTACAAAGGTAGAATGGCTAATTCTAAGTAATTCGTAAAGGTAGAATGGCTAATTCTAAGTAATTCGTATTTACTTAAATATAATTTATTGAAAGTGCTTGAGATTGAATATAATAAACCAGCGGAACCATTACCATGCTGAAATAATATTTTAATTTAATACAGTTCGCTTCATAATTGTTTGTAACTGTAACTATTAGGAAGTAATGGGAGGGTAATAGCATAGTAATCGGGTTAGGGATGATTTACAATACATGACTTCATAATTTGATAATGTGACATTGCTCTTCTTCGCATTATGACTGGGCTGCAGTGAACTATTATTTCAATTGCGCTACCATTAATTTTGAATGGCTACCCAGGTCAGCCTTCAACATATCTTTAACATCATATACTCATTTTATTCCAAGTTAATCGGTGCATATACCTTAAGCCACATGAGTATATTTGTAGAAGTATTTCGTTCACACTGATGAAATACCAGTGGGTGAATCACTGGGAGAAATGGTTCTATGGAGTATGTTATGAAGTTTTATTGTGCAAGTACTTATTTATTTTACCTTATAAATAACTTAGTGTCCTTTTATATATTTTCAGGGTATATTTTTATATATGTAAAAACTGATGTGGATTGAATAAATTGCTAAACTGGATTACTGAATTCTTATATTAATGGACACGCAGAAATGAACCCTATTACACTATCAGCAAGAGTAGCTTTAGTTTAGCAAGATTTTGTTCATAAAGAATTGTTTTGCTACAATTTTATATAAACAAGAGGTCCCAGGGGGCCTGAGGGCACTCACCTGACATGGTAGCCTAAATATCAACCCATAGAATTGATTTCAACAAGTTACAACTGCTTCTCCTAAGAAATGCTTATACCAAATATCCAAAAATTCTGACCAGTGGATCTAGAAACAAGAGGCCCCAGGGGGCCTTAGGCACTCACCAAATGTTCCATACTGTTAAGACACAAATTTTATCAAAAGCTATTCTTAAGGTTCTACAGAGTAAATCTATAGTCTCTGTGGAGCTAAAACATCAACAGGACTGAATGGGACAATGCTGCTGATCAAATATCAAAAGATTTTGCATCTGCATGATGGTTCTGAAGAAGATTTTTAAAGAAGTTTCCTTGAATTGCACAAAGTAAACATTCACGACCCCATAGTGAGCCCCAATATTGATCAAAAGTCTCAATTTGAACAAACGTGAATCCAACACATACCAAGATGCTGCATACCAAATATCTAAAGATTCTGCCACTGGTTCTGGTGAAGAAGATTGTTAAAGATTTTTTCTTAAATTGCACTAAGTAAAAATTCACACCCCCCATAGTGATCCCCAATATTGAACGGGGGATTCAATTTGAACAAACTTGAATCAGACCCATACCAAGATGCTGTATACCAAATATCGAAAGATTCTGCCCATCGGTTATGGAAAAGAAAATTTTTAAGGAAATTTTCTTAAATTGCACTAAGTAAATATTCAAACCCCTTTAGTGAGCCCCAATATTGATCGAGGGACTCAATTTGAACAAACATGAATCAGACCCATATCAAGATTCTGTATACCAAATATCAAAAGATCCTGCCCATTGGTTCTGGAAAAAATTTTTTTTAAAGAATTTTTCTTAAATTGCACTAAGTAAAAATTCCCCCCCCCCCCCCACCATAGTGAGCCCCAATATTGGTTGAGGGACTCGATTTGAACAAACTTGAATCAGACCCATACCAAGATGCTGCATACCAAGTATCAAAAGATTCTGCCCACTGGTTCTGGAGAAGAAGATTTTTTAATAATTTTTCAATAATTCATATTGTGCTATCAGAGTTATGCCCCATACAGAGACCCCAAGGGACGTGACCATTTCATTTGAACAAACATGAATTGCCATATAGTAATGAACATCCACATGAAGTTTTGTAAAAATCGGACCAGAGGTTTCAGAGGATAAGTCGTTTGAAAAATGTTCACGACCACGGACGGCAAGTGATAAGTTGATCTCCCTTTGGTAAGCTAAAAATTCCTCATATTGACTAAGTTAGAATTTGGGCTCCTACAGGGAGCCCAAATATGGACCCAGGGACTTGGCTTTAACAAACTTGAATCCCCACCACACCTCCGCCAAAGATGCTACACACCACATAGCAAAACATTCCGACTGCTGGATTTTGAACTAAGTTATAATTTGGGCTACCACAGTGAGCCCAAATATGAACCCAGGGACTTGGCTTGAACAAACTTGAATCTCCCCCCCTAAGGATGCTGCATATCAAATATCAAAACATTCCAACTGCTGGATCTGAAGAAGATTTTTAAAGAAAATTCCTCATTTTGAACTAAGTTATCATTCGGGCTCCCACAGTGAGCACAAATATGGACCTAGGGACATGGCTTGAACAAACGTGAATCTCACCTCCCTAAGGACGCTGCATACCAAATATCAAAACATTCTGACTGCTGGAACTGAAGAAGATTTTTAAAGAAAATTCCTCATTTTGAACTAAGTTTTAATTCGGGCTACCACAGTGAGCCCAAATATGAACCCAGGAACTTGGCTTGAACAAACCCGAATCTCACCCTTCTAAGCATGCAGCATGCCCAATATCAAATGATTCTGCCTGCTGGATCCTGAGAAGAAGATTTTTAAAGAAATTTGCCTGAAATGCACTAAATTCAAATTCGAGCTTTTATAGTGAGCCCAAATATGAATCCAGGGGGGCCGATTTGAACAAACCTGAATCAGATCTACCCCACAATGTTGCATACCAAATATCAAAAGATTCTGCCTGCTGGATCTTGAGAAGATTTTTTAAGAAATTTGCCTGAAATGCACTAAGTTCAAATTCGGGCTTCTATATTAAGCCCAAATTTGAATCCAGGGGGGCCGATTTGAATAAACTTGAACCAGATCCACCCCACAATGTTGCCTACCAACTATCAAAAGATTCTGCCTGCTGGATCTGGAGAAGAATATTTTTTAAGAAATTTGACTGAAATGCACCAAGTTCAAATTCGAGCCCAAATACGAACCAAGGGACTTGGCTTGAACAAACTTGAATCTCACCCCCTTAAGGTTGCTGCATGCCAAATATCAATACATTCCAACTGCTGAATCTAAAGATGAGGATTTTTCAAGAAAAATTCCTCATATTGTCTGAGTTATATTGACTGAGGGAGCCCAAATATGGACCCCAGGACTTGGCATTAACAAACTTGAATCCCCCCCCCCCCCCCACCCTTAAGGATGCTACACACCACATGTCAAAACATTCCGACTGCTGGATCTGAAGAAGAAGATTTTTAAAGAATGTTAAAAAATTTATAGTAGTTTATATATTTTTTATACTTACGAATGACCCAGACTTAGCAGGTGCTAACTCTTTTAAATTTAGGGCCAAACACAAATTTTGCCCCCCCCCCCCCAATCCCCCAAACTGCATCAAAAACCGAAAATTTGATGTCCTGGTAGGTCCTCCATACTTTTACTGTACTGCGCATACGCGCAGTGTCAAGGAGGTCTCGAAATTGGCGCCAAAAAGTCATTCTTACAACCGGTGCCTGGTAAGTGTTATGTACGCAGCGGGGAGGCAAGAGTTCCCAACTCCTGGGTGGGGCATCCCCGTCTGGGTCATTGGTAAGTATAAAAAATATATAAATTACTATAAGTTTTTTTTAACATTTTTATACTGTACCAATGACCCAGACTTAGCTGAATAGTAAACAGGAGGGGGGGGTGGCCCAGGACATAAAGGAAAATCCAATAGTCTCAATTACATATAACAGAATTATCCCCTCAAGGAGAAAAGGAGAGATAGGTTTTACATGTATCTTTCTTATTCTTATCAAAAAAGAAAGACACAATACCATTTCCTAATTGAGCACAAAACATCAATGATCTCTATTAATATCCAGTATAGCCCTTTATACTAATATTTTTAAAGGTAAGCCAATAAATAAAGGCAGTCCAGAGAAATGAGACTCTTTATACTCATTAAAAGTGTCCGAGGATTGTATATTAACGCTCGTTTGACACGTGACATACACAAATGCTTCACACCGAGCTACACTTTAAAAATATTACATGACATGAGAAAAACATTAGCTTTACACTTTAAAACCATCCCGGTACCGACTCGGAATTACTGACTCTGGGGGAGGTATTCCCTTGCTTTTCACTATAAAGCAGGTGACCTAAGGGAACACCCCCCCCCCCCCACCCCCCTTCCCCTTGCCCTGGGTCAAATACCCCAGAGCGAAGAGAGCAGCAGGACAGAGTCACTGCTGGAACAGAAAGCCTAAATAACTATAGTTGCAACTGTTTAGTGGACGATATTCTGAGCAACTGATAACGGACCTAAACAATGCAGATCTCCAGAAATGGACTCAATATTTCTAAGATTAAAATTCGTGAAAGTGGAAGGCTGAGACCAATATGCAGCCTTCATTAAATCTGTAATAGCAACACTATTAGCATAAGCCAAAGATGTTGATAGAGCTCTAACTTCATGAGCCGAAATCTTAAGAGCAGACTGCTGTGATGAAGATAACTTTTCATAAGCAGTACGTATAGTTAATTGAATCCATCTAGCAATAGAATGAACCATAATCTCCTTTCTATTAGGCATCAAAGACAAAAAGAAACACTTACGTCCCTTTCTAATAAACTCAGACCTACATTTATAAATATGTATTGCTCTAACAGGACAGAGTAAAGGCCTACACCCGCCGGAAGACGGAAGGGCCTTAACTGGTAGAGTGCTAAGTTATTTTTGGTCATCAAAATTTGTTCATGTGTCTTTGCCTTGTTACAATTTATGGGATAGTGCCAAGAGGCACTCTCCCATAAATTGTAACAAGGCAAACCCATATAGACGAAGTAATTTCACTTCTAAGATAATATGAAGCACATCCACAGAATACGACACCTTTAGGCTGGTGTACCTACTCTTCATACTAATGCCCTGATAGTGGCTTCTAGCACTCTACCAGTTAACAACAATAGGTTCAGGATACTTATTAGGAGCCTGATTCTTAGCCAAAAATCCAACATTAGTAGTCAAAGTAATAGTATTACCAACACTACGATAGTGAGCATCATCTACAGATAAAGCATGAAGCTCACTAACTCTTCTAGCAGAAGAGAAGGCTAAGAGAAAAGCTGTCTTATATGTTAAGAGTTTGAAGTCCACTATGTCAAGAGGCTCAAAAGGAGCTTCTTTTAGCTTAAGAAGAACCCAAGCTAAATTCCATTTTGGAATTAATCTAAGGGTTCTAGGTCTATTTATCAAAAAGTTTCTTACTAATTTAGATAACGAGACATTAGATCCAATCATTAATGTATCATGGTGTGCATAGGTATCAGATAACATGGACCTTTTACCCTTTATAGTAACAGGCTGCAGTTGATCTCATCAAACAAATAGACCAGAAAATTAGCAATGTCAGGAAAGGAGGGATCATATATATCCACAGAGTGATCCTTACACCACTGACGAAAGACCTTCCATTTTGCAGCATAATTTAGTGAAGAGGAGGTCCTCCTGCAGTTAGAAATTGCATCCACTGCTTGTCCTGCAAAACGTTTACTGTGCAAGATGGACCGCACAACAGAAATATGTGAAGGTTGAGACCTTGCGGATTGTGGTGAAGAGTGTGCGATTTCCCCTGCGACAGAAGATCCTCCCATGGAGGAAGCTTCCCGCGGCATGTCCCACAACAGACACCTGAGTAGATTTATCCACGGTCTCTGTGGTGACAGAGATGCTTCCAACCGAATCTTGCAGGGGGATTGCTTTATCTTGAGCAATATCTGCTGAATCAGCGGCGCTGGAGGATACGCATATCCAAATATCCCGTCCCACGAGATCGACAGAGCGTCTACTGCAAACGCTCGAGGATCCGGGCACGGGGACACGTACATCTGCAACTGATTGTTGAGGTACGTCGCAAAGAAATGTATCATTGGTCGCTCCCATTGGTAGCAAATCTTATTAAAAACCTGTTTGTTGAGAGTCCATTCCAATGGCAACAGGCGACCCCTCCGGGAAAGGGAGTCTGCTAACACATTCAGACGACCCGGAATATGACGGACCGATAGTAGAACCTGATGTTCCAATACAAACAGAAGGATTCTTTCCGTTAGCTTGAACAACGGAATGGAATGAGTGCCTCCCTGATTCCGAATATACGCTACTGCGGGCGTATTGTCGGACAAATTTTGGACGTGTGCATTCTGAATAACGTCCATCCAATGAAGCAACGCAAGCCAAATTGACATCATTTCTTTGATATTTATGTGCTTGCCTAAAACCTGCGGATCCCAAAGACCCTGGCACCTCGAATCTGATGGGCATAGTGTCGCACCCCAACCTGTTTGACTGGCATCCGTCATTAAAGTAAAACTCGGATCCGGCAATTGCAGTGGAACTCCCCGAGTTAAGCACTGAACTTCTACCCAAGTCTGAATCTCTTGTTTCACTTGGCTTGACAAGAGGATGTCCGTATCGAGCGAATGAATCTTCGCCTTCCAATTCTGAGTCAGAAAGATTTGGAGAGGACGAGTGCATAGCCGCCCCATTGGAAAGAGATCGGCGGCAGCTCCGCACAGACCTATCAGTCTCATGAATTCTCTCGCTGTTACCCTCTCTGAGTTTATACAATAGCCAGCGTAACAACTGACTAACTTCGTTCTGGTTAACGGCAGACGAACAAGATTGTTGTGCGTCTCGAAGCTCATCCCCAGGTGGGTGAATGACTTGGACGGCACCAGATCCGACTTCTGCTCGTTTACTATAAAACCGAGACGTGGGAGCAATAGAAACAGATTCTGCACATCGTTCTGAAGCGTTAACTCGTTGCTGTACCTCTGAAGAATATCGTCCAGGTAGGCCGACGTTACCGCAGACGAATTGAGCTCGGAAGTAAGTCATGACTGAGTTCAGTATCCGAGTGAAAGCCCAGGGCGCTACTAGATTCAGACCAAAGCACATCGCACGGAACTGATATATGACACCTAGGACAGCAAAACGAAGATACTTTCTGAACGCCGGATGTACCATGACGTGAAAGTAAGCATCCTTGAGATCTATGCTCGCGGCATAGTCGTTCATTCGATTGTTCGTTCTGACCGATCGAATGGTCTCCATCTAAAATTTTGGAGCCACAGTCAGCTTGTTTATCCAGCTTAAGTCTATAACTGGACGGAACGAGCCATCTGGTTTCGGAACCAGAAAAAGATGGCTGTATAAACCTGGAGATTCCTGGTTTTCTACGACCTCTATCGCGTTCTTCAGTAAGAGAGACTGAACTTCTGAAAGAAGTGCGTCTCTCTTTAGAATATTTGACAGAAGGTTGAGTCTATCTTCGACTTCGAGTTAACAGAGGTTTTCCTTTGAAGGACAGTTTCAGTCCTTCCGCTATCACCCTTTGAATCCAAGGGTCCTCCGTAATCAATTCCCAATTTCGTAAACAACTCGACAACCTTCCGCCCACTGGAACGCGACAGAGGTCTACACCATCACCTCCTGGACCTGCAAGGCTTGCAGAAGGAGAAACCACATCCTCCGCGACCTGCACCTCGCGTCGTCGACCTAGGGGCATCTGACCTGTTATTACGGCCAGCGTTACGGCCCCTACTAGAGTCGCTGCCTTGACGGTCTCGAGAATAAGGCCTAGAGGGCGTGTGCACACCTCTAAAGGAACTTCCCCTGGACGTACCTGTCCCAGAAGATCCAGGCCTATTTTTCTCCGCTGGTTCTGACTTTTTAGAAGCGGAGCTAAACAGCAGAGAGTCTGAAGCTTTCTTAGTTAACTTATCATAAATAGCAGAAAGCTTGCCGTCAAAGAGAAGTTCTCCGGAGACCGGAGCGACTCTAAGAGAGTTTTTCACCTTACTATCCACTCTCGTGGATGTAGCGAGGGCTCCATCACGTCTAACCAACTCCAAATTAGCCACTGAAAGGGCGGAGTTATACGTAGAAAAGGCAATAGCCCTAGACAGAATTCTCAAAGACGTTTGTATGTCTTGAAATTCTTGCCCCTCAAGGCGTAAAGACAACGCTCTGGTAAGGTGATCTGCGTACGAGAGTGCGTCTAAATTTGCTCTATTAGAAGATATTGTAGTTTCCAAGGTAGAGCTTTGAATAGACATAGACGACGGCATGGATAATTCAAGGTCTTCAGCCTGGTCGTCTAGACGCAGAGGAACTCTCTGAATGCCCTGTCCTGCCGTTTCAAATCTATTTCTTGCATTAATGAAAGGCAGATTGAGAGCATTAGCCGAAAGGAAGGCTGACTTGCCCGTTTTAGATGCAAGCTTACTGATAGCGTCGTTCAAAACCTCGATCGTCCGTGAGACATTCCTGGACTGAGACGAAAATTCAGGGACGGAGTCCCTAAACCGATTGAAAAAATCGGTGTCCAGTGGTGCTATTAGCCTCCTATCCGGCTGAGCAGCGTCCTGGTCCACTGGAACAACATCAGGTAGGAAATGCCGGATTAACTCGACGGCTATTTTATGTTGTTCCAAAAGGGAAAATTCCAACTCGTCAACATCCCTTTCTCCATCCTGGCGGACCTCTTGGGTATCTCGGTCGTGCGTTCCCGATCCAGCTGCGAAACGCACCGACCCAGCATCATCAGATACTTCCTGCTCGGACAGAACTTCTGCCGGCTGCGGGGATGCTATGGTCTGTGCTATCTGCGATAGCACATCCGTCAACGAGGCCTGCTGAGCTGCGGTCTTACGAGATTTTGCCGCAGGAAGCTCTGTGGACGTTGTCTCCTGCATACCTCTTTTATGCAAACGTCCAGATGAAGGTGGCCTCGGATCCTTGGCTACTGGATGGCGTGACCTGGCTGTCAAGGAATCTCTGGACGGCGATGCTGGCTGGATATCGGCGGTCACGTAGCCAAGGTGCAGTCGAGGTCGAGTGCGCTGCCGTGAGGACGAAGAAGCCATAGATACAGTCTCTCCGGACTGTCTATACACCGGAGCGTCCCGAGGGGTGGACGTAAGCTCCGACTGAGGAAAGTTATGTATAACAACATCCGGACCGCAATGCTGTTGTACGAGAGAGGGACCTCTCGCGCTCGCAGCCCGTGCGGAGCTGGACAAGCTAGGGACCAAACCCAAAGGCTTCTTCCATCCTAGACTAATATCCATTGTCACTGGGTGTGCCTGTGGTATATTTATAGTGCTCGCAACACCCTTACTTCCTTCCTGGACCGCAACGGACGAACCCAGGTGCTGACCCATTCGGTGAATGGACGCGACGCTGGGCGAGCTAGTGGATGTAGATGCCAACGCCGTCGACCCTACTTGGGGACTCTTAGGCAATTGCCGTATATCCATGAGCACTTGCCGCTAGCTCTTCTCTCGATTGTGATGACGGACGCACACTGGAAGACGACATCACGGAAACATCACCCAATTCTTGTTCCTCTGAAAAAGAGAGTGAAAAACTTGAGTGACCCTGTGGCGAGAGGACTGGCATGGCCCTCTCCCCACTAACAACATACCATGACACACATGTCCAATGTTTGTCATCCCAATTGATACACACAGAACAAGGATTAGTTTGAGTACATTGTCTACAATTAATACAGAAATCATGAGAATCAGAGGAAGATTTCCTTCCATTAGAATTTGAATAATAATCTTTCATTGTGAAAATAATCAATCATAGTACCCGCAATAAGCCTTGCAAACAAAGATACATAACATAATAATCCATTATAATAATATGAAAAAATAATTCAAAAAAGAAAAAATTTTGAAAAAATTTTTTCAGAAGAGCCCAAATGGATCCCAAAAAAGACTAAGTGTGGACAAAAATTTTAAATCATTCTGAAAAATTAATGTAACACTTACGGACAATATTAATGTATCTTACTATGAATTAATGTAGGTAGAAGACAAGAATCACTTATCAGAAGTAACCGTTGTTAACGTAAACAAAAAGTGTAAACGAACCAGAAACATGACTCCAGGCACTGGTAAACATAGCCCAGAAATCAGTGTCTAATTTAAACACTATCTGATGCTAAACAGAACCTTCCCCAGAAGAAACTGCAGAGCATCAGATGGTAGATGCAGACCAAAATGCCTAAACACCCAAAGGTGAGGACGTAAACATGGGGAAAGAACAGAAAATAATTCTGTTTCCAAGCCAAAACTCCCAAGAAATTTTAGTAATAAACATTACAAAAAATAAGCCAAAAGCATGGGAGAATAGCTAGGGGGGAATAAAAGAAATGGAGAGAGGAAACACTGATCAAACAACGGAACATTCATAGCAAGAATGACAACAACAGGGCCATGCCTCGAAAATAGGCAATATGAAATAATTTCGTAAAATAATTTTAAGTTACAGCCCTGAACATCAGAAACCACTGTTTTTTCCTCTCCTTATCCTATATCCACTTCATATCCACCATTTCTCTCATAATAATGTGTCTGGCATCATTAAAACTGAGATTTACAGCACAAATATCAGTGAGGTGACACTGTTTTCAGGGCCAAACAAAGAATGACTTTTTGGCACCAATTTCGAGACCTCCTTGACACTGTGCATGCGTAGTACAGTAAAAGTATGGAGAACCTACCAGGACATCAAATTTTCGGTTTTTGATGCAAATTTTGGGGATTGTGGGGGCAAAATTTGTGTTTGGCCCTGAATTTAATAGAGTTTGCACCAGCTAAGTCTGGGTCATTGGTACAGTATAAAAATATTCCTAATTTTGAAGTAAGTTATCATTCGGGCTCCCACAGTGAGCCCAAATATGGACCTAGAGACATGGCTTGAAAAAACTTGAATCTCACCCCCAAAGACGCTGCATATCAAATATCAAAACATTCCAACTGCTGGATCTGAAGAAGATTTTTAAAGAAAATTCATCATATTGACTGAGTTATAATTCAGGCTCAGGGAGCCCAAATATGGACCCAGGGACTTGGCTTTAACAAACTTGAATCCCCCCACCCCTCTCCCCTAAGGATGCTACACACCACAAATCAAAACATTCCGACTGCTGGATCTGAAGAAGATTTTTAAAGAAAATTCCTCATTTTGAACTAAGTTATAATTTGGGCTACCAAAGTGAGCCCAAATATGAACCCCAGGACTTGGCTTGAACAAACTTGAATCTCACCCGCCTAAGCATGGTGCATACCCAATATCAAAAGATTCTGCCTGCTGGATCTGGAGAAGAAGATTTTTTAAGAAATTTGCCTGAAATGCACTAAGTTCGAATTCTGGCTTCTATAGTGAGCCCCAAATATGAATCCAGGGGGCCGATTTTAACAAACTTGAATCAGATCCACCCCACAATGTTGCATACCAAATATCAAAAGATTTTGCCTGCTAGATCTGGAGACGACGTTTTTTAAAGAAATTTGCCTGAAATGCACTAAGTTGGAATTCAAGCTTCTATAGTGAGCCCAAATATGAATCCAGGGCGCCGATCTGAATAAACTTGAATCAGATCCACCCCACAATGTTGCATACCAAATATCAAAAGATTTTGCCTGCTGGATCTGGAGAAGAAGATTTTAAAGAAATTTGCTTGAAATGCACTAAGTTCAAATTCGAGCTTCTATAGTGAGCCCAAATATCAATCCATGGGGCCGATTTGAACAAACGTGAATCAGATTCACCCCACAATGTTGCATACCAAATATCAAAAGATTCTGCCTGCTGGATCTGGAGAAGATTTTTTAAGAAATTTGCCTGAAATGCACTAAGTTCGAAACCGGGCTCCTATACTGAGACCCCAAATATGATCCTAGGGGGCCAATCTGAACAAATTTGAATCAGATCCACCCTACAATGTTGTATACTAAATATCAAAAGATTTTGCCTGCCGTATCTGGAGAAGATTTTTTAATGTTTTTCCCATTGCCTACAGTGTTAAAAGTGCTGACTCAGTCAAAGTCCCAAAACTGTACCCAATGATAAAATCGATGGCAATTTTTTTTTACCAATCCTTTCTGTTGGTCCTAAAGAATCTTCACACCACATACAAATTCTCGGTGCCGTGCAGTTTTGGAGATATGGCAGTTTTAAGGTTTTTCCTATTTTTAGCTCCCGAGGTTCCTACGGGGCAATGAGAAAATTTTTTTTTGCATCTATAAACTACTTATGACCCATTATCATCCCATATCAAATCTGGTTCAAATCGACCTCACTGTTCTGAAAACCGAAATTTTGGGCATGGCCAAAATTTTTGCTCCTCTCATAACGAAGGCAAATAAAGCCCGACAAACTTCTCTTGGACAAACTTGATTCTAAACCTCAAAAGGACTCAGTATACCACATATCAAGTCTCTGCTACTGGTGGTTCATTAGAAAAAGATTTTCAAAAAAATTGTTCATTTTTTCCCCACTCAATATGAGCCGAAACCTAATTTGCATAAAAATCAAAATGCCCCTACATAACCACTACTTACATGAAATTTAATGAAACTGTGGCCAGTGGTTCAGGAGAAAGAGGCTCAAACACCACCTTCACGCAGGACGACGGACAGATGGACGATGGACGAAAAGTGATCAGAAAAGCTCACCCTGACTTTCAGTCAGGTGAGCTAAAAAAAAAATTTCTACTGCTAAGCAAACATCAAGCGAATGCATTACAATGTAAAACGAATGAAGCAGCTTTCAGCACTTTTCAACAGAGCCATGATAGTGGTTTAGTACTCAACCTGTTAAAATTACAAATACTTTTACGTTTCTGTCTTTTTTCAATTTTTATCATTTTCTACAATTTTCCCAATATATAGCTCAGCACAGGGAGTTACAGAATTGCACAGCAGTGAAGCAGTTAAGTATCTTGCCCAAGAACACAATGCATATGGTGTGGGTCAGGATTGAACCAACAGCCTTTCAATCTAATAAACACCAGTGCTGTAACCAATGAGCTAATGTGCACCCTAAGTGTCCATTGTGCCTTTACTCAACATACAAAGAAACACATTAACTATTGGTAATTCATAAATTTATAATAAAATTATGTTTCACAACAGGCATAACTTGATTTGATGAAAAATCAAATAAAACATATTGTCAGGAAACTATTTATACAAGGCTTTGAGCAAATGTACCAGAATTTATTTGGCTTAAATGGTTGAATGAAACAAGAGCACCGCTGGACTGTGGCATCATTACACTGATGCTCAACTAGAACTATCACTGAAGGTGATTAATACCCCCGCTTTGGGTTTTTAGAGGAATGCACTTCTGATCATGTAGGCGAAGGCCATAAGGAAATGTATACATAAAGATCATTTTTTGTTGTTGAAATTTGTATTTGCATGTGACCTTCCACAGAACAGCACTGAATACTTAAAGAGGCCACACATATATGGTTTACATTTGGAAAAACACATTTACAATGTGCTAGTTAAAATTGCTACAGATCAAAAATTTTGGAATATGCGCATGTTCACTTAGTAGTGATGATGTCTGTAAACTTTCGTCCAAATTGATTGATAAATGTAGGAGGAGTTGCGCATACAAGAATTTCATGCAGAAACCCATATTAAATCAAAGTTCAAGAGAGATAACCTGGTTAAAATTGTCGCAGATCAAAAAGTTTGGAATATGCACATGTTCACTTAGTAGAGATGATGTTTGAAAGGTCGTCCAAATTGATTGATAAATGTAGGAAGAGTTGCGCACACAAGAATTTCATGCAGAAACCCATATTAAATCAAAGTTCAAGAGAGATAACCTGGTTAAAATTGTCGCAGATCAAAAAGTTTGGAATATGCACATGTTCACTTAGTAGAGATGATGTTTGAAAGGTTTCATCAAAATCAGTTCATTAATGTAGGAGGAGTTGTGCACACAAGAATTTGTTTGGACGGAAAGACATAATAAATCTAAGTCAAAGGGAGATAACCTGGTTAAAATTGTCGCAGATCAAAAATCTTGGAATATGCGCATGTTCACTTAGTAGTGATGATGTCTGAAAAGTTTTGTCCAAATTGATTGATAAATGTAGGAGGAGTTGCGCACACAAGAATTTCATGTAGAAACCCATCTTAAATCAACGTTCATGAGAGATAACCTGGTTAAAATTGTCGCAGATCAAAAATTTTGGAATATGCGCATGTTCACTTAGTAGTGATGATGTTTGAAAGGTTTCTTCAAGATCAGTTCTTTAATGTAGGAGGAGTTGCGCACACAAGAATTTGTTTGGACGGAAAGAAGTACGGACGGATATACGGATGGACATACGTACGGACGTACAGGGCGATTCCTATATAGCCCCCACTTCTTCGAAGCGGGGGTATAAAAAGTGAATAATTAAAGCCCATAATTCTATAACAAAGATATTAATATATTAAACCAAGCCCAGTTTTCGAACTCCCTTGAGATATTATTGCATAAGACCTGTATAGCAAATATTAGTGAAATCAGAGAACATTTGTTCAGAGAACGTTTGTTCAAGTTATTGCGCTAATGAGCTCAAAATTAAAAATGCCGATAGGATCCCCGATCCAATGTCGAGCTCTGACAGCACAAAAGTGGTGGGTTTAATCATTATCAACTTATTGTCGGGAAACCAATTGTTTATGATTTACTAAGTGAAGGGTCATTGTGACCTTCTTGCGGGGTCCAAAATAAAAAGGATTCTTCTCTCATCAGGGCCAACCTATACATGAAGTTTGACGTATGTGGGTTGAACCATCATCAAGTTATCATCCGGAAACCAATTGTTTATGATTTAGTATGTCCAAGGTCACTGTGACCTTGACCTTTGACCCAGCAAATCCAAAATAGATAGGGTTCTTCCTCTCACCAGGGGCAACCAACCTATGAAGTTTCATGAATGTTTGTTGAACCATTGTCAAATTATCATCCGAAAACCAATAGTTTACGATTTACTATATGCAAGGTCACTGTGACCTTGACCCTTTAACCAAGCAAGTCCAATATATATATAGGGTTCTTCCTCTCACCAAGGCCAGCCTACCTATGAAGATTCATAATTGTGGGTTGACCATTATCAAATTATCGTGCAGAAACAAATTGTTTACAATTTACTGTGTTCAGAGTCACTGTGACTTTGATCTTTGACCTAGCACATCCAATATAGATAGGGTTCTTCCTCTCACTAATGCCAACTTACCTATGAAGTTTCATGAATGTGGGTCTAACCGTTATCAAGTTATCGTCCAGAAACCAATTGTTTTACTATGTTCAGGGTCACTGTGACCTTGACCTTTCACCTAGCAAGTCCAAAATGAATAGTGTTCTTCCCCTCACCAAGGCCAACCTACGAATGAAGTTTTATGAAAGTGGGTTCAACCATAGTCATCATCCAGAAACCAACTGTTTATGATTTAGTATGTTCAAGGTCACTGTAACCTTGACTGTTGACCTAACAAGTCCAAAATAAATAGGGTTCTTCCTCTCATCCGGAAACCAATTGTTTACGCCTCCCCAACCATCCACCACCATTCATCAAACTGTAAGTCGAGTTTGACTTCATCACAACTCGACCAATAAAAATCGGCGAATTAAAGCCCATAACTCTTTAACAAAAAATTGGGCCAAGGCTGTTTTCGAACTTGCTTGAGATATTATTGCAAAGGACCTATATGGCAAATATTAATCAAACTGGAGAACGTTTGTTCCAGTTATTGTGCTAATGAGCTCAAAATTCATAAAACTTTACACTATTTATGGGCCATAACTCTGTAACGAAAAATTGGGCCATGCCTGTTTTCGAACTTGTTCGAGATATTATTGAAAAAGACCTGTATGGCAAATATTCGTCAAAACAGTGAATGTTTGTGCAAGTTATTATGCTAACAGTACGAGGACGCCAGGACGCACAGCGGCTGTCACCAAACCATAGGTCTCGGTTGTTAACATAACTCGACCAATAAAAACAACCTGTAGATAGTGCTAAAGGAATCTAGGTCACATGACTAGGCAGCAGTAACAGCTGACCGATCATGACTAAAATAGGGCAGTCTCTTTTCGACATCATACCAAGTTATCCTTCCAAGTTAGAATGAAATCACTTCATAAATATGAACTGTAGACTGTACTAAAGGAATCTAGGTAACGTGCCCCTACGGCCGTCAAGGCTTGACTGAACCTAACCAAACTACGACATTCTCATCTAGACATTATACAGAGTCAACCTACCAAGTTGTAATGAAATCCCTTCAGAAATACGATCTGTAGACTATGCTAAAGGTTTTCGAGCCTGTGCAGCTGTCACGGTTGACTGGTCACAATGAAAAGGGAAAGTTCTCATCTAGACAAGACTTTGAACAAGCATATGAAATTTTGTGATGATGGACAAGAACTATGAGGTGTAGACAGTGTTAAAGAAATTTAAATTTTATAGTAAATTTCCTTTCTTATTATACCCACCGCAATTGTTTACAACAGGCTAACACTACAGTGGAAGTCCCTAACTCGGAAAAATAATCTCATCCGACAACTGACAGAGTAAGCATAAGCCCAGTAGACAATGCATGCACCTCGTGGGCAGAAAAACGATTGGTAATACAATAGTCAGTCGCTAGACGAGCATATGACATGCGAATAGCAAGACAAATCCATCTGGAAATGGATTGAGGAGAGATCTTCTGTCGACCAGGCATAAGAGACCGAAATATATCTTTTCCTATCTTTCCTAATGAACTGCGTCCAGTTGAGGTAAATGCAAATTGCACGAACTGAACAGAGCAAAAGCAATTACCCTCAGCAGAAGGAAGGGCCCTGATACAGATTGGAGGTTGAGTAGTTTCTGGCATCTGATTCTTGGCCACAAAGGAACAATCAGTGGTAAAGTAACACTGTTGGCGGAGATCCCGAAATAGACTGGATCAACAGAGAGTGAGTGAAGCTCACTAACCCTTCTGGCTGAGGCAAAGCCATCAGAAAAAAGCCATCTTGTATGTGAGAAAACACATATCCACCTGGGATAAAGATTTGAATGGTGCCACCTCCCTCCCCCCCTCCCCACACCCACCCACCTCAAAAGCAAAACATCACCCAAGAAAGATACAATCTTGGGGTAAGCTGCAAAATCCTAGGCCTTTTCATGGAAAAGTGCCAAATAAGCTTGGAGAGGGATGGAATAGTGCTGATACAATGCTTTTTCACATATGAAGAGGTCTCCAAAAGGTCTGTACCCTTAGATGGTAACAGGTTGGAGACCCCGAGAATCAAAGTAATATACCAGAAACTCCGCAATCTGTGTTATCAAAGGATCGGCATAATCAACAGAGTGATCAGAATACCATCGACAGAATACCTTCCACTTAGCTGCATAGGCTAAACCAGTGATGTGCTGCCTTGAAGAAGAAATGCACTCCGCTGCCCTTCTCGAACAACCTCCACAGAGGAGACATGACCTGACAAAAGATATGCATGAAGGCACAATGAAGTCAGGTCGACATGAAATCTCCTAGGGTGACCTTGCAAAGATCATGATGTAGAGGAAGCCATGCTGGAATTGCTGCCAACAGAGAGCAGAGCTGTATGGATCCACACCAGACCTGTTAACTCTCCCGGTTTCACCGTGAGTCTCCTGGTTTGAGGCACCAACTCATGCTCACATCCTATTTTCTCCCAATTTGACACTTTTCAAAAATAGTTGTCATGTTCTATTTTGAAAATTAAACAAGTTGTCAAGTTGGTGAAGATATATAAATTTATGACACAGAATACTTGTTGGAAACGATAATTTATTAAAGATACACATTGAGTTTTACCAATTCTGAGTTCCGAGAATTGTTAGCGTGAATTTCCATGTTGTTGATGGAAGTCATGGAAATCAAAAGTGGCATTTCGAAAACGAGTGTATTATAGTCTGCTTTTAAAAACGTTACTTTCATAAAGCCATGCTGGACTGGGACGTTTTGTCCCAAAGTTTTTGAAGCAAGGAAGAAGACCCAATTATTATTATTACCTGATGAAGCCCTGGAAAAATAGCTGCTCAAAAATAAATATGAATTAATACCCCCCAGTTGTAATATCCAGTTTGATCCATGCTACATGAAAGACTGTTTTGAAAACAAAACAAGGGAGAGCCATACTGTTTATAACAATGGGGACACATTATGTGCTCCAGGGCAATCAGTTCAAATATAGTTTGTTTATTTATTATGAAACAAGCCCACGTGTTTTTATCAAATGCAGGGATCCCTCAAATGCATTGTATGCCAAATATATTCTCATACTGTCGAGGTTACATGAAATCAAAATTATATAAACTCAAAATATAAATTAAATAAAAACATAATCTCTCAAGTATAATTAACCTCAGACTACCTTTTATATATACTACTGTTATGGTTCATACCAAATTTATCGGTTTTGTGTAAAAAAAAATATAATTGAAAGTTTGTTGAAAACTGAAAAAAATCTGTTGGGAGATATCACAAGAATTAAGTTCCCCCCCTCCCCCCCCCCCCCCCCCCCTTACTTATATACAAAACAGATTGAGAACAATCATGTCCAGTCTCCAGCAGAGTATTTTGTCTTCATTTTGGACCAACCGGAATATTTTGTTTGGTCTTTTTATCACGGTGGGAGTTATGATTCGAATACAGAGGGCACCTTCTCTCACATGAGTAATACAAAAATACAGTTCAAATATTTAAAAAATAGAAAAAAACGAAAACGAAATTATCACAAACACACAAAACTTCATTGTATCGGCAACAACAGGTATTTTTTTAAAAACAAGACCAATACCGGGTCAAGACCTGCGTTCCTGCATGCAATTGAATCGGCAAACAGGAAGTGGCTGCACGGCAGATCTGAAAATTGCATACACGATACAACTGATCATTATCAGGCTCCAGATGAAATATAAAATTAATCCCTTCCATAGAAGCCGAGAAAAGTTTGACGAAAAATTTCAATGTTCAGTGTGTACAGTAAAATTTCAAAGTATAGGCTAACAGGAAATGGCTGCACAGCAGATCTGAAAATTGCTTACACGATACAACTCATCATTATGAAGCAGCAGACCAAATATAAAATCAATCCCTTGCATGGAAGCCGAGAAAATCTTGATGGAAAATTTCAATGTTCAGTGGGTGCAGTAAATTTTCAAAGTATCGGCAAACAGGAAGTGGCTGCACGGCAGATCTAAAAATTGCTTACACGATACAACTCATCATTATGAAGCAGCAGACCACATATAAAATCAATTCCTTGCATAGAAGCCGAGAAAACCTTGACAGAAAATTTCAATGTTTAGTGGGTACAGTAATATTTCAAAGTATCGGCAAACAGGAAGTGGCTGCACGGCAGATCTGAAAATAGCTTACACGATACAACTCATCATTATGAAGCAGCAGACCAAATATAAAATCAATCCCTTGCATAGAAGCCGAGAAAACCTTGACGTCACGGAAAATTTCAATGTTCAGTGGGTACAGTAAAATTTCAAAGTCTAGGCTAACAGGAAATGGCTGCACAGCAGATCTGAAAATTGCTTACACGATACAACTCATCATTATGAAGCAGCAGACCAAATATAAAATCAATCCCTTGCATAGAAGCCGAGAAAACCTTGACGTCACGGAAAATTTCAATGTTCAGTGGGTACAGTAAAATTTCAAAGTATTGGCTAACAGGAAATGGCTGCACAGCAGATCTGAAAATTGCTTACACGATACAACTCATCATTATGAAGCAGCAGACCAAATATAAAATCAATCCCTTGCATGGAAGCCGAGAAAATCTTGACGGAAAATTTCAATGTTCAGTGGGTGCAGTAAATTTTCAAAGTATCGGCAAACAGGAAGTGGCTGCACGGCAGATCTGAAAATTGCTTACACGATACAACTCATCATTATGAAGCAGCAGACCAAATATAAAATCATTCCCTTTCATAGAAGCCAAGAAAACTTTGACTGAAGAAGTGTTTCGGATGGACGGAGACAGACTGATGGACGGATGGAGTCGAGCGGTTACTAGACCTGCTCTGCCGCTGGCGACGTAGGTAACAAAACAATATGTATTGTTAGCAATAAGTAATTTTTATTGTACAATAAAACCTGTCAAAATATAATAAGAATGAATATTTTCTCACTAAAAATGTATAGATTGAACAAAGAATTTACATGAATAAATGGCATGAACGAAGAAGTGCTTGTGTTGGTTCTTGAACGTTTTGGTCCTGGGACGTTTCAGCCCAAGATGTTTCAGCCTCCATGTATTGAAAAACTGGGATGGGCTTGCACGAGCAAGGAAAATGGCAGGACTGAGGGGGAGGGGGGGGGGGGGTAGTGGTACAGGCAAAGGCTTGTGTGTGTGTTGGGGGGGGGGGTGTCATTGTCCCTGGGGGTGCGGGTGTGTGGGGGGGGGGGGTGGACCAGTGATATCCATATTTGTATGCTTTTACTGACAAATACCATTAAAAGTGTTAAAATAAATTATTAAAATGAAATATATAATACATTTGGGTTGGGGAGGGTGCCCGGGTGGGACTGTGGGAGGCATAACAAGGAAAATATTGATGTATTGGCCACGCGTAAAAATCTCACTGACAAGCATCCAAATCTCACTGAGAGCTCATCAAAATCTCACTGACAGTCACCTCCAGAGGTTAATAGGTCTGATCCACACCCGCTGAGCGATCAGAAGGAATCAACAATTGCAGGTTCGTATCTTGGTTTGAACCTGAGGTAGAATCAGATCCAGTAGGAAGGCGGAACCGACTAAACCGTTCCAATCGAGTGACAGAGCATCCACAGGGAAAGCCATGGGATCTAGACACAGGGACACGAAAGTGTGCACCCGAGGGTTTCAATGGGTCATAAAACGATCGATGTGGGGATGACTCCAGACATCACAAAGCGACTGGAACACTGCCCTGTGAAGCATCCACTCGGTGGAAATGAACCTGCCCTGTTGAAACAGGGAGTCGGCTAGGATGTTCAGACGACCAGGAATGTGACGAACCACCACCCCGGCATTGACATCCTGTGCAAGAAGTAGAAGGTCCCGAGCCAATTTGTAGATGGGAGCCGAGTGCGTGCCACCCTGGTTCCAAATGTAAGCAACCACTGTCGAATTGTCGGAAAGAAAGACTTGAAGATTTGAAAGGTGGGGGATCCACTGGCGGAAATGCAGAAGAGAAAGAAGCTCCTTCTGGTTGATGCGAAGAGCTGCATGATCCTGGTCCCATACACCATGAAGGGAAAGATCAGAGGATCCAATGTCGCGCACAACCCGAGATCGCTGCATCAGCCGTCAGAACACGATCGGACATGGGCAAGTCCAACGGAACTCCCTGCATAATCCACTGAACATCCGTCCAGGGAAGAAGATGACCATGAAGAGATGCTGGTTACTGAAGCACCAGCTAGGGCGAATGCTGAGGGAAACACAGCTCTCACCCGGGGAACCACCACCATATTCAGATGAGTACGGAAGCTCATTGCCAGATGACAAAACGACTGAGAAGGGACCAGGTCTGACTTCTCCTCGTTGACTCTGAACCCTAGCGACGTGAGCAGGCTCAAGCGTGTCGACATTGGACTCCAAAAGAGCAGCATTGGAATGCCTCTGGGGGATATCGTCCAAATAGGCCGAAATAGTCACCCTGGACTGAGTGCAATGGAAGGCTATCACGTGCGACATCAGTCGAATGAAGGCCCAAGGAGCCAGGTTGAGGCAGAAAGGTATGGCCTTGAACTGGTAAATTCGATCCAGAAAAGCAAACCTGAGATACTTTCATGATGTCCGATGAATCGGAATGTGAAAGTAAGCATCTCGCAGGTCGATGCTGGAAGTGAAATCTCCCTGGTGAATGGAGCGGCGAACCAACCTGAAAGTCTCCATGCTGAACTTGGGATCAATGAGAGACTGGTTCAAGATACTCAGATCGTTAACCGGTCAGAGTTGGCCATCCTTCTTCGGCACCAAGAACAGGCGGGAATAAAATCCCAGTGAATGAATGTTCTTGACGACCTCAATCACCCCCTTTGACGGGAGAATATCCATCTTTCTGATCAAAAGTTCCTGACATTAAACATCTTTAATAAAGGAACTTGGGTTGGAAGAGGCACACTTGACAGAGTGGGGTGCCTCAGAAAGATCAGCAGACTGGACTAACATCTAACACCCAAGGATCGGTTGTGATCATGGCCAAACGGTCTGCAAACTAGGATATCCCTCCTCCAACCTGGGACGAATCGAGATGAGAACATTCATTTCGAGCCCCGTGAGGAGAAACCACCTCCTCTGCTAGATGAAGGATCCTGAGACCTCTCTCTGGACTGCCGATGCTAACCCTAAACACATGAGTAAAAGGAAGAAGTGGCGGCAGGAGGATCAGCCCTATGGTTCACAGAGAAAGCAGAAGGACGTTTGTTAGGCTTGGAATGGCCCTGGCCTCCAACAGAAGGCGGATCAAGCTGGCGAAGCAGCAACTGATCTTTGGAATGATGCAGGATGTGACCGTCGCCACAGAATCATGGAATAGTCATGGACCCACCAAAGAATCGCATCGAAGAGCAGCACCCTGCTCTTCAGGAAGGGAACGGCTTGTGTCCAACACAGCGTCCATATGAACAAAATCCAAATTAGCCGTGTTACATGCATGCATGTGAGTAAGATGCATGAGCATCTTAGAGATCACATGCAAAGGAGCCTTATGTTGGCAAACTTATCTGGAGGAAAATAAGTAATAAGCAGCCAAGGCAGAGACGATGTGATCCAAGAAAGAAAGCATGCCTAGCATCTCTCTGGATAAACCCAACATGGACTCCAAAGTCACCATAGGAATAATTGCTCACTTGGGTTTGGAGTCCTGTTCCAAGACTGCCAATGTCTTGCAGACCGACAGATTGGCGGAATCGTAGGAACAGGGGGCAAAAAGGTATCAGCCTAGTGAAGAACAAGGTCTTCACAGCCTTGGAACTCAGCTTTGAGTCCAATGCCGCGAAAGCTTCAATCACTTGTACCGACTGGTACGGTCAAAGGCGCCCAGAAGCAGGCTGCTCACAGGTTGTAGATGTGTGACCGATGATTGCGGTCTGGTTGAAACCTCCGGCTGGTCTGATGGTTTAAAGGCACTCAAACACAAAGTCAAGAGCTGCCATCAAGTCAGAAGACTGATGGCTCTCAACATCTAGTGTGTATGACCCATCGCCTGAGTCGGAAGACATATAGCCCATATCAGGCATACCAGCTGATGCCTCCCATGGTGTAGGAACACCAGGGGGATCAAAAAGCAGCGCCCTCCTTCCAATCCTGGGAGACAGTGCCATGGAGGGTGCCGGGAAGCCACTAGAAGCCAAGTTACAGTGACATTATTCCAAAACACGTCATCCTATCAAGTTACATTGAAATACGTTCATAAATATGGCCTGTAGACTGTGCTAAGGGTTTTTGGGCTTCGGGCCCCTGTAGCTGTCAGTTTCCCAATTGCGTCCAAAGGCGACGTTCTCATCTAGACATTATATGAAGTCAACCTACTAAGTTACAATGAAATCCCTTCATAAATATGACCTGTAGACTGTGCTAAAGGTTTTTGGGCTCGGGCAGCCATCATGGTTGAATGATCACAACCAAAAGGGGACATTCTCAACTGGGCATCATCTGGAGTGATCTAAAAAAGTTACAATGAAATCCCTTCATAAATATGACCTGTAGACTGAGCTCAAGGTTTTCGGGCTTCGGGCACCTGTAGCCATCACAGTTGACCAATCACAACCAAAAGGGGATGTCATCATCTAGGCATTATATGGAGTCAACCTAACAAGTTACAATGAAATCCTTCCATAAATATGACCTATAGACTATGCTAAAGGTTTTTGGGCTCAGGCAGCCATCAAGGCTGAATGATCATGACCAAAAGGGGATGTTCTCATCTATACATTATTTGGAGCCATCCGACCAAGCTACAAAGAAATCCCTTCATAATTATGACCTCTAGACTGTTCTAAAGGTTTCTGGGCTTTGGGCCCCTGTATCCGTCACAGTTGACCAATCACGACCAAAGGGGGATGTCATCATCTAGGCATTATATGGAGTCAAACTAACAGGTTACAATGAAATCCTTCTATAAATATGACCTATAGACTATGCTAAAGGTTTGGGGGTTTTGGGCTCGGGCAGCCATCAAGGCTGAATCATCGTGACCAACAGGGGACGTTCTCATCTAGACATTATTTGGAGTCATCCTACCAAGGAACAATGAAATCCCTTCATAAATATGACCTGTACACTGTGCTAAAGGTTTTCGAGCTTCAGGCCCCTGTAGCCGTCACAGTTGCCTAATGGTGTCCAAAAGGGGCTGTTCTCATCTAGACATTATATGAAGTCAACCTACCAAGTTACAATGAAATCCCTTCATAAATATGAACTGAAGACTGTGCTAAAGGTTTTCAGGCTTTGGGCTCAGGCAGCCATCATGGTTGAACGATCGCAACCACAAGGGGACATTCTCATCTGGGCATCATCTGGAGTGATCCTAAGAAAGTTATAATGAAATCCTTTCATAAATATGACCTGTAGACTGTGCTCAAGATTTTGGGGCTTCGGGCACCTGTAGCCATCACAGATGACAAATCATGACCAAAAGGGGATGTCATCATCTAGGCATTATATGGAGTCAGCCTAACAAGTTACAATGAAATCCTTCCATAAATATGACCTATAGACTATGCTAAAGGTTCTTGGGCTCGGGCACCTGTAGCCATCACAGTTGACCAATCACAACCAAAAGGGGATGTCATCATGTAGGCATTATATGGAGTCAACCTAATAAGTTACAATGAAGTCCTTCCACAAATACGAGATATAGACTATGCTAAAGGTTTTTGGGCTCGAGCAGCCATCAAGGCTGAATAGCGACCAAAAGGGGATGTTCTCATCTAGACATTATATGGAGTCAGCCTAACAAGTTACAATGAAATCCTTCCATAAATATGACCTATAGACTATGATAAAGGTTTTTGGGCTCGGGCAGCCATCAAGGCTGAATGATCACGACCAAAAGGGGACGTTCTCATCTAGACATTATTTTGAGTCATCCTACCAAGCTACAATGGAATCCCTTCATAATTATGACCTGTAAACTGTTCTAAAGGTTTTCGGGCTTCAGGCCCCTGTATACATCACAGCTGCCCAATCGTTTCCAAAAGGGGGCGTTCTCATCTAGACATTATATGAAGTCAACCTACCAAGTTGCAATGAAATCTCTTCATAAATATGACCTGTAGACTGTGCTCAAGGGTTTCAGGCTTGAGGCTCGTGCAGCCATCATGGTTGAATGATCGCAACTAAAAGGGGACCTTCTCATCTGGACATCATCTGGAGTGATCCTACAAAGTTACAATGAAATCCCTTCATAAATATGACTGTAGACTGAGCTCAAGGTTTTTGGGCTTCGGGCACCTGTAGCCATCACAGTTGACCAATCACGACCAAAAGGGTTGTCATCATCAAGGCATTATATGGAGTCAACATAACAGGTTAAAATAAAATCCTTCCATAAATATGACCTCTTGCCTATGCTAAAGATTTTTGGGCTCGGGCAGCCATCAAGGCTGAATGATCGTGATCAAAATGGGACGTTCTCATCTAGACATTATTTGGAGTCAACCTACCAAGTTACAATGAAATCCCTTCATAAATATGACCTGTAGACTGTGCTAAAGGTTTTCACGCTTCGGGCCTCTGTAGCCGTCACAGTTGCCCAATCATGTCCAAAAGGGGACTTTCTCATCTAGACATTATATGAAGTCAACCTACCAAGTTACAATGAAATTCCTCCATAAATATGACCTGTAGACTGTGCTAAAGGTTTTCAGGTTTTGGGCTTGGGCAGTCATCACAGTTGACAGATCATGCCCAAATGGGGACATTCTCATCTAGACATCATACGGAGTCATCCTACCAAGTTACAATGAAATTCCTCCATATTAAACATGATCTGCAGACTGTGCTAAAAGTTTTTGGGTTTCGAGCTTGGGCAGCCATCACGGTTGACAGATCATGCCCAAAAGGGGACGTTCATAAATACGACCTGTAGACAGTGGCCACGGTGACTAGAAACAAAATTGTCACTGACATTCTGCAGTGTGTCACTAGCAGTCCACAGCAGGAATGTCACGATGTGGGTGTTTTGGTAGTAATCCACCCTCCATGTACTGTATCCGATTCATTTTACCAAGGTTTTTGTTTAGTGAGTAAAAAATTGAAATTCCAATAAAAATTTTCAATGAGTGAGTTCAAAACCAATGCGGCAGTGCCTTAGAACCAAAACCTTAATTTTTTTTGCCTTATATGGCACCTTCAGATTTCTAATAGATGGACTGCCACACAGACTAAAACTTCAAACTTGAGTTCATTCCATTGAGGGGTCCTACAATATGGTTTTGTTGAAATTTATTGAAAAATTTGAAAAAATTAAAATAATAAACTTTGAAATCGTGTGAATTGACTAAGGGGTTAATATTTACCTTTGCCCTAAGTTGAGAATCGCTTAAATACTTATTCTTTTGCAGAAGCATAACAAGGTCTTTATATATAGATCTATGGACTGAAAATAAAAATTGAAATGAAAGTGTAGCTCAACATGTGTAAGACATGTAAATAGTATGTGAAACAGCACTGACACACATCTCGGTAATGACCTGATAACAAAGGTACATATAAAGTACTGAAACTAAATACATAAATGCTGGCCATAGCCTGTAACAAATGTATAGGTAAAGTATTGTAAACGTGGGTGACAGTTAGATGCTAAACTAGAAAAGAAATCTTGGAGCCCCAGAGTGGATCTTTTGGAGTCCCAGAGTGGATATTTGTTCTCATAGCACAAAGGCATAAAAAAAAACACTTGTTCCTGTCCCAAGGTGATAGCAACCCAAGAGGTTTCGTGAAGATCGGTTCATAAATACAGCCTCTAGCCAGAGTCATATTGACATTGTGCACTTACTGTGTATAAGTAGCACTGAATAAATCAAAGTTCATGTAATTTGCAGAATTTCTACACGAGATGAAGACCTGTATTATATGTGATGTATTCCATGTTACTAAACATTCAATCAAAAATTTATTCAAATCATAACCTTCATATAGCTCTATACCCAAAACTGATTGTACATGATTTTGGTACAAAGTGGCCACGGCAGCCATCTTGAATTTTGGACTGCACCCCAAAACACTCGTTCTTGTCCCAAGGTGATAGCAAAGGTACCCAAGAAGTTTCGTGAAGATTAGTTCATAAATACAGCCTTTAGCCCGAGCCGTATTGACATGTGCACTTACTGTGTATAAGTAGCACTGAATAAATAAAAGTTCATCTAATTTGCAGAATTTCTGCACGAGAAAAAAACCTGTATTATATGTGCTGTATTCCATGTTACTAAACATTCATTCAAAAATTTATTCAAATCAGAACCTTCATACAGAAGTTCTGTACAAAAAACTGATTGTATCTAATTTCTGTACAAAATGGCCACCAGCAGCCATCTTGAAATTTGGACCGCACCCAGAAATACTCGTTCTCGTCCCAAGGTGATAACAAAGGTACACAAGAAGTTTCGTGAAGATCGGTTCATAAACACAGCCCCTAGCCCCTAGCCCGAGCCGTATTGACATGTGTACTTACTCTGTGTAAGTAGCACTGAATAAATCAAAGTACATCTAATTTGCAGAATTTCTGCATGAGAAAAAACCTGTATTCATGTAATGTATTCCATGTTACTAAACATTCAGCCAAAAATTTATTCTGATCAGAACTTTCATACAGAAGTTCTGTACAAAAAACTGAGTGCACTAACTAAAGTACAAATGGCTGCTGGTGGCCATCTTGAATTTCAGACCGCACCCAAAAATGCTTGTTCTTGTCCCACGGTGATAACTTAGGTACTCAAGAAGTTTTGTAAAGATCGGTTCATAAATAAGGCCTGTAGACTGAGCTGTATTGAATTGTTGATGGACAGACAGACGACAGGCCTTGGCATAACCTCAAATTTGACTTGCATCAAAGTTTAGCTAAAAACTACCTATATATGAGGACGCTGATAAGGTAAACAACGTCAATGTAAACAAGGCATCAGGCACACAAAAAGGCCCAACGTCAGAACCAATTGAAATGCTATCAGATGCAAAGCCAGATCTTCATATGAAGACAAGAGGCCCCAAGAGGCCTTAATTGCTCACCGGCCAGAGTGGTTCAAAGAAGTATTTGGGGTCACAGTCAGTTAGACATGGTTCATCAACACTACAAAGCAAAGGAATGACGTCATAAGAGGCAAATTTTATGGAAAAACACTGAGGAATGGATTTGAACAAACCTGAACCTAACATGCCACTCTACCCCACCCCTGCCCATAAAGCCCACATATTAAGCCAAGGACTCAAATTGAACAAACTTGATTTGATCGCCCTTGAGATGTCATATACCAAATAGGAAAGAATTCTGACAGGTGGATAAGAAGAAGGTTTTATCATATTTATTTAGTATTACTTATTTATTGGTGTTTAAGGTCACATATTTCTGCACAATGGCTAATCATGACCGTGACAGTTTTATGGGTGGAGGAAGCCAGAGTACCTGGAGAGAACCACCGAGCAACGGCAAGCAACTGTCAGCTCCCCAACATACTGACTCCACACAAGCAGGGTTAGCATTGGTTGAAGACAGGTGCACCATCGACGTGCAGTGCGCCTTAGTACACAACGTCACCGTGCCGTCAAGTGGGCAATGGGGTGAAGTGTCTTGCCCAATGACACAATGCGGTTGCCACAGGTGGGATTCGAACTGAGGACCTCTCGGCTTGCAGTCTGAAGAAGGTTTTTAAAGAAATCACCTCACATTGCACTAAGTTAAACAGTGGGCTCAAATAGGGAGCCAAAATATTAACCCAGGGTCCCAATTTGAACAAACTTGAATCTGCCCCCCTAGAGATGTTGTATACCAAATATGAAAGCATTCTGACTGGTGGATCTGAAGAAGATTTTTAAAGAAATTTCCTCATATTTCCATAAGTTACAATTTGCGTTCCTACAGGGAGCCCAATTATTAACCCAGGCACTGGATTTGAACAAACTTGAAGCTGAGGACCTCTCGGCTTGCAGTCTGAAGAAGGTTTTTAAAGAAATCACCTCACATTGCACTAAGTTAAACAGTGGGCTCAAATAGGGAGCCAAAATATTAACCCAGGGTCCTAATTTGAACAAACTTGAATCTGCCCCCCTAGAGATGTTGTATACCAAATATGAAAGCATTCTGACCTGTGGATCTGAAGAAGATTTTTCAAGAAATTTCCTCATATTTCCATAAGTTACAATTTGCACTCCTACAGGGAGCCCAATTATTAACCCAGGCACTGGATTTGAACAAACTTGAAGCAAGCCGAACTGAGGACCTCTCGGCTTGCAGTCTGAAGAAGGTTTTTAAAGAAATCACCTCACATTGCACTAAGTTAAACAGTGGGCTCAAATAGGGAGCCAAAATATTAACCCAGGGTCCCAATTTGAACAAACTTGAATCTGCCCCCCCTAGAGATGTTGTATACCAAATATGAAAGCATTCTGACTGGTGGATCTGAAGAAGATTTTTAAAGAAATTTCCTCATATTTCCATAAGTTACAATTTGCGCTCCTACAGGGAGCCCAATTATTAACCCAGGCACTGGATTTGAACAAACTTGAACTGAGGACCTCTCGGCTTGCAGTCTGAAGAAGGTTTTTAAAGAAATCACCTCACATTGCACTAAGTTAAACAGTGGGCTCAAATAGGGAGCCAAAATATTAACCCAGGGTCCTAATTTGAACAAACTTGAATCTGCCCCCCTAGAGATGTTGTATACCAAATATGAAAGCATTCTGACTGGTGGATCTGAAGTAGATTTTTAAAGAAATTTCCTCATATTTCCATAAGTTACAATTTGCGCTCCTACAGGGAGCCCAATTATTAACCCAGGCACTGGATTTGAACAAACTTGAAGCTGACTCCACCCCCCCCCCCCCACCCCGCCCCCCTCCTACAGATGTTGTATACCAAGCATTAAAGGATTCTACTGGTGGATTTGAAGAAGAAGATTTTTAAAGAAATTTCATAAAATTGCACCAAGTTAAACTTTGGACTACAATAAAGAGTCCAAATCTTTAATCGGGACTTGATTTGAACAAACTTGAATCTGATCCCCCTAGAGATATTGTATAACAAATATGAAAAGATTCTGACTGGTGGATCTAAAGAAGAAGATTTTTTTAATTTTTGAAAAAATTTATGGGTGTTATCAGAGTTATGCCCCTACTGGTGCCCCCCTGTGGACACGGCAAGTTTATTTGTATAAACTTGAATTGACATATGATAAGGAACAAGCACACACAATTTGGTTCAATTTCGTAGAGTAGTTTGTGAGAAGTCGATAATGTAAAGTTCATGATAGATGACAACGGGCGACAACGACAGGCGACGATGATGGACTGCAAGTGATAAGTTAAGCTCCCTTCGGTAAGCTGAAAAAACGATACATCAGATAGAAGATGCAAGACTAAACAGCCTAACACCCCTAGGGTGAGGACGTAACCCTGGGGAAGAAACAGAATAATATTCTGTAATAAATGTTAAACTACCAAGAAATTTAATAAAAAATTTTAATAAAAAATAGCCAAAAAGCTTAAGAGTTTAACAGGAAGGGTTCATGGAAGGATAGGGAAGGAATACTTAACAAACAGTGGAATAATCATTATCAAAAATGATGACGTCAGGCATATGTCCCGAAATTGAGAAACATAAAATAATTTTATACATATTAAACAGTACGTGCCAAGAGTTTTACTATAATTTCCCCTGCACAGCGATATTTCCACCGCAGAATTCGAGTGATCCCCTGGAAACTTCGGGTGGCAGTTAATTGACAATCCCCGCAAGCCCCCGCATCTGCGAGTGTCATGGATTAAACTACTTCTAGCTATTAACACCTACTGTAATTATACACTGAAGTCAGTTTCGAAGATCAATATTGACTTTCACAAAGAAGTGAATGAAGATGGGCTGAACATTCGCGGTAAATTTACCATCATTTTTGCCTCACAGGAACTTGAAGTCTGGTGGTTTCGCTTTTGTAAAAGTAATTATATTGGTCGATCCTCTTTGCCTTCTCAATCAAAACATAAAGATGATAACATTTTATATCTACATGTACTGAGGGCAAAAAGGTTCGATCAAAATAGGAAAAGAAATAATATTTTCCATAGTCTCAGCGTGAGCTGAGTTGGCATGCATGCACCTGTATTTCAAAATAAAAATCTGCGTCGTCCACATGATAGTGTTCGAAACACGAAATAAAGTTTTTATTACAGATCATTATTTTAATTTCACTGGCATTGTTATGGTTGACATACGCAAAGTTGCGAACTGAAACATCAGCCAAAAACTCCTCGCCCAAAATGGAACCTATCCAAATGCAGTCCCATGAAAGGATGACCAGGTGTTGTCTAGAATTAAGAGTCTCCCTTTGAATGATGAGACTTCTCTGTCTTGTTTTGTGACTGCGCTTATAATTACACTAATTAACTGATCAGAGGCGTGAAAAATAATTACAGAAGCAATTATTCGAAACACTTGTTTTGACACCTGCCGATTTTACAACCCGAGGATAATGGAAAATTTGTCTTTGGACAAAACAAGATAAGTTTATTTCAGTGATGTTTTTATTTGCAAAATAACGAATCAAATAACAAATGCAACGTGTAATAGCACAAATGATTTATTTATTATATATTTATTACGGTTTAACGAAACTTTAAAGCCAAGGTCATATCGGAAATCTTCGAGCTGTGGGCTATTGACCCAGAAAAATTATTTATTTATTTATTGGTGTTTTTAAGGTCACATTCTTATGTACAAAAGCTTAGGTCTGCACGACATATCGATAAACCGTTATATACTGGTATTCAAACCAATATCAATTGAATACCGGTGTAATTTGAAAAATAACGTCATTATTTACCCACAAATTAATATTCATGATGTCTTCAGTTTTTTTTTTAACTGTAGCCCCGAATGAATAATATAATCCCTTTATCCCAAGAATCATCTGCTTGTGCCCTCGTAATACACATATTCAGCAGTAGAAAAAAAAAATTCAACAAAACTATATCATGTGACCCCTCATTGGAACGAGCTCTTGAGTTCGTTCCAATCATGGGGTCACATGATATAGTTTTGTTGAAATCTTTGGGGGGAAATCTCATCAACTAATTCTGAAAATAATAAATTTTGATATCGTCTGCATTGGGTAAAGGGTTTTCGAACCGCATCATCAAGGCATGCTAATTCGTTCCCACTATGATGTCTCAAGTCTCGATTGTGGTACTTGTGTTCATATATCTGAACAGTTTCCGATATACCGGTATATCACGGTATTTTTTTGAATACCGATACCGGTATTCAGTTTTGAATATCGTGCAGCCCTACAATAGCTACTCATGGCCAGGATAGTCTTATGGGTGGAGGAAGTACAGAAAAGAAGCTAAAATCTATGATATTGTGTGCAAGATTTAAGACCCATCTGGAGGAGAAATGGTTGGATGTCCCACCGGCAAAACTCTTGAAGGGGGAGGGGGGGGGGGGGGGGGGGCAGGGATTGCACGGGGACCCACCAAAAGTTTTGCAAAACTCTTGGTGGGTCCTGTGTGCTCCCCCCCCCCCCCCCCCACTCTCCATTGGTCTTGCAAAAAAACAATAACCAATAAATTTTAGTTTCTTTTTCTATCGTGCGCATTCAGGTGTCTCTCCCATTCTGTTAGATGAAGTTCCCCGAGAGAAGTCGGCCCAAAACAAAGTTTTCGAAATTGTTTGGGCTGACTTCTCCCGGGGACCGAATTCGCAATGGGCTGACTTCTCTGCACCCTATGAATAACAGCCATTCAGCTTATTAACGACCCTCAACTTCGTCTCGGGGCTTTTATAATCTGTTGGGCTGTTATTCACACCTATTGGGCCATTAATAAACCACTATGCCCCCAAAGAAATCTCTGTCCATATTTTGAAGTGAATATATTATCTTTACGTCCTATCCGAGGGGATTTAGGGACTTATTAGGCACTTGCTGTGTTTAGTATGACCCCATTTCAGCCAATATTGAGCCATGAAGAATAAGTTGCAGACCCACAGACCTCGGTCAACACAATTCAAAGTAATTGCTCGATTTTAGGAAAAATATAGGAAATACAGAATCTTAAGTACGATTTATTTACAAACGCTTTACATTTTGAAGCAGTTGTAAGATGTACTGTTCAGTCGTGGTCCAAAATGCCAAATCATGCACAGAAATTTTTTTTTTTATTTTTCGACAGTCACAAAAACAGCGGGTGATCGAAAGTTGACAAACTGCGTCGATAATAACATGTTGTTTTCCTTTCACAATTCAAAATGGACAGCAGTTTGCTGGGTGAAATACACTGTAAATGTAATTATGGGTTCTCTAACACTGTTTAATTTTAATCTGAATCACTCTACATCGTGGCAGATCGCGCACACAGTAGTGTTTTCAGTTCACAATCTTCTACCATTTCGTTGCCAGTGCTAATCCTCAACACTCACAGCCGCAGTGATGGATTATTACTTTGAGTGGTCCACGACGATTTTTAACCCTTTACCCAACAAATCGCCCGCATCCGCCCACGTAATATGCAAATTCAGCAGTTGAAAAAATATTATTTTTCAAAACATTTCAACAAAACCATATCGTGTGACCCCTCGTTGGAACGAACTCGTTCCACCGAGGGGTCACATGATATGGTTTTGTTGAAATTTTTTTGAAAAAATGATATTTAAAATAATAAATTTTGATATTGTCTGCATTGAGTAAAGGGTTAATCCCTCCACTTGTCATCGCTGCGGCAGCTATGAGCATTTTCATAGTAAAACACTTGGCACGTACTGTAAAGTTACAACCCTGAATGTCCAAAATCACCATTGTACAGTTCCGTCATCCAATAACAGCCATGTATCACCAATTCTTGCATTGGTTTGTGTCTGGCATCCTTAAAAAAAGGAGACTTTAAAGCACAGATGTCATTTCATAGTTGATGACTTTTAGGGCCAAACAAAGAATGATGTTGGCGCCAATTCCGGTCACTTCCTGACGTCTGCGCATGTGCAGAGAGTAAATGTATAGAGGGCCAGATAGGACCTTTAATTTTCGATTTTGCAAGCAAATTTTGGGGAGTGGGGGGTTCAAAATTTGTGTTTGGCCCTTAATAACTTTGAGTTAAGCACCAGCTAGTCTGGGCCATTGGTTTACAGTGTAAAAATATGTGCACTGCAGGGTGTGCCAAAGGGAAATATTGATGCATAACTGTACAAAGTTAATCGAAGGTCATTGCCACCGGCAACATTTTTTGACGGAAATTGAAAAAAATTGATAGCTCCCATCTAGAGGTAACACCAAACAAGCATATGAAGTTTCAAACCGATCTGATCATAAATGTGCTCTGTACGGCATGCCAAAGGAATATATTGATACCTGACTAAAATAAGTTCAAAGGTCGTTGCCAGTGGCAACATTTTTTGATGGAAATGGAAGAAAATCAATAGTTCCCATCTAGAGGTCACTCCAAACAAGCATGCCAGATGTCAAAGCAATCTGATCACATATGTGCCTTGTTGGCTGTGCCAAAGGGAAATATTAATGTCTGACTAAACTGAGTTTTAAGAACGCTGCCAGCGGCAACATGTTTTGACGGAAATGGAAGAAAATCGATAGCTCCCATCTAGAGGTAACCCCAAACAAGAATACCAAGTTTCAAAACGATCTGATAAAAAATGTGCCCTGTGGGGTGTGCCAAAGGGAAATATTGAGGTCTCACTAAACTAAGTTCTAAGAACGTTGCCAGCAGCAACATTTTTTGACGGAAACTGAAGAAAATCGATAGCTTCCATCTAGAGGTCAACCCAAACAAGTATACCAAGTTTCAAAGTGATCTGACCATAAATGCGACCTGTGAGGCGTGCCAAATGAAATTGTGAACGTACATACATACATACGTATGTACGCCGACGGACGAGAAGTGATGCAAAAGCTCAGCTTGACTTTGTCAAGCTGAGCTAAAAATCATTCCTCATATTAGACTAAGTTAAAATTTGGGGACCAAGGGGCAGCCCAAAAATTAACACAAGAACTTGATTTCAACAAACTCAGATCTGATCTCACTAAGGATGCTGTAAACCAAACACCTAAAGATTCCAAATGGTGGATCCGAAGAAAATGATTTTTAAAGATTATCGCCCATAAAAAGTTAAAATTCGGGGCCAAATATTAACAGAGGAGGGAGGGGGGCATGATTTGAACAAACATGAATCTGACCTCCTGTGACGATGTAGATTCTAACTCGTGGTTCTGTAAAGATTCCTTAACCCTTTACCCAACGAATCGCCCGCATCCGTCTGCATGATATGTAAATTCAGCAGGTGAAAAAATATTATTTTTTCGAAAAATTTCAACAAAACCATAGCATGTGACCCCTCTTTGGAACGAGCTCGTCAAGCTCATTCCAAAGAGGGGTCACATGATATGGTTTTGTTGAAATTTTTTGGAAAAATTTGAAAAATGATATTTAAAATAATAAATTTTGAAATCGTCTGCGTTGGGTAAAGGGTTAAAGAGTAAGTCTCATATTGCACAAAGTTTTTGCTCCTGTATTGAGCCCAAAAATAAACAGAGGGGCTTAATTTTATGAACTGCTATCTCCCTATGGATCCTGATCAGTGGTTCCGGAAAAGATTTTTTTAATTTTTGAAAATTTGTGGTCTCAGGTTCCCTCTCTACAGAACACTATGATAGTATGAATGGATAGCATTTTTTTTTTTATCACTCCATTCAACTGGTCCTAAGGATGCTTCATGCCAAATAATAGGGTTCTGGATAAGATTTGTTTAATTTTTGAAAATTTCCAACCCCAGATTCCCTCTAAGTACGCTACGATAGAATGGGTGGCAATTTTTTTTATCACTCCATTCAAATGGTCCTGAGGATGCATTATTCCAAATAATAGGGTTCTGGAAAAGAATTTTTTAAATTTTTGAAAATTTGCAGCCCGATTCCCTCTACAGGACACTATGATAGAATGGATGGCAATTTTTTTTTTTATCATTCCATTCAACTGCTCCTAATGATACTTCATGTCAAATACATGTAGTAGATCACTGTTCTGTGCGATTTGGGAAATATGTGCATAGTGTGAACAGTCACCTCAATTTTAACTGGAATGAGTCCAGCAGTTTTAGAGAAGTTGCAAACACCACCTTTGTATAGTGTTCAACCGATGATCGGAAGCAACCACCACAATCGGCCGATTATGGGCAATCGGATGACAACGGCAACGGCTGCTGGAACATCGGTTCAACCGATTGTTGCCAAGCAATTTGTGATTATTCTGAATCGCATTTTATTATCTTCTGCAACTGTTCAATTGTTAATGTAAAATGATGTCGATGATACCATTCAATAAAGTTGAGAAACAACCACAATGTGTATTCCTAATCTCTCTTTGCGGGATATACATGTTTAAACGAATGTAAAGCTTACAACTGAGCACACTTGCAGCAATTGCCAGTTCATACCGGAAAAGTGAAGGACGCACTCCATTGACTCAGGTCGCAGTAAAATTACCAGTCGCGCACACTTGGGCGTTAAACGTGGCTCTGAGAGCCACGTTTACCGCCCAAGTGTGCGCGACTGGTAATTTTACTGGGACCCCAGTCAACGAAGTTTAACACTTCGAAAAATGTTCAGTTTAATGCATTTCTTTCGAGCCTCGACTTGTCTTGTAGTGCACGGTATTACAATCGGAATCGGCATCAGAATCGGCCGATTGTGGGCTCAAATAACCGGTAATTGGTCAGCGACCATTTTTGGTAATCGGTTGGACACTACCTTTGTACATGACGATGATGAACACTGGACGCCAGGTAAACAGTGACTACTAGAGCTCATTCTGACTTTCAGTCAGGCGAGCTAAAAAACGAAAATGACTTTTTTTTTTAAATATTTGACTAGTTATTACCAGAAAAATCAACACTCTCACATTCAATGAATTTGGGGAATGGGTCATTTGATATATTTGTGTGTGTGACAAAGGTGTTATGTTTGGCTCTGTATCATTTCAATTAAATAACTTGCACATTCACAACAAGTTACAACAATAGAAAAGAGATATGTCTGACTTGTTTTAAACATACTGCATGTACTGTATCATAATAAACTGCAACACAAATTGTACCATGTACATAACTTCTGCTCCTCATTCAATATACTGTATGGTCACGATGGAATGGTCACTTTCCATGGCTGGGCAATATTTCTATGGACACAATAATAGATTCCAAACACTAATTATAGGAATAATCATCAAAAAATTAATTAATGAAGCACCAGGTACAACCCACTGCTTCATTAATTAAAATTTTGATGAAGATGAATTTTTATTACCTGGTAAATGAAGAAGTGGGGACGCGGTGGCTCAGTTCGTAGAGGTGCAGGCTGCAAGCCGGGAGGTCCTCGGTTCGAATCCCACCTGCGGCAATCGTGTTGTGTCTTTGGGCAAGACACTTCACCCCCATTGCCCACGTGGGGGCACGGTGACGCTGTGTACTAAGGCGTACTGCACGTCGATGGTGCACCTGTCTTCAATCAATGCTAACCCTGCTTGTGTGGAGTTGGTATGTTGGGGAGCTGACAGTTGCTCGTCGTTGCTCGGTGGTTCTCTCTGGGTACTCCGGCTTCCTCCACCCGTAAAACTGTCACGGTCATGGTTAGCCATTGTGCAGAAATATGTGACCTTAAACACCAATAAATAAATAAATAAATGAATGTGTGGACGTCACTGCCGATGCATGGATTACGACCAGTCCATGGTGACTGTACTGTAATTCATCAAGTAAATTACATGTATATGAACAACAAACTTATCAAAAATCCATACCTGAACCTCCCATGACTACAACAAATTTATTGAGTAACAGCTTCCTCACATCATCTGTCAAAAAGATGTCTGCCATGTTGAGAAGCCTGAAACACAAAAGTTTCTTCATACATGTAACTTTACATATATCTTCCCTCCTACAAGTATCTGGGAATTTCATTGGTTCAAAGACGTCACATGCAGACTGCATATAAAACCATATACTGCCTGTCAACATCAATATACGCTGACAGCTATGGGTAATCTCCCCTTTGTTCATTGATTATTCAAAATGGCGGCAGCCGATAAATGCTTCAAGTTGAAAGATTTAGTGTTGGAAGCCCATATTTGGTCTGAAGTGCAGGTTAGGCAACTTAAAAGGCTTCATATTCTGTGGATGTGTGTCATGTTACCTTCAAAATGAAACTGTTTGGTATGTATGAATTTGCCTTGCTACAACTTATGGGAGAGTACTCTCCCATAAATTGTCACAAGGCAAAGACACGTGAATACATTTTGAGAATTCTCTCATTTAATTTTGATCGCGTTGTTATTAGTTCTGTGTATCGATCGATGCAGCAGCCGGTAAGATATATTCGTTACACGGTTTGTTGGTGGAGTAATATGGTATATATGGTGTCAGTTAATTCCATATTGGACGAGAGCTTCGCTCTCGTCCAATATGAAATTAACTGACACCATATATAGCATATTAGACCACAAACAAACTGTGTAACTAATAGTAGCTACAGTACAGCCTATAACAAAGTATACCATTAGGCCATATTCTTTTGTTAATGACACCATATTAGCACCTTATTTTATGGCAATATTCCTATAGCATTAATGCGATATTTTCAATATGTTCTGGTGAATATTGAAAGACAAATGCACTTGCGGCCCGATTTTTCATAACTATCGTTTGTAATTTTTTGGTAGAAAAGAAGAGGAGTGAATACTTACATGTCTAAGATGATTTCAGCCATACAAAGCTTTTGATGTTAAACGAATTGACGTAGTTGATGTATTCGTTGATGTCGATGCAATTAAGGCTCAGATTTCCCTTGGCCTACACGGCTTCACGAGAGAAACACAAATTGGGGTGATGTAAAAGGAAATAGAAATATTCAGGGAAGCAATGAAGTGGCCATTATCACCCATACCAACTCAAAAAAGCGATTCGTCATATCAAAATTATCAAGAATTTGTGAAATTGTAGAAGCTTTCTTTTTTTTAATGCAGCATTGAACAAAGAGCGTACAACACAGCTATTTTTACTTATTGTTGAAAAACGCTACTGTGACATTTTCCTTTCAACAAAACTCTGTGTGTGTGTGTGTGTATGTATGTGGACGGGGGCCTGTAGGACATGCTGTTGATAGCAAGTACATGTATATACATGTAGGTTTTTTTTTTATTTTGTTATCTTAACGCATTCAACTGGCCAAATCACAACCAACTGATGCGTTATTGCTATAAAAATACCGCGATCTTCAAATACAAATGTGATGCAAATATTACCGGTTTAGTCTCACTCAGCCAACCTTTTAATTTTTCCTAACTGGAGTCGAAAAGGTGTTAGGTTGGCTGAACGCTACTATTAATTAAGGGAAGAAGGAATAGTCTGTATCAAAGATTTTGTTGAATTTGGGAACAAACGAAAGAAAAATTCACAGGATGGGGATATTTCTTTTGCTCGATATGAAATTCAACTTGTTATACCGACACAGAATATACAGGGAACATAGAAGTCCACATGAATGATTTGATTGCCGATATTCAGTAAAATCGAGAGAATATAATAAAAAATACCATTAATAATATAGAAAACACATGTGTAACAAAAGTCAAAAAAATTTATAGAAATTTATATATTTTTTATACTTACCAATGACCCAGACATAGCTGGTGCTTACTCTTAAAAATGTAGGGCCAAACACAAATTTTGCCCCCCAATCCCCAAAATTTGCATCTAAAACCAAAGAAAACATGTCCTGAATGGCCCTCCATACTTCACCTCTACTGCGCATGCGCAGTGTCAAGGACGTCCTGAAATTGGCGCCATTAATCATTCTTATAATCAGTGCCTGGTAAGGGCTATGTACTCAGCGGGGAGGTATGAGTTCCCAACTCCTGGGAGGGCCATCCCCGTCTGGGTCATTGGTAAGTATAAAAAATATATAAATTACTATAAATTTTTTAACATTTTTATACTGTACCAATGACCCAGACATAGCTGAACAGTAAAAAGGCTGGAGGGCCTAGGATATAGAGGAAATTCCAATAAGCTCAATTATAAAAAATAGAGCCATCCCCTCGAGGGGAAACTGAGTATTAGGCCTTACATGTATCTTTCTTATTTTATGATAAATTAGAAAGACACAACACCTTCCATAATTGAGCATCATAACATCCATGTACTCTATTAATATCCAGTATAATCCTTATACTAATAATTTTTAAAGTAAGCCAATAAATAATGTTAGTCTAGAGAATAGAGACTCTTTATACTCCTTTAAAAGTGTCTGAGGATTGTATAATAACACCCGTTTGACACGTGATATATTCAAAAGCTATACTTTAAAAACTATGACCTGAATGAATTTTTAAAACATAAACTTATCACTTAAAAACCATCCCAGTAACAGCTCAGAATTACTAACTCCGGAGGAGGTATCCCCTTGTGTTCATAATAAAATAGGTTCCCCAAGGGAACACCCTCCCCCCCCCCCCCCCCCCACTTTTTTCTTGCCCTGGGTCAAATAGCCCAGAGCGAAGAGGGCAGCAGGACGGAGTCACTGCCAGGACAGAAAGCCTACCTAGCTATAGTAGCAACTGTTAAGAGAATGACATTCTGAGCAGTAGATAATAGACCTAACAATGGAGGCCTCCAGAAATGGACTCAAAATTTCTGAGATAAAAATTCATGAATGTGGATGGCTGAGCCCAATGTGCAGCCTTCATAAAATCTATAATAGCGACACTATTAATGTAAGCCCAAGATGTAGAAAGAGCTCTTACTTCATGAGCCGAAATCTCAAGCACAAACTGCTGAGTTAATGATATACCATAAGCAGTACCGATAGTTAATTGAATCCATTAGCAATAGAATGGAGCGTAATGTCCTTCTATTAGGCATCAAAGACAGAAGAAGCTTACGTCCTAATTAATAAACTGATATCTGTTTATAAATATGTAAACTCTAACCGGACAGAGTAAAGGCCTATGCCCATACGAAGACGGAAGGACCTTAATAACAATAGGTTCCGGATATTATTAGGAGCCTGATTCTTAACCAAAAATCCAACCTAAGTAGTAAAGGAAGTAGTGTTTCCGAAACTACGAAAGTGAGAATCGTCCACCGATAGTGCATGAAGCTCACTGACTCCTCAGTAAAAGAGAAGACTAAGAGAATTACTGTCTTAAAAGGTCAGAATTTGAAAACTACTGTTTCCAGAGGCTCAAATGATTACTTAGCCAAATAAGAACCGAAGCTAAATTCCGTATAGGAATTTAATCTAAGGATTCTAGGTCTATTTATCGAAAAGTTTCTAACTAACTTAGATAAAGAGACATAAGACTCAATTGTAAACTATCATAGAGTGCATAGGTATGAGATAACATAAACCTATAACCTTAATAGTAACAGGCTGCAGTTGACCTTGTCAAACAAGTATACTAGAAAGTTGCAATGTCTAGTATGGAGGGATCAAAAATATCAACATAATGATCCCTACACCAACGATGGAAGAGCCTCCACTTTAGCCGCATAGTAAAGCGAAGAGGAGGTTCTCCTACAGTAAGAAATCGCGTCCATAGCTCATCCTGTACAATGCTTGCCGTGCAAGAAGGACCACACAACGGAATACGTGAAGGTTGAGACCTTGCGGGTTGTGATGAAGTTGACACGATTTCCCCAGCGAAAGAAGATCCTCTCATGAAGGAAGTTTTCGCGGTAAGTCCCACAGTAGACACCTGAGTAAATTTACCCACGGTCTCTGTGAAGACAGAGATGCTATCAACAGAATTGTATTGTGGATGTTTATCTTAGCAATACTTGCTGAATCAACAGCGCTAGAGAATACGCATATCCTATCATTCCGTCCTATTAGATCAATAGAGCGTTAACAACATAAGCTCAGGGATCCGGACATGGAAACACATACGTCTGCAATTGAATAGAGAGTTGTGTCGCAAATAAATTATCATTGGGCGCTCCCAGTGATAGCAAATCTGATTGAATACTTGTTTGTTGAGAGTCCATTCTGACGGCAACAAGCGACCCTTACGTGAAAGGGAGTCTGCTAATACAATCAGACGACTCGGAATATGACGGACCGAAGCAGAACTTGGTGTACTATAACAAACAGAAGGATTCTTTCCGTTAAATTGAATAACGGAATCGAATGAGTGCCTCCCTGGTTCTGGAGATACGCAACTACTGTCATATTATCGGACAGAATTTGGACATGCGTTTCTGAATAATGTTCAACCAATGACATAGTGCAAGCCTAAATAACATCATTTCCTGGAAGTTAAGTGCTTGCCTAGAAACTGCGGAACCCAAAGACCCTGGCACTTCAAATCCGTTGGGATCAATATTGTACCCCAACCTGTTTGACTGGCATCCGTCATAATCATAAAACTCAGATCTGGCAACTGCAGTGGCACTCTCTGAGTCAACCACCGAATGTTTGCCCCAGTCTGAATCTCTTGTTACACTTGATAGACAAGAGAACGTGTATATCGAGCAATTCATAGATTGCTGAAAAGTTGCCGTCGAAGAGAAGCTTCTCCGAGACCAAAGCGACTCTGAGAGAGTTCTTCACCTTACTATCCACGTGTGTGGATGTAGCTAGGGCTGCGTCACGTCTAACCAACTCCAGGTTCCCACTGAAGGGCGGAGTTATACGTGGAAAAACTACTGCCCTTGAAAGAAATCACATTGAGGATCAAATCCTGGAATTCTTTCTCTTGAAGACGTAATGATAATGCCTCTGTAAGGTGGTCTACGTATGATAAAGCGTCTAAGTTAAGTCTATTAGACATCATTGTCGTTTCCAACATCGAGGTTGGAATTGACATAGACGGCGAAAAAGATAATTCCCAGTCTTCAGCCCCGCCGTCTAGACGCATATGAACTCTCGGTATGCCCTGTTCTGCCAAAATAAATTATTTCCTAGAATTGATGAAAGGCAGAATAGAGCATTGCGGACAAGAAACTAGACTATCATGTTTGGTAGCAAGCTTATATATAACGTCGTTAAATAATTCGAATGTTCTAATGACATTATTGGACTGTGTCAGCAAGTCAGGGACAATGTCCCTGAACCGATCCAAAACTCCATGTCCAATGACGCTATTAGTCTCTTATCCAGCATCGCAGCAATGTAGTCCGACGGAACAACCTCTGGAAGATAATGCTGGAAGAAATGTATGGCAGCTTCTGTTGTTCCGAAAGGGAAAGCTCGAAATCGTCCGAATCCCTTTGGCCATCCTGTCCGACCCTATAAAGTGTTCGGTCGTCCGTACCTGATGCAACAGCGGAGCGCACCGACCCAGCGCCGTCGGATTATTCCTGATCCGACCGAGAATCTGTCGTTTGCTGGGATGCTGTGATAAGCTGTGCTATTTTGGATAGCACGTCCGTCACTGAGGCCTGTGGAGAAGCGGTCTTACGATGCATTGCCGCTAGAAGCTCCGTGTTCGTTACCCCGTGCATACTTCTATTATGCGAGCGAACGGAGTGTATAGGCCTCGTGTCCCTTGGCTACCGGATGGCGTGACCTGTTCGCCGTGGAATCACTGAATGACGAAGCTGGCCGGATACTCGAGGTCACGTAGCCAATGTGCGGTCGTGTGCGCTGCTGTGAGGATGAGGAAGCATTATCGACAGTCTCTCGGACTGTCAATATAACGGAGCGTCCCGAGCGGCGGACATATGCTCCGAATGCGAAATGTCTGTACCACAACATCCGGTCCCATATGTTGTTGTACGAGAGAGGGACCTCTCTCGCTCGCAGCCCGGACGGACCTGGACGAGCTAGGAACCGGACTAACAGGCTTCCTCTGATCTGTCCTCTAATCCGTCGTCACTGGGTGTGTACTAAAGTCTATTATAGTGCTCGCATCACCCAAATCTCCTTCCTAGACCGCAACGGACGAACCCGACTGCCGAACCATTCGATGAATGGACGCTACACCGGGTGAGCTAGCGAATGTCAACTCCGTCGATCCTACTAGGGACCTCTTAGGCGATTGACGTATTCCATGAGCTCTTATTGCCGCTAGCTCTTCATTAACTATGACGACAGAGGCACACTTTTGAAAGACATCTCAATAACTTTGCGAACAAGAAACCAGACATGCTTGTTAATAGCAAACATATAATAATATATATAGCGTCGTTCAATAATTCGAAAGTTTGTGTGACATTATTGGACTGTGTCGGAACTGAGGGACGATGTCCCTGAACGGAACCAAAAATTCTGTGTCCACCGACGCTATCAGTTTCTTATCCGGCATCGCAGCATTCTGGCCCGACGAAAGAACCTCTAGAAGATAAAGTCAGATGACATACACAGCAGCTTATGTTGTTCCGAAAGGGAAAGCTCGAAATCCTCCGAATCCCTTTCGGCATCCCGTCGGACCGGATGAAATTTTCAGACGTCCGTACCTGCTTCCGCGGAGCGTCCCGACCCAGCGTCGTCGGATAATACATGATGCGACAGAGATTCTGTCGTTGCTGGGATGCTGCTATAAGCTGTGCTATTTGGGATAGCACGTCCGTCACCGAGGCCTGTGCAGAAGCGGTCTTACGATGCTTTGCCGCTGGAAGCTCCGTGTACGTTGACTCCCGCACACTTTCTTATGCGAACGTCCGGAGCCTGCAGGCCTCGTGTCCCTGGCTACCGGATGGTGTGACCTGGTCGCCGATGATTCTCTGATTGGCGAAGCTGACTGGATATCCGAGGTCACATAGCCAAGAGCGGTCGTGTGCGCTACCATGAGGATGAGGAAGCCTTATTGACAGTCTCTCCGGACTGACTATATATCGGAGCGTCCCGAGCCACGGACGTATGCTCCGAATGCGAAATTTTTTGTACCACAACATCTGGGGCCAGATGTTGTTGTACAAGAGAGGGGCCTCTCTCGCTCGCAGTCCAGATGGACCTGGACGAGCTAGGAACCGGACTAAAAGGCTTCCCCCGTTCTCTCTTCTAATCCGCCGTCACTGGGTGTGCATTTGGTTGATTTATAGTGCTCGCATCACCCAAAACTCCTTCTAGACCGCAATGGACGAACCTGGCTGCCGAATCATTCAATGAATGGACGCTACACCGGGAAAGCTAGCGGACGTCAAAGGCCATCGAACCTACTAGGGTCCTCTTAGGCAATTGACGTATTTACATGAGCACTTTTCCGCTAGCTCTTCATTAATTGTGACGACGGAGGCACACTTTTGGAAGACATCATGGATACATCACCCTGTTCTTGATCGTCTGAAATAGAGATTGATAAAGTAGAGTGACCCTGCGGGGAAAGGACCGGAATGGCCATTTCCCCACTAACATACCGTGACACATGCTTCCCTTATTGTCATCGAAATTAACACATACAGAACAGGAGTTAGTGCGAGTACACTGACTACATTATACAATGATTATGAAAGTCAGAGGAAGATTTCCTCTTATTACAATTGAACAATATCCTTTCATTGTGAAAAGAAAACAAAGTCCTAGTACTCGCACCAACCCCTGACAATCAAAATACATAATAACATGATCCATTAACATAGAAAAAATAATTGAAATCAAAAAATTTTGAAAAAATATTTTTTCAGAACAGCCCAAGTTTCTGAAAAGTAACGTTGAGCCCCAATGGATCCCAAGCGTAAGTGTGGACAAAAATTCTAAAAATATTTTAAAAAATTAATGCAACACTTACGAACAATAATAATGTATCTAGTTATGATTAAATTAACATCAAGATATTATTTTCAAGAAATCCCCCCTCACACAGAGGGCTGTTGTAAATGTAAACAATAAGTGTAAAAACACCAGAACAAGACTCCAGGCACCCTGGCCCGAAATCAGTTACCAATAATACATTATCTGATGCAAAACAGAGACTTCCAGGGAAGAAACTGCAGAACATCAGATGGCATGCAGAACACTACGCCTAACCACCCATAGGTGAAGACGTAAACATGGGGAAAAGAACAGAATTCATTCTGTTATCCAGCTAAAACTCCCAAGAAATTTTAGTAATAATATTACAGAAAATATGCCAAAAGCATGGGAGAATAGCAAGAGGGGACTTAAAGGAAAGGGAGAGAGGAAAACACTGAACAAGCAGTGTAACTTGATAACAAGAATGACCACAACAGGCTGTTGCCTCGAAAATAGGTAACTTAACATAATTTCATTAAAAAATTTTAAGTTACAGCCCTGAATATTTTCTGTCACTCATTTTTCCTCTCCTCCTTCTATATCCTCCTTAGAATCATCATTTCTCTAATATTTATGTGTCTGGCATCATTTAAACTGAGATTTACAAGCACAAAGATCAGTCAGATGTTAACTGATGAAGGCCAAACAAAGAATGATTAATGGCGCCAATTTCGGGACGTCCTTGACACTGCGCATGCGCAGTAGAGGTGAAGTATGGAGGGCCATTCAGGACATGTTTTCTTTGGTTTTAGATGCAAATTTTGGGGATTGGGGGGCAAAATTTGTGTTTGGCCCTACATTTTTAAGAGTAAGCACCAGCTATGTCTGGGTCATTGGTACAGTATAAAAATATTAATCTAGTTTTAACAACTGCGACACTTGATCGGCATAGTCTATAACATTCAATTCCCCTCTCTCTAACCTGGATTTGAGAACTGTTTGGCGGTTGTCTATGGTCCTGTACTTTCTTCGTTTTAGTGTTTGTTTTCCCCCTGCTTCCAGTTGCATGATCTTGGCTTCATTTGTTGACTGTATACCCTTCAACATCTTGACGAATGAATAAATGTTTGGATGTGCTGCTGTGCATAATTTTTTCACTTTACTGTGCCACCCTTCTGCATTATTTGTAGTGCGTGGGCCCTCGTTCTCATAATGGTTCTATCTTGAGAGAGGGATGCCTTCCACCCAGTATTCCGTAACATAGTCGATGAAACGACTAACATCAGTCACAAGTTCATCTGCATCTTCAAGTGCATTTAGCCAAACATCTCCCACCTTCTTGAGTGGCACTAAAGGTAACACAGCAGCTCTGCGAATAAGTCGTTTCACGTCATCATCATCACTGTAATTTCTTGCCAGCCCGACAGATTGAGTCTTTTTCCATATGCATTGGGTATAATGAAAAAAACAACCAGTCACTGACACAGATGAGAAAGTTTCCTCCATAGCATTTGTGGCAGCAGTTTCAAAGTCCATTAGAACTCTGTCAGGTTCATGATTATGATTGCTGGGATTTTTTTAACAGAATATTGTCTTTTGTCACCACTGTTGGTGAAAAATTCCTATCAACACACCTCCAGTAACATCTCCCATGATTTCTGGTTCTAATAGAAAATTTGAAGCCTCCATGAATTAAATAATATCCACCCCTACCGTTATCTAAAAACTCAACATTTATTTGCGCAGCAGCCATGATTACTGACTCATTTGGGTAATGTTGGGCTCCATATATACTGGATAACTTCAGCAAAACCAACAAGTGAAAAGTACTCACGGGGATGTGTAAATGAATTTATCTCAAACAAACAAATACACAAAATAAATAAAAGAAACAAACACATACGGGGATGTGTAAATGAATTTATCTCAAACAAACAAATACACAAAATAAATAAAAGAAACAAACACATACGGGGATGTGTAAATGAATTTATCTCAAACAAACAAATACACAAAATATATAAAAGAAACAAACACATACGGGGATGTGTAAATGAATTTATATCAAACAAACAAATACACAAAATAAATAAAAGAAACAAACACATACGGGGATGTGTAAATGAATTTATCTCAAACAAACAGACAAAATAAACTAAAGAAACAAACACATAAACATTCATTTGAGAATAGCTCACCCGATACAGACTGCTGTGATATGCTAAAAAATAAGCAAACACTTAATTTCATTGAAGTTCACCAAACGTAACAAATGTGAGAACAAACTATAGTGTTAATTATGAAGGTGTGAAGGAAAAAAGGTTGGCTAGATGCTACTAATTAACTGTTAGAAGTTGGCTGGGCGCGACTCGTTTTTTAAAAAGGTTGGCTGAGTGAGACGTCACCATATTGCCTAAACAGCACGTTATTAGCACGACCAGGTTTCCACTTTCTTGTAGGCTGTACTGTATTCTAATTAGTTTTTTTTTAAATACAGCTATGTGATGACAAACGCTGTCTCTTGATTCGAGATGGGCAGTATTGAAATTCAAGTTTGGTTTCAGTATTCGTATTTTTGGAATGATTTCCCTTGGTGATGGTGCACAGAATTGTCAAAATGTTGAAAGTAACAGGAGCGCTTACCATTAGTCATTTGATGCAACAAAAATGCAAAGAGAAAATACACCCTGGGTATTTTCTCTCAGCTGATTTGTTACATAAAATAACTGGGGCAATGTCTTTGGAAATACCTAGTCTGTGGGCTCTTCTGTCGGGAATTTTGCTTAATTTTCTGTTGTTTGTCCTTTTATTTTTTAAGTAATGTCAGGAATATTTGTCAATACTGATATTTCAGTATATTGAGATTCCTTTGGTATTGTAAATAGAGCTGAAACGGTTAACCAATTAACTGATTAATCAATGATCAACATCTTGATCGATCTAAAAAGTAATTGATCGATTAACCGTTACTTTTGAACTACTGTATTACATGGGTTAACAAAGGAACAAACTTGCTCCAAACAGGAAAAGATTGTCATATTGACTCACATCAGTTATATGGGACAAAGTAAAGCATGCAAGTTAGTTGCTGACATACTTGTTTACTTGCATGATCATCATACTGTATCAGCAGCTAGAAGGGGGCACGGTGACACTGTGTACTAAGGCGTACTGCACGTCGATGGCGCACCTGTCTTCAACCAATGATAACCCTGCAGTGCTTGTGTGGAGTTGGCACGTTGGGGAGCGGACAGTTGCACGCCATTGCTTGGTGGTTCTCTCCGGGTACTTCGACTTCCTCCACCCGTAAAACTGTCACCATCATGGTTAGCCATTGTGCAGAAATGTGTGACCTTAAACACCAATAAATAAATAAATAACAGTAGCTAGAAACGGTCATTCTCAATCCTTTACCCATTGCAGATAGCAGACGATTCTTACAAAATAAATTCATGAATTACTAAAAATTTTCAATTTTTGTCTCAAAAACATAGCTTATGACCCCTCATTGGAACGACCTCGTGTTAAGCTATGTTTTTGAAACAAAAATTGAAAACACAATAAATTTAATTGGAGATTATTGTATATAGGCCTTGTCAGTTTTGTTTGTTACGTTAGTAAAGGGTTCATGCTGTAAATCCTCAATGGTATGCCAATTATTCAGATATCTATTTGGACATGTGATTAACCAAGGTTAATCCATGTGATTAATCAATCAAGAAAACCCCTTAACCGCTTCAGCTCTAATTGTATTGTAAATCAACAATAGCTTGAAACAATACTAAATGGCTTATAAGGTATATCGCTCATTTCTGCTCTTGATTGGATTGTGATATGATCCTGACACAATTATCCCAGTGTATTGAGATTAGGCCTAAAAAAATTAAAAATCTGTTTCTCAGGCCCTCCCGCATGGTCCTTTTGGCTGCCGCATGCTCTCTTTTTATAACCAATTTAAACTTAAAAAAAATAAAAATTAAATGGTTTATGTCTGCTATTTTACCCAAGTTAAAAAAATTGATGAATTTGTCCCTTGAGTGCAAGAAGGCTTTGCAATGCTTTAGCATTGCAAAGCCTTCTTGCACTCAAGGGATGAAATACACCACCACCCATGCTATTCTGTAGATTATGAGGCCTAAAACTTGAACCAAGAACATGAACGTTTGATGGCAAAAAAGTAATTACTGAAATAAAAAATAAAATAAAAAACCGCTCGCCCGCATGCAATTTCACAAATAATGGCCTGAGAAACAGAAGATCTACTTTGTGTGGCCTTACATGAATAAAATATTCCCAAATAAAGACTAAAACACCAGAATTTGAGGCGCCCATTTGACAAAGTTGTTTAAAGAAGAATTAATTAGCATCTCTGGCAAGTTAACACAACAGAAGAGCGAAGTCATTTAATTATTTACAACTCTGTTATCAGTGCCCAATGACTTCCTCTAGCACAGTAGTGGGATGCTACCACAGAAATAATGTGCAAAGTTCCAGTAATGCTAAACTAGGGAGTCCAAGTATCAACCTACAGTTAAAACTAAAAGTCCTGTCCCGAAATGTGCACAAAAGCACGTCGACATGCAAGTTAATCTACGCCATATGACCATAGTAAGGCTATCAAATTCTGTAAATATGGCCTGTGCACAAGCAATGTTTCAGCCAATGGACCTCCGGGTAACCCGGAGGTCCATTAGCAGAAACAATGCCTGTGTTTGCTATGAGTAACCAGGAGAACCTGCCGTGCTTTGGATGCCATTTGATATGGCAATTGCGCGCAATTCCTACGCACAATTAAGCCTAGATAAGCGCACAGTTCGTGACAGGACTTCTAGTTTTAACTGTACATGAATAAAATATTCCCAAATAAAGACTGAAACACCAGAATTTGAGGCGCCCATTTGACAAAGTTGTTTAAAGAAGAATTAATTAGCATCTCTGGCAAGTTAACACAACAGAAGAGCAAAGTCATTTAATAATTTACAACTCTGTTATCAGTGCCCAATGACTTCTTCTAGCACAGTAGTGGGATGCTACCACAGAAATAATGCGCAGGTTTCCAGTAATGCTAAACTAGGGAGTCCAAGTATCAGCCTACTTATCGGAACTTAACTTGACCAATCTTGGAATCTGACAATTCCCCCAGGATGTTATACAGTGTATTAAATATCGATATATTCTGAACAGGAGTGGATCTGAAAAAGAACATTTTTAACTGGTAGAGTGCTAGAAGCCACTATCAGTATGAAGAGCAGGTACCCCAGCCTAAAGGTGTCATATTCTGTGGATGTGCTTCACATTATCTTAGAAGCGATATTACTTAGTCTATATGGGTTTGCCTTGTTACAATTTATGGGAGAGTGCCTCTTAGCACTCTCCCATAAATTGTAACAAGGCAAAGACACAGGAACAAATTTTGATGACCAAAAATAGCTTAGCACTCTACCAGTTAATGATTATTTGTCAAATTACAGTAAGTTAAAGTTTGGGCAAACATTGGAAGCTCAAATATGGATCAAGGGACTTGATTTAATTAAACTTAAATCTGAGCCTGACAAGGGTGTTGTATTACAAAAATCAAAACATTCTAAACAGTGGTTCTCAAGAAGATTTTAAAGAATAATCCTCTTTTGCACCAAGTTAAGATTACTATTAGTAATTTAATAAATATCAGTGCAGCCCTTATCACAAACAGTGTTGTGTTATTTTATTTCTTATTTCTTCCTTTCACAAAACCATATTAACACTATTTACCAGAAAAAAACACAATCTTCACAAGAGAACAATATCGTGTGATTGTATCGTTAATAATGATCTTCTCTCCCCACTCCAACCCCCAAAAATGCAAACATTATTTGTGGCTAATTTTGCCCAGCACTAAACAAGCATTCTCTGAGAAAATACATGTATGTGGTATTAGGCTTTTGTAATTGGTGCTTTATCAATGAAATTCTGTAATATAACAGGCACCAACAGATTTTCTTTTGTGTCCTGTTTCAACCACCGGAATCGGCCTCGGAATCTGCATAATCGGCAGAGAAATAATTGGTAATTGGTTTATAGCAAGTTTTGATAATCGGTTCATCACTAGCCGGTTCGGGTGAAAAGGTTGCAGGTTTGGGCATCTTCCCCCACATTTGACACCGGCACAGAGAAAAAGTCCCATATTTATGTGCTTACATTAATTATAGTGCTGATGATGATAAACCTTTTTTATTTTAACAGTGTAAATTGATGTCAAATCAAACGCAGCAATTTCAACAAATGCATAAATTAGTTTTAAAGTTCTCTTCGGTCTGTCTCCAATTCCGACTTATTCGACAAGTTAACCTTCACTTCCTTGTGAGTAATATGGAGTCGCAGCAGATTTAAATTCCGTCACATTTTGGAGGAAAATCGTGTAATGAAGTATGTAATTAAAAATTCTGACTCCAACCTTTCAGTTGTTAGATAGATAAATCATTTGTTAGTAAGTGTGAAGAGAAAAATTAGAGGCTCAAGTGAGCCTAAACTACTCACCTGGCTCAAGTTGTCAATAGAGATGAGTGTATATTTATTTATTTATTGATGTTTAAGGTCACATATTTATGCACAATGGCTAATCATGACCGTGACAGTTTTACGGGTGGAGGAAGCCGGAGTACCCGGAGAGAACCACCGAGCAACAACGAGCAGCTGTCAGCTCCCCAACATCGTAACTCCGCACTGCAGCACAGGCAGGGTTAGATTGGTTGAAGACATGCGTACCGTCAACGTGCAGTACGCCTTAGTACACGGCGTCATCGTGCCCCCACGCGAGCAATGGGGATGAAGTGTCCAGAGATGAGTGTATCAGTTAGTGATCAACAGCAAGAGCAATTTTTTTATTTGCTATGACACAATCAAAAGGCAACTTTGTTGGCCATTCATTTCTGCTGGTCCTAGGAAAGCTTTCTAGCAAGCTCTGTTCCATAAATTTTTGTTTTGTTTTCAACTAATGTGGTTATCCCTAGCTCCCCCCCCCCCCCCCCCATAAAAAAAAAAAAAAAAAAAAAAAAATTTGGCATAAATGCAATACTGATGACCCAGTTATATACTACTTGACAAATATGGTTCCCATCTGCCCACTGAATCTGAAAATAGAAATATTGAGTGTAGCCCAAAAACTGCGAGCCTAAATTTTGACTTACTGAGTTTCTTTGAAAAAAAGTGAATCTGCATCACTAAAGTAAGTTCCAAACAAGAAATCTAAGCATTATTGCAAATATATAAATTTAGAAGGACAAATCAAGAGTAAATTCCACCAGCCTGAAGATGGCAGCAGCTTCATCTGAACAAAGGAGAATAGGTTTACTCCAAAGATGGTCTGTGCCATAAATGAATGAATTTGCTCAGTGGTTTCAAAGAATAAGAAAGATTTCAAACTAGAGAAATGGAGAATTTTACAACCACCAGTAAAATCAAATCTGTGTGAAAATGGTTAAAGCATCAAAAACAAAAAACAACAGAAAGAGAATTTATGGAGGCTTATTTTGAGGGTGTAAAATATTTGTAAAGAAATCAGAAATAGGTTTTCATTAACAGTATTACATGAAAGAAAATCTTTGGAACCCACACTGAAGCCAACATACAGGAATTAGAGAAATTTTTTCCAAGAAACCAGAAAAAAACGTGTGCGCATCATTGAAATGGTTTGATCAAGGCATAAATTGAAAGCCATGCTGAAGTCTTGAGAGGGTTAAAGTAAAGACATCTATACAGGAATCAGATAAATGTTTCCAAGAAACCAGAAAAAACATATATGTGCTCAGAATTAAAAGGGTCTATCATAAAATAAAATCTTTGGAAAGCACACTGAAGTCATGAGGGGGTTAAATTAAAGATATTCATACAGGTATCAGTTATCAGATCATTTTTTTTCCAAGGAACCAGAAAAAACATATACGTGCACAGCACTGAAAGTGTTTGATCATGGCATCAATAACATTTTTGGAACCCACATTGCAGTCTTGAGAGGGTTAAAATAAAGATATGCATACAGGAATCAGATAAATGTTTCCAAGTAACCAGAAAAAAATCCATATATGTTCAGAGTAGCGAAAGGGTTCATCATGAAATAAAATCTTTGGAAGAACACACTGAATTCATGAGAGGGTTAAATTAAAGATATTCACACAGGAATCAGATCATTTTTTTCAAGGAACCAGAAAAAATCAAATACAGCATTTATTTATTTATTGGTGTTTAAGGTCACATATTTTTGCACAATGGCTAATCATGACTACAACATGAATATCAACTCAAGACCAGGGGTGAGTGTTAATAAGCCATGTTGCCCATCTTCAAGAGGGTTTGCACCTCCCAAGCAATGGTGACTGTTACAGTATGGAAATATTATTGATATTGGTACCAGAAAGAAATCTGAGAATTAGCAACAGTAACTATGAATTTAACTATTCTGAAATTTAATTAAAAAAAATTAATATAAAAAAAAATGATACAAAGATCTTTTACACTAAATGGTTTACAGAAAATAAAAACAGTGGTACTTATCAATTACTGAATTAGTCCAAAGTACAGTTTGACAGAACCCAGTAATCCAGTGGTGAAGAATCTTGTGAAGAAAGTTACCAGCTGGTAGTATTAAATCCAAGAATGTCTCTTCAGAAACAGTATCCCATAGACTTGTAATAAAATTTTCACTTCGAAATTTCAGCAGTCTCCAATAAAATATAATAAAATGCTCCTCAAAATTCAAATGGAGTAAAAATCCAAGAAGTATTGGCACCACAGGTAATTTCCAAATAATCCAGTAGAATCCTGGCTTTTCACAAAATAATATTCTGTTTCACAGAAAGTATAAATTCTCTTTTCCAAGATGAATAGATTCTCTTCAAAATTCTCTTTTTGAATCAATCTTCCAAATTCACAAAGAAGCACTGCTTCTATAATAAATGCACTGTTCTGAAACAATAATAATCTGCAATGGAAACAACTGAAATGAGTCTTTCTGAAATGGCTTTCTAAAAGAATGAATTTTTTTTTTCTGTTGACAAACCTTTATATAGTAACCAGACAGAATGTCCTAGAAGATGAAATGTCTACAATGTTCTGTCAGTTTCTATCAGTCTCCAGGTGATTCTGTCACAATCCAAGTAAACAAGGTCCCTGACCTACTTAAACAATCAACAGCTACATGTCAGGGACCAGCCTTTGGGGGAATTTTAGGGAGACTTCAAGTCTCCCTCCAGAAAAAATAGGGAGACTGCAGAGTCATGTAGGGAGACTTCATAGGCAAGTGGGGAAAATTAAGAATATTCATGTACCACCCCCGCCGCCCCTTCATATTTTCAATTTATGGTCCTCCATTAACGTACAAATAATCCAGGTCCAGTTGTCTATGATGCATCTGTGCCAGGTTAAAAAATCACAATGTAATTACTGACTGAAAATCCCCCACTGCTACCTTCTTCATGACCCCTCACCTCTTCTTCGTGCCAATCCCCCATCACCCTCCTGTGGTTGCCTTTCAACAAAGTCTACTAAGCTAATAATTTCCTAAGTCTGAAAGTGTGAACAGGACCAAATGTAAGAAGGTTGCTTGGGAGGTACTTTGTTAGTTAATAAACAAAATACATTCTGGGGTCGATTATTTTGTAAAAGAAATATCATTCCGCATCATTTTTATGGCATTCCGGTGTCATTCCGCGTCATTTCATGTCATTCCGATGTTTAGGAGGACCCTTTTTCAAGATCGTCCACATGCACACTTGTGTCCTGTACAAAGCTTTTCTTGACATCACTAAAGCTTTTTTTCATGTGTTTCAATTCCATTCGTGTTTTTCTGGGAATAGACAGCCCAACAGTTAACAGTCGTCAGCAAATCGAAATGAAAATAATGTGTTATAAAATACGTCCGTTGTGTATACATTTTCGGGGTATATGGACGATTCGGACCATGTACGATTCGGACCAGATTTGTTTTGGACGATTCGGACCAGATCTATGGACGATTCGGACCAGATTTCTGGACGATTCGGACCAGATTTCTGGACGATTCGGGCCGATTAACTATGTGTTGAATACTCAGGTTCTGGCATTATTTTTTGGAAAGCACTCTGTATGAGATCTTTCCAAAAAATAATGCCAGAAAGTGGTGTTAACAATGTAGGAAAGCTGAACACTTATATTATAGTGGTTCTCTTCCAACTTATATTTTGACTTGTATTGTATATTATATTATTTTTTACTTTGTATTTTGTGACTGCTTTCAATGAACTGTGCTATGTTTACTCCTTCCAAACCGTGCTATATATGTGTGCTATAAATGTGCAACCCTATACATTGTAACTCTCTATCAAACTTCTCACCCCAGCATTCAGATATAAATTGTTTAATAATGTCCTTTATACTTGCAGAAAATTTTGTTCTTCGATGCATATAGGGCCGCCACAAATGCGTGGAGACCCGGTGTAAAAAGAATGCAAGTCCGTGCGAAGAGTAGTATCTCCGAACTACAATTCCGCGAAATAATAGTCTGTGGTCTAACATTTCTAGGAATAGATGTCCCGTGGACATCTATTCCTAGAAATGTTAGACCACGGACTATTATTTCGCGGAATTGTAGTAAGGCGGAACTACTCTTCGTATGGACTTGCATTCTTTTTACACCGGGTCTCCACGCATTTGGCGGACCTTTCCCTGGTCTCTTTGAATTTTCGCCCCAAATCCATGTGCTATCTCCCTTTTACCGATATTTATGTAGTCTTTACATGTTTCCTGTTCAAATGAATTGTGCTATATGTCTGCAACATTTATATCTATGTATTATAATCTTTTCATTTCGGTTTTTGTAATATGAGAGTTACCTGCTTTTGACTACAATAAAAGTATGTTTTATCATCTTTGGCATTAGTTGTTTTTTTTTTTATTGCTCACCCCGAATCAGTCAACCGTCTCATAATTTGGTCCAAATGGCTTAGAAACATTCATGATCCAAACCTCCCCAAAACTTGATCCCATCCGCCAAAGAACTATGTCCGAATCGTCCATAAACATGGTCCGATTCGTCCATGAACATGGTCCGAATCGTCCATAGGCATGGCCCGAATCGTCCAGAAATCTGGTCCGAATCATCCATAGGTCTGGTCCGAATCGTCCAAAAAAATCTGGTCCGAATCGTACATGGTCCGAATCGTCCATAATCCATTTTCGGCATCCTAAGCGATGTAACCTACTTTCAAACTGGGTTGTTTTGTTGAGTCGCGTAAGTCACCTATTTTCGTTTCGACACTTGAAGCTCCGACTGGAACGCAACAAAATAGAAATAAAAAAATCCGCCAAAATCGACAATGGACAATTGCTTGTCGTGTGATTTCAAATAAATGGATGTTTATTTGACGAATTAAAATGCCCATTTATCACACTCGAGCACATTCGATTTTTGAAAATACTCGTTTTCATGTAAACCTCGCATCACTCAGTTCAGCCTTTTCTCATTTTGGCCAATTTTTAGAGGGCGACTTGTAATCGCCCCGACTATTTTTCTAGGCGACTTTGGGCTTAGAAGGGCGACTTAATCGCCCTAGTCGCCCTCATGGCTGGTCCCTGCTACATGTACAATATATTAGTGTAACAAAGATGTAAACTAGAGGTACTGTGAGCAAACTCACAAAGTGATACCCCCCCATGCCTGAAATGTATAAGTTAGATTATCTCCCCTTGGAAATGTCAGAACGGAATTTTATTGCTTCATGCACATCTTCATATGGAGTTCTTCCATTGTGTAAAGTTTCATGAAAATTCTTCAAACGGTTTAGGAGGAGTTGTGCTTACAAGGATGGACAGACGGTATAAGTTAGATTATCTCCCCTTGGAAATGTCATAACGGAATTATATTGCTTCATGCACATCTTCATATGGAGTTCTTCCATTGTGTAAAGTTTCATGAAAATTCTTCGAACGGTTTAGGAGGAGTTGCGCTTACAAGGATGGACAGATGGTATAAGTTAGATTATCTCCCCTTGGAAATGTCCGAACGGAATTATATTGCTTCATGCACATCTTCATATGGCGTTCTTCCATTGTGTAAAGTTTCATGAAAATTCTTCAAACGGTTTAGGAGGAGTTGCGCTTATAAGGATGGACAGACGGTATAAGTTAGATTATCTCCCCTTGGAAATGTCAGAACGGAATTATATTGCTTCATGCACATCTGCATGTGGAGTTCTTCCATTGTGTAAAGTTTCATGAAAATTCTTTAAACGGTTTAAGAGGAGTTGCGCTTACAAGGATGGACAGACGGATGGACAGGGTGATTCGAATATACCCCCCAAACTTTGTTTGCAGGGGGGAGGGGGGGTATAACAAGGTCACTGAGTGCAAATGAGTCAGACCAGTCAGAAAATGCAGAAAAATATCAAACTTAATTTAACTATCCACAAAAGACACATCAATCCCAATACAATATGGGGTCTATAACAGTGACTGGGTCCTATTTTACCAGTAAAACAGAGCCTGTTTACCGCAGTGAACAGGCATTGCTTCACTTCCCGGGGTTCCCACAGGGAAAATACAGCACTGAAAGGGTTAGTTCATGGCATCAATAAAATCTTTGGAACCCACACTGCAGTGTTGAGAGGGTTAAATAAAAGACATGCATACAGGAATCAGATAAATATTTCCAGAATTGAAAGGGTTCAACATGAAATAAAATCTTTGGAAAACACACTGAAGTCCGAAATTTTCTGAGCCATTTCCTGATTAAAATGACAGGTTACATTGTGCCTGGCTGCAATTTGTTATTTTAAGAACAAAATGTTATCCTAGCTGTCAACCAAGGTTCTCAGTGAATGAAAATTTTCATCCAGGATAAACTACTACAAACATGCTGACTCATCACTTGTTCAATACCCTCTACTGCACACCCTGATTGAGCCAGGGCAAATTTATTTTAACCAATCCCTCCTAACGGTCCTAAGGATACTTCATATCAAAAAATAACAGTTCTCTGTTCCTTGCAGTTTGGGATATATGGGCTTTTGAATTTTTTTTCTGTTTTTAGCCCCATGTTGCTACAGGGCTGAGAAAAAAAAAATTGGGGGAGAGGGGGGTAGGGGAAGCATCAATCAGTTACTTAGTAGAACACACTAAAACTACACACCAAATTTGGTTGAAATTGGCCCATATGTTCTTGAAATAGAAATTTGGACAGAGCCCAAAGTAGATATGCCCCCACAGAGAGCCCAGATATTGATTTATCAACTTCCCTTGAGCAAACTTTAATCTTCTACACCAAGGGATGTTCCATACCAAATATCAAGGCATTCCCTTTGGTGGTTCATGAGAAGAAGATTTTTAAAGGTTTTTAAGCTTTGGGGCACAAACCAGAGCCTGAATATGGCAGCTATTTCATTTAAACAAAATAGAAAGGGTATACTCCACAGATGGTCTGTGCAATATGTTTGAATTTTGGCCTAGTGGTTGTGAAGAAGACGTCAAGCTTGTAAAAAGTTAAGGGACGACGACCGATGGACAAAAGTGATGGCAATAGCTCACACTGATTGCAGTCAGGTCAGCTAACAAGAGGTAAGTTGATTTGAATCAGAATGTGAGGCGTGAGTGAGATATGACCAGTCAAGGGCCCGTTGAACTCCTTCCTCGCTTTGCTCGGAAGAGGGGTGGTACAGTTAAAACTAGAAGTCCTGTCATGAAATGCGCACAAATAGCATGTCGATCTGCACGTTAATCTACGCGTTATGACCATAGTAAGGCTATCAAATTCTGTACATACGGCCTGTGCACAAGAAATGTTTCAGCCAATGTTTTCAGTCGATTGGCAGAAACATTCCCTGTGTTTGCTATGAGTAATCAGGAGAAGTTCAACAAACAGCCAAAGATGGTTTGTTGAAATTATCTGAACACCCATACAAATGAATTGTTTAATATACAAGAACATATTGCCAACTAATGAGGGCTGCAGGGCAGCCGCATTACAGATACCAGTCTTACAGACTTTACAATGTTCCCTGAGGCTGTTTGAAATACTTTTAATATTGGTGCAACACAGGAATAATAGGACCCCCTTCTTCCTCTGTCCCCCTCAACCCCCCCCCCCCCCCCCCCCCCCAAGGAATGACTGCATTTTGGATTTTCTCAATCTGTGCATCTGTTATAAGTTTTCAAAAAAGGAGATTTTTAACTCTTTCAGCAACCATGAAAATCAAATCATGGCTGCCCCAGAAATCCTGATAAAATCACAAACCGTTATATTCCACGAAAATGATTGGTGAAAGGGTTAATTTACCACAGTGGGTGGAAATTGGTTAATGTTTGGCTTTCTTAACATTTGGCTTGCAAACTGTGGTAAAAAAAATCCCAACGTTAAATTGCTTGCGTCGGGAGTGTCTGCAATCTGCAGGAGTTCCTGCACTGGCAAGTCATGGTTGCTACGCCATTGAAAAGGGTTAACCATTAATGTGAAGAAAGGACATACATATCTTCACATATTTTTGGTGGGGGGGGGGGGGGGGGGGGGGCTGGAAGAATTGGCCCCAAAAGTTACTCCACGGGCATCATTGAGGTGTGTAATGCCAAGGTGAGTTTGGGAGTGTGCATCCCCCATCCCCTCTGGTGAGGTTAGCTCCCCCCCCCCCCCCACGGGAAAATTTTGTAAACATAGGATGGCCTGAGATCGATTTTAGAGCCCCACCCACCAATTGCCTTTCCGATCTTATAATTGAGGGGGAAATCGGTCACTTTTTGGGAGTGAACCTGGCTGAATTGGGTCGAAGGGTTTCATATGATAAACAGTTAAAATTTTTGGGTCAGTTTTCATAATTTTTTCAACCCAAACTTGACCGAAAAAGATGCAGCCACCATACCCCACCCTTACGTCTATGTTTAAAACTTTTACATCACTTTCGAGTCTTGACAGCTAGAGTGATATATTGTATCAGTTCCATTTTGGCAATGACTCGTACGCTTGGTTTTTATGGGTGCACAAATTTGATGTTGAAGGTGAACTGGTATTGTGAGTTCTGGTATGCACTTCCCTGTGCTGCATATGGATGATATAACATTTCTATGAAGGTACAGTTAAAACTAGAAGTCCTGTCATGAAATGCGCACAAATAGCACGTTGATTTGCGCGTTAATGTACGCGTTATGGCCATAGTAAAGCTATCAAATTCTGTACATATGGCCTGTGCACAAGCAATGTTTCAGCCAATGGACCTCCGGGTAACCCGGAGGTCCATTGGCAGAAACATTGCATGTGTTTGCCATGAATAACCAGGAGAACCTGCCGTGATTTGGGTGCCATTCCATACGGCAATTGCGCGCAATTTCAACGCGCAATTAAGCCTAGATAAGCGCACTATTCGTGACAGGACTTCTACTTTTAACTGTAAATGCGAACAATATTTGATTTACGTCCATGGATGACACCAAACTGCACCCTCAAGCAGTGTTGTGGACGAAAAATATTCAAAATGCGATGTTCTGCGTAATTTCGTGCAGTGATTCTTTATCGTCGTAAGCGACCCGTTACTCAATACTGTCCTATTTTCGTGTTATCGTAAACATCATTTCACAATAAAATAAAACAAAGATAAAGCTTTTGGTGATATTATATTTGTTGAGACAAAATTGCCAAAATATGCCGAGTAAACTGTTTCGTTTGGAAGCCTGCTGCACTGTCACACATACTGTAATAGATCTTATCAGCTATCCTCCATGCGCAATGCGTTTCGGGATGCCACCCAAATATAAACGTAAACATAAACACAAACGCATGTGGACAGCAAACTGCACACAGACATATTAAAATTCAGAATTAATACGTTTCTGCACGATTTGGACTTGTGAAAGTATTTTAGGTTCGTAAACCGAGTAGCAACATTCAAAAACAATTATATGCATATTTACAAGCATTCTGTTGTGGTATAAATTGGGGTTTGGGCGCATATTGCGCATGACAGACGTCACTAACTTGTTAGAGTCGCTGTCAAATTACCAAAACAAACTATTTTGACACTTCGATTTACTCCAGTTTCTGCACAGTGGTATTACGGTACACCATTCGAATATGCCTTCTAGGTAACTTTGGCATTTCAAGATTACTGATACTGGTGGCTGAACGCCGTAATAGAATTAATGCTTTTGGCAAGACAAATTAAGTCAATTCTATGAGTCGCCCTCCAGATAGTGGAAACTTCACAACATTGAAGTTCAACAAACCAGATATATAATTATAATGACAAAAGTAAGACCACATGGCAGGGCCACCAGATTGGGGGTGGGGGTGGGGAGGAAACTCCTGCCCCCACTGAATTGCCCTAATCTTATGGGTGCCCCAGGCCCAGCCCTTTTGATCTTCCGATGGCCCTGCTTGGGGGCATTTTACAAATGATTTTTAAGTAGGAGAATAGTAAACTATTGGCTAAACTTGACTTTACACCTATGTTGCGGTCACAATTAGCCATAGCTGAAGAAAAGTGAAATTAAACACCAATAAATAAATAACAAATTCTCGACCTCCCCCCCCCCCCAACCCCTACACACACATACCTAAAATGTAACATCTATTGGGTTGAAATTAAAAGGTTCTGGGTTTGTGATATTCTTGTTATTTCTGGCAATCTGTGCACATCACAGCAATGATGATTTCTTTCTATTGTTTGTCTTCAGATGAGGCATCGCTACTGTTGTGTGAAAGGATGTGGTGCAGATGGGAGGAAAAAAGGGAACTGTTCAAAGTTTGCACCCATCCATCCTTCATGTATTGGGTGGCTTCGAGTGCTTTCTTAGATTTTAAACATTCATTGTTAAAATCACCAGGTGTATTAATCAAATAGGAATAAATATCTGAATAGTCAATATCGGCCATTTTGTGCAAGTCATCTGACCAATTGATAATAAGGTTTGGGTCTGGGAGTTTGACCCCACTTTCCAATGTCAGCTTTTAAATGTATCTTAACTCTGCTTCCGCCTTTTGTTGTCCAGGAGTTGGATATGTCTGTAGGTTGAGTTTATCAACCCAATAACAGCGTTTTAGTAGTTCTCTTTGAGTACCGGTCTGTGGTACACTTCTTGATTTTAAAAATTCTTTCATTTGAGAAACAGTGAAAGAAGTAAATTTACTGTTTTCTTCCATCTTGATATTCGATTAATTATGCAAAATGCTACCTTATTTTACACAAATTGAAATTAAGATATTTAAAATGGTTCTATTTTTGTTAATTTGGTACTTTACATTTTTCTCTCTAATGAGAAAATAAAATTCAGTTAGCATAAATAATGGTGTTATTTTAAGTAATCATTGACTGAACCAACCCAGACTATATATTGAATGAGTTTTTTTCCCCAAATGGGAGGAATGGGGGGGGGGAGGAATAAATTTTTCCCACTGGGTACAAAAAAGTTTTTTCAAACTTTTGGGAACCCACTCACTCCTTTAGGGAAGCCAAAAAAAAAAATAAATTCTGATTTTCAGATAGGGACCCACCCCCTTACACCATAAGCAATGTCTATTTTATCCATTTCGTCATGCCAACCTTCCATCAAATGTTTATTGCTGCATTCGAAAAAGCTCAAAGTTTAATTTAATGCAATGTGAGGACATTTTTTGTAAAATCTTTTTAAGTTCCACCAGACAGCACCATTCAGAATTCTTAGCTTACCGGTACTTGACAGAAAGTCAGGATGTTTTGTGATCACACCCCATCCGTCGTCTGTCTGCCATCATCCGACATCCTGCGTGAACTTGTGAAGGTGCTTTTTGTGCCTTAATTAAAAAAAAAACATTGAACTGATTTAAAAGACAGTTTAGGAAATGATTGGTTGGGGAGTTGCCTATTGGTTTTGTACAAATCCAATTGCTGCCCCATAGGGAGTGGTGGAAAAAATAAACTAACATTTTTTAAAAATCTTTTCACAAACAGACACATACAATGTCTTGATATATGGTATTCAGCTTTCTTTTGGGGTGTACATGCATTTACGTTTGTTGAAACAAAAATTGTGGAGCAATATTTTGCATTGTGTTATAAATGAGAGGAGGAAGGCAAGATTTTTCCAAGTTGACCTGGACCCCATCAGCTCTCATTCCTAAAGGATTGTCAACTGAACCCTCCACCCGCCGCCTCAAGTTCACTCAGAGGAGATAAATACATGTCGAAACAGTAAACACCATAGCAGCATGCCTGAACAATTTGGCTCCATCATTTTCAAGAAAAATAAACACAGGAAAAAATTTGCAGGGCCCTACAGGGCCAGGATAAAATGTGTTTTCTGGGCTGGTGACCCACCCACCCCCTGTTATAGCCCCCATATTATATTGAGATTGATATATCCTTAAGTTGATAATTATGTGAGAAAGATTTTTTTTTTTATTTCTGCATTTTCTGACTGGTCTAACTCTTTTGCACTCAGTGACCTTGTTTACATCTTTGTTACACTGATATATTGTACATATAGCTGTTGATTGTTTAATTGTTTAAATAGGTCAATGACCTTGTTTACTTGAACTTTAACAGAATCCCCCAGAAACTAATGGAACATTGCAGAAACTTCCTCTTCTGGGACATTCTATCTGGTTACTATATAAAGGTTTGTCAACAGAATTCAAAAACTCATTTTAGAAAGCCATTTCAGAAAGACTCACTTCAATTGTTTCCATTGGAGATTATTATTGTTTCAGAACAGTGCATTTGTCATAAAGCGTAACTTTGGGAAAATTAGCTCAGTAAAAATGCTTGTCAGCTTTCCTTATTTATTTACACTGTATGGCGGAATCCTGCCGTAGTCCGTTCACAGTCGGCATCCAGACTACTGCATTCCGAAAAATAATAAAATATATACAGAACAGTTACTCGTAACAATGGTTACTAGTAAACACTTATATCCGAAACAATAATTAACCCCTTTTAAAATACATGATTAACCAAGCAGCGTGTGCCGTTATGCAAATGGGCTAATCAGGGATTATCAGCTTATGTAAACTCTGACACTGGACCACTAAACAAACTCAAAACAATTAGCACTTATGTTTCCTTCAATCATTTAAAAAAAATATAATTATTCATCTGAAAAAAAACTAAAAAAGGAGCCTATAACAGTACACCCTGCCTGAAAAATCTTTGGTCCCCCAAAGAGAACTCAAAATAAAATTATAAACCAGTGTCCGCTCTTTGAATAAGTTAACACGGTCAAGTCCTTCTCAGCCCGAAACTCGAAACTGCTAAAATAAAAAGTTTGGTAAAACGAAATTTATTTGGTACTGAGAAGTACTTGCGTAGCTGGAATATTGTTCAATGTCTGAGAAAGAAAATCTCATGTTTGTCCACAATTTATTGTGGCACTAACTCTAAAGGCACCTTTTGATCCCGGGAACCATCAAAATAATCAGCACAAACCGAAAGTTCTCCTCGTTCTCGGTATCCATACACAATATTTTGAATTTGACTGGTGTCCTGTGTGTAGTCTACACAGAAGTTTCTATTTTGCTGCCGAGACCGTTGCCGTTTGTAAGTTTCCACCTTTTGTTGCCAAGCTCTGGCACGATCATAATTTTCTCTTTGTTGGTTTACCTTGTTTGCTGAAAGGAATTTAACACCATGATCATTATTGTCACGCTTTTTCAGTGATATGGGCATTGAACTTGGACCAGGTATTCTATGTTTGTTTTCTTTAATATACTAACGTGCCGTGTCATCCAAATCTTTATCATGAACCCAGGAATTTTTGCTTGGTGGAAGATCTCTCCATTTTATTAAATATTCAAGTCCAAAATCGACAGTCATGCAATATCTTTCTACCTTCTCCGTCACTCTTTTAGGCTCAGTACAATGTTTTATGCTGTTATCGAGACATGCAATTTTGGGCTCTTCTGGGGTGGTTTGGGTGGAAATAGTTGCCAACTGTGGCACACATTGAACAGATGTATTTGCGTGTTCAGGTTGAACCGTTGTGCCGCAATCAGTTTTTGATACATGAAAGGTTTGTGTACTCACATGTTCTGTTGTTTTCTCCTCCTTTTTCGAAACTAAATTACACAATTCCAAATTTTTAACCTTGCTGCCAATAAAAGTCGCATTTTCCTGTTGTTTCCTTTCAATGAATTCATCCAAACGTTTCCTGTCTCTACACAAATTTGAGTTTGATTTCCTCCAAGTTAATGTCAGGCGGGTTTCGTAAGCTTCTACCTGAAGTCCCCATGATAGACGAAGTTGGTCCAGGTTTAGAGTCCGTAACAAGTTTTGAACATTAGAAGGAATTAAGTTTTCCATGTTGATTATCTTTAGAAAAATGTCTTTTCTCCAAGATTGCGAGTGAGCGTAAAAAGTCACTCTGCCGCGGATTCTGCACCAAGTGTCGTAAAGCGTAACTTTGGGAAAATTAGTTCAGTAAAAACGCTTGTCAGCTTTCCTTATTTATTTACACTGTATGGTGGAATCCTGCCGTAGTCCGTTCACAGTCGGCATCCAGACTACTACATTCCAAAAAATAATAAAATATATACAGAACAGTTACTCGTAACAACGGTTACTAGTAAACACTTATATCCGAGACAATAATTAACCCCTTTTAAAATACATGATTAACCAAGCAGCGTGTGCCGTTATGCAAATGGGCTAATCAGGGATTATCAGCTTATGTAAACTCTGACACTGGACCACTAAACAAACTCAAAACAATTAGCACTTATGTTTCCTTCAATCATTTAAAAAAAATATAATTATTCATCTAAAAAAAAACTAAAAAAGGAGCCTATAACACATCTATTATAGAAGCAGTGCTTCTTTGTGAATTTGGAAGATTGATTCCAAAAGAGAATTCTGAAGAGAATTTGTTCGGCTTGGAAAAGAGAATTTATACTTTCTGTGAAACAGAATATTTTGTGAAAAGCCAGGATTCTACTGGATTGTTTGGAAATTACCTGTGGCGCCAATACTTCTTGGATTTTTACTCCATTTGAATTTTGCGGAGAATTTTATTATATTTTATTGGAGACTGCTGAAATTTCTAAGTGAAAATTTTATTATAAATCTACGGGATACTGTTTCTGAAGAGACATTCTTGGATTTAATACTACATCTACCAGCTGGTAACTTTCTTCAGAAGATACTTCACTACTGGATTACTGGATTCTGTCAAACTGTACATTGGACTAATTCTATAATTGATAAGTACCATTGTTTTTTTTTATTTTCTGTAACCCAATTAGTGTTAAAGATCTTTATATCAATTTTTTTTTTTTTTTATATCAATTTTTTTTAATTAAATTTCAGAATAGTTAAATTCATAGTTTTGTTGCTGATTCTCAGATTTCTTTCTGTTACCAATATCATTAATAATTCCACACCGTAACAGAAATTGGGGGCTCGTTGCCGAGATTGAATGTTAGATAACGAGAAAGCTTTATTTGCATATTTCAATTATTATTTTGGCTCACTTTCAAAACATTTAAACTTTCTTAGAAACTTTCAGTATTATTATTTATATAATCTGAGAACCAGTAAACCTTTTCATCATGGTATTTATTGTGACCGAATTTATTTCTGAATTTGAAAGATCTCCTAGTTTGGCCCTTTTAGAATCTCTTAAGAAGGAGGATTTATTTCAACTTGCTCAGTGTCTAAAATTACCTGCCACCCCTGGTCTGAACAAGCATAAACTTAAACAGCTCATTGTTAATCATTATATTGAGGAGGGTCTTTTGCCTCAGTCTGGGTCACCTGTCTCTGAACCACAACCTACTGATGCCCTTGAACTCAAAAAGTTAGAATTAGAACTAAAGAGATTAGAAATGCAACAAGAAATGAAAAGGCAGGAAAATGAAATGAAATTAAAAGAATTAGAGGCCCAAAAAGAAAGGGAACAAATTCAGGCTCAAAAAGAAAGGGAACAAATTCAGGCTCAAAAAGAGGAAAGGGAATTAAAATTAAGGGAAATAGAAGCTCAAAAAGAAATGCACTTAAAAGAATTAGAAATTCAGGCCCAAAAGGAAATAAAAATAAAAGAATTAGAATCTCAACGTCAAGGCTCAAATGTAATTTCTCCAAGTAGATTTGATGCAACTAAACATGTTAGGCTAGTTCCCCCCTTTCAAGAAAAAGAAGTTGATAAATATTTTTCACATTTTGAAAAAGTGGCAACAAGTTTAGAATGGCCAAGGGATGTCTGGACTTTGCTACTGCAAAGTGTTTTGAAAGGGAAGGCCCAAGAAATCTATTCCGCTCTCTCTTCTGAGCAAAGCAACAATTATGACGCTGTTAAAGAGGCAATACTTAAGGCATATGAACTTGTTCCAGAGGCCTATAGGCAGAAATTCAGAAATTATTATAAAAATGAAAATCAAACTCATGTGGAATTTGCCAGAGAAAAGCAAAATTTATTTGACAGGTGGTGCCACTCAAAAGAAATAGAGAAAGATTTTACAAAATTAGAGGAAATGATGCTGATTGAGGAGTTTAAAGGAAAGATACATTCAGATATAAAGGCCCACCTGGATGAACAAAAAGTGACACATTAAATAGAGCAGCAGTACTGGCAGATGACTATGCCTTACTCATAAAATGAGTCATAACGCCACAAATTTTTGGCCCTACAAGAATTCTTTCCAAAGTGGACCTAGACCAGCTTCAGATAAAACTCATCCTTCCAATCATCCTTCCCATCCTACAAACTTTTCACCACCTAAATTTAATCGGAAGCGTAATGAGAATAAGTCATCCAATGCCAACCCTACACCATTATGACCCAACAGTTCAACTAAAACTTGTAATTATTGTAAGAAAGCAGGTCATTTATTATCTGATTGCTGGCTGTTAAAAAGGAAAAATGAGTCCTCTACTTCACAGAATGCACTAGCATGTGCTCCATGCCCTGAAAATTATGTTATAAAGCAAGACGCTTTAGAAAATTATAAGCCATTTATTTCTGAAGGCTTTGTTTCCCTTGAGGGGGATAAGCACTGTTCCTTACCAATAAAAATACTGAGAGACACAGGGGCTACTCGGTCATTAATGATAGAAGGCATTTTGCCATTTTCTGAAGAAAGTGCTACAGGGGCACAAGTTCTAATATCAGGTATTGAGTCAAACTCTTTAAAGGTCCCACTTCATAAAATAAATTTAAGAAGTAGCTTAGTAAATGGGACTGTGACAGTAGGAATCAGACCTACTCTACCTGTAAAAGGTATTTCTTTATTATTGGGAAATGACTTAGCTGGTGACAAAGTCACTGTAGAACCTCAAGTGGTGGATAAGCCGAGCACAGATGAAAGTATTAATAATTTGAAGGAATGTTTTCCTTTTGCCTTTCCAGCATGTGCTGTGACTCGGTCCATGGCAAAGAAAACTGAGGTTGATAACCTCAATTGTGTTGATTTAAACAGCAAAGCTGAGGATAAGAACTGTCACAGAATTACGGATTCTGAAGACATTGATTTGTCTCAGACATTTTTGAGTCAGTGTGATGACTCGTCCAGACATTGTAAAGAGGCCACTACACCTGAGAGTGATAGTGGGACCTCCTTGAATGTCATTTCCCGGAATCTTTAATTCAGGAACAGGAAAGTGATCCTGACCTTGCCGAGCCACGTGAAAAGGCTCTAACACAGGCTGAAGCACAAAACTCCCCTGTCTGTTATTTCAGAAAATCTGGTGTACTTATGAGGAAATGGCGACCACCAGAAGTACCCTCCAATAGTGATTGGGAGGTTATTTATCAAATAGTTGTCCCCACTAAATACCGGAATGAAATAATAAGCCTGGCTCATGAAAATCCAATGGCTGGACATTTGGGAGTTAGGAAAACCTACTCTCGTATTCAGCAATGTTTTTACTGGCCCAAGCTTCGACAGGATGTTGTTGAATTTTGTAAAACCTGCCACACCTGTCAAATTGTAGGAAAACCCAACCAGAAGATTCCTCCTGCTCCCCTTCAACCAATCCCTGCTTTTGAGGAGCCATTTAGTAGAATTATTATTGATTGTGTTGGCCCATTGCCTAGAACAAGATCTGGAAATGAATATCTTCTTACCATCATGTGTGCTTCCACACGATTTCCTGAAGCTATACCTCTAAGAAATATTAAAACTAAGACAATAGTTAAGGCTTTGATAAATTTTTTTACAACTTTCAGTCTACCCAGGTCAGTGCAATTGGACCAAGGCTCAAATTTTATGTCAAACCTTTTTCAGCAGGTGATGTATGAGCTCAATATTAAGCAGTACACATCAAGTGCCTACCATCCCGAAAGTCAAGGAGCTCTAGAACGCTTTCATCAAACACTGAAGACCATGATAAAGGCCTATGGGGAGGATAATGAGAAGGATTGGGATGAAGGAGTACATCTCCTCTTATTTGCAGTCCGTGAGACTGTACAGGAATCTCTGGGGTTCAGCCCTTTTGAATTAGTGTTTGGACACATAGTGAGGGGTCCACTCACTGCTTTGAAGGAGAAATGGCTCGAAGAAGAGCCACCTGAAATTTCTCTTCTGGACTATGTGTCCACTTTTAAGGAAAAATTGCACCAGGCCAGAGATATGTCAAATAAACATTTACAGAAAGCCCAGAGTCATATGAAGACCTGGTATGATAAAAAGGCGAAATTTCGCGCCTTTAAACCTGGGGACAAGGTGCTAGTATTATTCCCTGTAAAGGGCAATGCTTTACAAGCAAGATATTCAGGCCCTTATATTGTTAAGCACAAAATCAGTGATACTGATTATGTTGTTGAGACTCCCGATAGACTCAAAAATACTCAGCTGTGCCATATAAATATGTTGAAAACTTATTATGAGAGAGAACCAAACTCTCTACCAGTCTCAACAGTCAGCCACATGGATGAGCTGGAAAATCCTGTAAAGGATATTCATGAAGGCGGCGAAAATGTACCTCTGAAGTTACAGAACTCAGATGTCCTGAGAGATCTACAAAATAAAACAGATTATTTACTGCCTGACCAAAGAAAAGATTTAGTTGATTTAATTTTCAAATATCAACACTTATTTCCCGATGTGCCTAGTAGGACATCTGTTATTTTTCATGATGTTGATGTAGGAGAGGCAAATCCCATCAAACAGCATCCATATAGATTGAACCCTTTCAAAGCTGAGATCATGCGAAAGGAAATACAGTATATGCTGGACAATAATATCATAGAACCTAGCCATAGCAACTGGAGTTCGCCCTGTATACTCGTCCCAAAACCTGATGGCAGTTACCGATTTTGTACGGATTACCGAAAGGTGAACAGCCTCACCAAAACAGACAATTATCCAATTCCAAGAATTGATGACTGCATTGACAAACTTGGCCATGCTAAATTTGTGACAAAATTTGACTTGTTAAAGGGTTATTGGCAAGTCCCTTTAACAGAAAAAGCAAAAGAAATATCTGCTTTTGTTACCCCATTTGGGTTGTATCAATATAAAGTAACCCCTTTTGGCATGAAAAACTCTCCGGCAACGTTCCAGCGCATGGTTAACCACTTAATTGCAGACCTAGATCACAGTGAAGCTTATTGATGATGTTATTATACACACAGATACAAATTGGGCTGATCATCTAAAGCATATTCAAGAATTTTTTGACAAAGTGACCCAAGCCAACCTAACTATTAACTTGGTAAAATCAGAATTTGGCAAAGCAACTGTAAATTATTTCGGTCATGTTGTGGAGCAGGGGCAGGTGAGGCCGATTGCGGCTAAAGTTGATGCCATTGTAAATTTTCCAGTACCAAACTCTAAAAAAGAGCTCATGAGATTCTTAGGCATGGCTGGATATTATAGAAAATTTTGTTTAAATTTCTCAGATGTTGTCTCCCCTTTGACCAGTTTATTGAGCAAAAGGGTTAAGTTTGTTTGGACTGAGGAATGTCAGAAATCCTTTAACAGAATAAAAACTTTATTAAATAATTCCCCTGTCCTGGCCAGTCCCAATTATGAAAAGCCCTTCAAATTATTCATAGATGCAAGTGACAATGGAGCAGGTGGGTATATTGCCCAGGAAGATTCCCAAGGTATTGATCACCCTGTATGTTATTTTTCCAGAAAATTTCTCAAACATCAAAAGAATTACTCTTCAGTAGAAAAAGAAACTTTGGCTCTAATTTTGGCATTAACCCATTTTGATGTATATCTAGGAACCGCCCAATGTCCAATTACAGTTTACACCGATCATAACCCCTTAACATTTATCAATAAAATGAAAATCAAGAATCAAAGATTATTGCGGTGGAGTTTAGCCCTTCAAGAATATAATTTAGAGATTAGGCATATTTCGGGCAGAGATAATGTTGTAGCTGATGCTCTTTCCAGAATATCCTAATTTAAAATGATATGATCCGTCCCTATTCACTTCAAGTGTATATATGTTTATTAAAAAAAAAAAAAATTGCGAAGATTATGGACTTTATGGTGTGTGTGTGTATTGTAAACCAGTCAGAGTCTGCTAAAATTATGTAAAAAGTTTTCAGTACCTTCAAACTTTTTCTTTTAAGGCGGGGTGTGTTATAGCCCCCATATTATATTGAGATTGATATATCCTTAAGTTGATAATTATGTGAGAAAGATTTTTTTTTTTTATTTCTGCATTTTCTGACTGGTCTAACTCTTTTGCACTCAGTGACCTTGTTTACATCTTTGTTACACTGATATATTGTACATATAGCTGTTGATTGTTTAATTGTTTAAATAGGTCAATGACCTTATTTACTTGAACTTTAACAGAATCCCCCAGAAACTAATGGAACATTGCAGAAACTTCCTCTTCTGGGACATTCTATCTGGTTACTATATAAAGGTTTGTCAACAGAATTCAAAAACTCATTTTAGAAAGCCATTTCAGAAAGACTCACTTCAATTGTTTCCATTGGAGATTATTATTGTTTCAGAACAGTGCATTTATTTTAGAAGCAGTGCTTCTTTGTGAATTTGGAAGATTGATTCCAAAAGAGAATTCTGAAGAGAATTTGTTCGGCTTGGAAAAGAGAATTTATACTTTCTGTGAAACAGAATAATATTTTGTGAAAAGCCAGGATTCTACTGGATTGTTTGGAAATTACCTGTGGCGCCAATACTTCTTGGATTTTTACTCCATTTGAATTTTGTGGAGAATTTTATTATATTTTATTGGAGACTGCTGAAATTTCTAAGTGAAAATTTTATTATAAATCTACGGGATACTGTTTCTGAAGAGACATACTTGGATTTAATACTACATCTACCAGCTGGTAACTTTCTTCAGAAGATACTTCACCACTGGATTACTGGATTCTGTCAAACTGTACATTGGACTAATTCTATAATTGATAAGTACCATTGTTTTTTTTTATTTTCTGTAACCCAATTAGTGTAAAAGATCTTTGTATCATTTTTTTTTTTTTTTTTATATCAATTTTTTTTAATTAAATTTCAGAATAGTTAAATTCATAGTTTTGTTGCTGATTTTCAGATTTCTTTCTGTTACCAAAATCATTAATAATTCCACACCGTAACACCCCCAGCCTCATGTTCGAAAGAAATTTTCAGACCCCCCCCCCCCCCCCCTTACTTTCCACCATTTTTCCAGCCACATAGTATATGTGAGACTTAGATACATGTATGATCGGGCCTACCTGACTCTCACATCTTGGGGGATTGGGAATATCTAATAAGATGTGTGTGTTTGGTGGGGTGGGGGAGGGGGGGGTGTTATAAAAGGACTTTCCAAGACCTCCGCGGGCTTCTAAATGTGGAGGAAGGACTGGTCCCACCCGCGAATTACCCCCACCTGCGAATTACCCCACCTGCATGCCTAGCCAACCTTGGAGCCACAGTCTATAATATATTTTGTTTGTTTTGGTATGTGCACATCACGAACCAAAACTAGACTATAAAATTAACATTAATTATGTATCATCTGGGCGCCGAAGGTCCCACGGTGAACACAGAGATTTCAGCCGATAAATGTTGAAATAAATCCTGTTGTTGGTTATTCATTTCGCTCAACAACTAAAATTCTGCATAATTATGATTCGATTTATCTTTACTTGTGATTATTAAATGTGAAGTTGACAATATTCACGAGAACATACATTGAAACTTTAACTTTCGAAGCGAGTCGGTTCTGTTTGCACACGTGCGTTCGTGTTTATCTTTACGATTTCATTTGGGTGGCGTCCCGAAATGCATTGCGCATGGGAACGGGACAACCCGCCCCAGGGACAACTCGCCCCAAGCCAGGTGGGACAACCCGCCCCGGGACAACCCGCCCCAATTTTTCTTGACTATGATATTGGACTAGTATTGGATTACGAGTACTAATAACCTGTCATTTTACTTAATTATGATTGTATTATTGGAAATAACACGTGAATAATTCAGAATGAATTATCCACCTGTTATTACTTATAATACGATCATAATAATAAATACGCGCCGGGACAAAAGGACAACCTGTCTGTCATTAGAATTATAATTATGATAAACAACAACAACTTTAAAATTGATGATTTAATTAATTAACATCAAATAAAAACCAGAAATACATCAACCAAAAATAACCAAAGAACAATACAATAATATGTTTGAACATTAAATGAATGAACAATAATTAACAATGAACAATAATTAACAGAGTTTTTTCTTTCGATACCAGTTTCTGTGGTACTCTGGCTTCTAGGATTCGGTACGTGCCTCTTTGTTGCGTATAACTCTCCACATTTCTTCAAGAGGTTGGTGGTGGACATTCTTGGAGGATTGGCCATGTAGTCATCCCAGGACTCTTGGATTTTCTTTGCTTGCAAAGTGTATCTCACTCGGGTGTCAGTCTCTAAGTCAGCTTCCGGCACTCTCAGACTGACTGCTTCTGCTTCCTTCATGAGGGCTGGAACAAGTTTATAGAAATGCAGGTCGACAACAACGCAAAGATCATCCGGTATAATTCAAAGAGAAGCAACATGATGATTGTTAGCAGCTAAAAAACAAATTTATTGTCTTAGTCTTAGATAAAGGAAAAGAGATCAATGCTGTGATGAATCCATATCACGCTAAAACAACATGTCCTGTCATTTCATTTCATTTTTGTGCATCAAACAAATATCATTCCTCTTAGAGAGTATCCGACTGAAACAACATGTCTAAAACAACAGACCAATTCTGACTGAAGTCGACATGCTACCAATTCAGTTTAGAAGTATTATTAGTTTGATTCAGTTATTATGGGATGTGTTAAGAGGATTGTGGATTATGTTCGTTAAAATTGGATAATTTTCGATAAAAAAGTGAGTAAAAATCTTTTTTATATATTACCATCTCCCCAATTTTTTTTTAAAAATAGAAAAAAAATCGGATCAATGTGGATTGTGGATAATTTTCGATTGAATTTGGTAATTTTCGATAAAAAAGTGAGTAGAAATATTTTTTATATATATATATATATTACTACCCCCCCCCCCCCCCCAAATGTTTTGTCAAATATCAAAAAAAAAATCGGGACAACCCGCCCCAAAAAGTTCGACAACTCGCCCCAAAAATAGGCCTGGGGCGGGTTGTCCCTGGGGCGGAATGTCCCTGACCCATTGCGCATGGAGATAGCTGATAAGATCTTATATTATGCAATTTATGCGTCACAGACTCATGCAATAGTTGGCAAAGACATATGAAAGAGTTTATTTTTCAAGACAGGTTAGAAATTCACAATTCGTTGTGCTCATTTGTTTTGGCATAACTTTCAAAATTTGTCTCTTTCTGTTTACCTTTCACTTCCCCAGAATCAGTGGACTTCTTCACTTCAAACAATGGCTTTTTCCGGTTCATTACACTTTGGGTACGTTTGAGTGAGCTATTCTGATCTATTTGGTTTAGAGTGAGGAATTACACCCAAATACCCTCCATCCAAAGCGGCCTCCGTAATTTCGCCCATACTGGCCTTCACAATGGGAACGGGACAACTGGCCGTCGGGACAACTGGCCGTCACGGTACCCGAGGTGGGACCAGTCGCCGTCGGGGGGGGGGGGGGGGGAACGGACTTTTCGCCGGAAAGACAGTTCGCCGAAACTTTGGTCAGTTCGACGGAATTTTCGAGACAATTCGCCGTAATTTTGGACACTTCGCCGGAAGTTTGGACAATTCGCCGAAAGTTTGGACAGTTCGCCGGAACTTTTAAGACAATTCGCCGGGATTTTGGACATTTCGCCGGAATATTGGACACTTCGCCGAAGCTTGGGCAGATCGTCAGATGTTTGGACAGTTCGCCGAAAGTTTGGACAATTCGCCGAAATGTGCCAGACAGTTCGCCGAAATGTGCCAGACAATTGCATTGTCCATCTCGGAAACCAACAGGGAGTATAGCCATTTCAGTTGTCAAAAGTTATCTGTAATAATTTCATACTTTTCTTTCAGGTGTTTATGTTGATAGATATATTGTTTTAGTGTTGTATAGATGTGATTTGTAATAAAAGATAGTTATATTAGTGTTTAGTTTAGTTTCTCTGTCGGATTTTAGGGGATCGGGAAGTCTCGTCCCCGGGAAGATTCGTCCTCGAGAAGTTTCGTCCCCGGGAAGATTCGTCCCCAGTTAGTGGGAAATTTCGTCCCCGGGAAGTTTCGTCCTCAGTACTTGTTAAGTAATCATAAGCTTAGGGCTGGCGTGGGATTGTAAGGTACATGGACAAGTAATAGTATCTTGATTAATCACATTTTATTCAATTTTTACTCAATGGTTTACAGGTCAAAAACTGATAACAACAAAATATACAGTAAAAACATAACACGAAAATACATGGTAAAATAAAAACACCAATAATTTGTCACAAAAAAATTTAATGAACATGCAGACAATATTTTATACGAGGAGTTGATTCACGCAAGCAGTGGCAAGTTCATTAAATTTCTTTTGTGACAAATTATTGGAGAATGTCTGTTACAATCTAACAAAGTTTCATTTGTATTTTAAATTCTTTGTCTTATTACTTCTTTGTCTGGCCCAGGCGGTAGACTTTGTTTACCTCCATCAAAAAGTATGTTGTTCTGAGGTCATTATCTCTATATCTCATCCAAAGCTGGTCTATCGCTTTGTCAATTGCTGTGTATTTCCTCCTTATTTCGGTTTCAGGTCTTGAGCCTCTAGAGACAGCTGGACATGTTCTGCTTCCTGCTGAAGCACCATCACTAGCTTGTAAAATGACAGTCTAGTTCCCTTGGCATTCATCCTACGGTGCTAAGCTGAAAGTAAAAAAAAAAGCATTGTTATTGATCACAATCCGTTTGTTTGACAGCACATGAACTTATCTATAATTTTTTATATAACGACTGGTGTTTTGACAACATTAATTTGACCTGAAACTAATGTGTGAAGGTTCGTCGATACGTTGCAAGATTGCCTGCAGAACTTCTTCATAATCGCTTCGTCGTACATGTACATTTTGATTAATTGCGATTATAACGTTTCGTTCAGTTTCTTGTGACATATGAAATTTTAAATTGTAAATTCTTAAATTGTAAATCGTAGGTCTGCAAATAAAAATTTGTTTGGTATAAAATGTACACCAACCTTGATGCCATAGGAATTATTAATTTTTCATGCATCAACTGAAATTTACTTTGTGACCATTTATTAGTGAATGCCCGTGGCCATTCGCCAATAGATTGTCACAAAATAAAAATCAATGGGCTTGCGTGAACCAACTCCTCGTATATTAAATACAGTGGCGAATGTACGGACAAAAGGCCGTAAGATCCAACCGAGTGTATTCACATCAAAAGAATTATGCAAACATATTTATATTAATAGGGAAAAATAAAGTCAGAAGAGTAACATTCCACGCATACATAACATATATGAACATGATACACACAGGTCCTTGATTAATTTTTTTATTAAAAATATGTCAGAATTCTATACAATTTACCATTCAAGTGGGAAGTTTCGTCCTCTATAGAGGACGAAACTTCCCGGGACGAAACTTCCACTAACTAGGGGACGAAACTTCCCGGGGACGAAACTTCCCTGACCCGATTTTAGTGGCGTGTTCCCTATCTTCGCGCGGGTCATTTTCGGTGCTTTGTTTTGTTTACGTTTTCGACCGCTTTCTCAAATTTTAAGTTTCTCTTTGTAATTTTGGCTATGGTTGCTATGGACGGTAAGTGTTTCTTGACGCGGGAGGTTCAGACAAGCAGCATAGGGACGGTTAGTATAGGTGTACAGGTGGGGGCAGTGGTGGAGACCAGCACGGGGGGGGGGGGGGGGGGGGGGGGCTAGTGAGTTATCAACGGACGGCCAGCGGTCGGTGGTGTGTAAGCACTGTGATATGGTGTATGTGGATGGGTGTGAGCTGGGGGAGTTGGGGATGTGCGCTATCTGCGTAGAGTTAATGCAGCTGTTAGAGGCATATGTAAAGTTGGAGCAAGAAGTGTAGGAGGTGAGGGGGAAACTGGGGAAGGCAGGAAAGTCTGGTGTTACCCCAGTTAGGGTGGCATTCGATGGGGGTGGAAGGTGGTGGGTAGTAGAAAGGGGACTTTTGACGTGAATAGTGGGTCTTTTGGGAATAGGAAGGTGCGTCGGGTTGAGGGTAGTGGAGAAGTAGAGGCTACAGTGTCAAATCCTCAGGCTAGTAGTGTGAGTCGGGGGGGGGGGGGGGGTGCAAAAGGCGTATTCACATCACATCCTGCAAAATATATTCTTGAATAACTAAAATAAATCTAATTATTTGTTTTACAAACATAGCTTATGACCACTCATAATTTGTTTTTGTTGCAATTCACAACACTGCCGTATGCAATGTCGGTAGAAAAAAAGAGTGTGCCGTCAGTGTTAATTGGCATTTTGGCTTGTCGTTGAAAAAAAAAACAGAAAAAAAACATTTTGTTCAGTTAAACGTTCATTTCAATTTAGAATTTCATTCTCAATGGACCGATTTTGACCTGTTAAATGGATTTTAAAAATGGGTACGTCATTTTTAAAATTTTAAAATCTTTTCGGCGAACTGTCCAATTTTAAAACTTTAAGTCCCGGCGAAATGTCTTTTCTGGCGAACTGTCTTTCCGGCGAAAAGTTCAGTATTCGCCGTCAGGGCAAGTCGCCGTGGAGTAGTATTTGATAAGTAACGCGCGGAATAGGATTAAATTATCTTTATTAATACTCATGACTTATATAACAAGACAGGTTCAAGGGTCATTCTCCCTTAAACTGCCCAAATTGGACCAATACACGCCCCTTGCATTCTTTTACCAGAGAATATGAAGATGTGCTATTTTTCTTATTCCACGAAGACCTGCACATTCTACGAACTATATAAAGCATCTAATACATGGTTTGTAAATGACATTAATTTTTTTAAAAATGCAATGTCCCTAAGAAGGGCACACACTTTTTCCGAGATCTTGTGATTAATTTATTACCACTCTGGCGTAATATAACGCCCATATGATCACATGTACATCCAAATTTCACATTTAGCATCTTGGAACGGGAGCAGATTACCTTCGAGCAAATGGTTGGCATCCTTCTATTGTCACCACTTTTGATGTCAGCTACATTACATTTAATGTTTGTTCCTTTGCATATGGCGTATCAAGATATTGTCCACATGGTTAACATAAATCGGAGCAGAAATTATGCCTAAATTAATTATTACCGGCTTCTTTGGCGGAGTTTTAGAGACTTATGTGATTTAAACATCCAAGTGCATGAACGTGAAGCGTTACGATTGTCGCATGCCCGTTACGTTACCACGGTTTGATAACTTGTAATGGAATGACAACTATAGAATTATATGCCTAACTAACGTCGTCGTTTTGGTGAATAAATCAACACGAAAACGATGTTGAATCATTCAGATTTTACGAACAGTGAGCTTATCTATCATTGCTCCATCAGATACCTGATGCCAGAGTCGTTATCATAAAAATATTCAACTCTCATCCAACAGCGCTTTTATGTTATGTTCCCGCGGTTTGAGCTTGGCTTCATATGTTTTGAGGTCAATAAACAATGGCAGAATCCTTACATTACTTCTGACGGGAATTTGTATAGATTTAATATAATAATTTGTCTGGTAACTCACGGTGAGTTCGACGTCGTGGTCTGTGATCATGCCATCTCCTTTCTTAACGATCAGTGGTCAAATAAAACTTGGTAAAATTGTTGCTTTTGATCTAAACTTTGCTCCTTCCGGAGCTGCATAGTCGCAACACGTGGAAATGGCGTATTTTGTGCAGTTACGTATCTGGTTATCACAGTAACGTTTCTGATCCTAAAAATATTTCTGTTCACTAGAGTATAAAATGTGTTTCCACAGGGTTTGAGTATGATTTTCTCTGGTTGTCATTCTATGATAACGGCACTTGGAATCTATGTGTTTCACATAACTTGATAAGGCAATTAATGATGTAAAACAGCACACTAAAGTCATTAAAAACATGAGTTCCCAGTCTAATTTTCTGATATTTGGATGGTGAATTTCGTGCTTATGGACCGATTTATCACACAGTGACATCAATACCTTGTTCTTCTGAGGTAAAATAATATCTGTCTTATTTTGTCTGTATCGGCTTGTAAGTCTGTCTATCTATCTCTGTTTGCCAGTCTGTCTGCCTGTTCTTCTGACCATCTGTCTTTCACTGTTTGTGTCTGTAAGATGCCTGACGGTGTCTGCCTGTCGTAACTCATTCTCCTATCTATCCGTCCGTCCGTCCGTCCGCCCATCTGCCTCCCCTCATGTCCGGCCGTCCGTCTCCAAATTGAAAAAAGCTTCTGACAATCTACTGGAGTTGAATCTGACCAAAGTGCCCGGAACGATGAAACTACATGTTGTATGGTGGGTGGAAAATGTTTGTACACAAGAAATGTTTCGAGTTTTTGCAATAAATGTAAATCTGGTGTCCCTTGTTGAAACTGGGAAATGAAAAGTATTAGGAGAAACAAGCTTAATTCGTCTGAAATAGACAATGAACGTGGACCGCCTGTTCCTCGGTTGGTGACCTCATCTCTGCAATGTACTTAGACACTCGCGCCGAGAGGGTAGGATAAGGATGAAACTGCCCTGGGGTTTTCGGAAGTTTAAAAAAAGTGCAGACTTACCTATTGATACGTCTGAGATGAAAGACATGTGAAGGCTTTTGGTGCGGACCTCTGGCGCTGGTGGAGGTGGCAAGATTACGCAGTTGCATTACTTACCAGGTTCCATTCATATATAAAAAACACCTGTTCCAGCTTTTTGATTTTCCATCGGTCTGATTATCTTTGGGGAAAATGCACTATACACACAGAAATACAGGTAATAAAATATCGGAATTGTAAGGAAATAATTGAGTGGATATTGTTAAGAAACTGCAGGACAATGCTTCTCCTAGCATGAATTTAAAAAGGAATTGCCATGGGGATCCCAGACCCCACGCTTATCGCTTCTCAGCTCACAAGCCCAACGCGCGTTCTACACATTGCCCGGGGGCCCGTCCTCGTTCTCGGTGGCCCTGTACTTAAAACATTGCTATTTGGGAAAAGTTTTAGAAGTAAATGTCCATGATTGCCAAGCCCTAATAACTTCCTTGAACACTACATGGAAAGACATTGCAGTGCCTTTCTAAACAAGATAAACAGTGGATTCCTTTCAGTGCTATTCTTATGCAGGAGGAACAACTTGAACCTTACGGCCCATATAAAAGGTTTTTCTCGTAGAAAAATATTAACAGAGAACACATAAGTTGTGTATTTGCGGAACGCTAATAAATAGTGGTGTTACTCTCACACTGACGATGCAAATAAGCGTAGTATATAAACGCGAGATAATTTTACCAGATTTGCCCTTCAATTACAGAACTTGATTCTGGCCTCATTTCCTGGAAAGTTCACCAGGAGCTTTCCAGGAAGTGAGGCCGAATTCTGGTGTTATCATTGATAAGCACTATATTGTTGAGAAAAATAATGTGTTAAAGCTGCAGTTTATTTCCAACATTACTGTAGAGCTATAAACGCGTAGAAACTAAAGCGGGTTCGGGTTCGCAGCATGTGAAACGTTTACATAATTTTGATGTAAGGTGCGTTATCTTGTTTCTTTTTTCTGTTGGTGAAGATTTTTGCCTAAAACTCAGTCTGCTTATTGTTGTTTTGCTCAAAGCAAAGATTTTAATGACTTTTATAAGATTTTGAGAAGTTTGGTTTGGACCTATAGTACTCTTGTAATCGAAGCCAGATACGTTACCAACGAATAATGGTTCCAAACGAACCCCCAAATGTCTTTTAAGAAAGAGTATATCTGTTTTTCGTGATGAATCATTAAACCGGTATAATTGTAGCCATGGGTAACAAAAAGATAAGAGATCACTTATCGAGTGATTATCATACAGATACGTTACTGTTTATTACCGGAAAAGTAGGGCGTGAGACTTGTGCTCGAATGCAGAGACGGTTGAACTTGAAAAAATTGCAAAGTTTATCAATGTTCAGGAACATTATCGTGGAGTCATCATGTCTTTGTCTTGCCTACTTTTGGTCCAATGAAAGTTGCAATACTTGAAATCCAAGGCAACAAAAATAGATAGCCTAACATTTTATCAGCTTCTAAAACATGGGCGATTTTTTTTCTCGTTTCCCATAGGCCTAAAATACTTCATCTGTAAACGGTTTATGTTATGTTGGAACATCCGTCTCAGCTCAAGTTTCAGGTTTAATTGTTATTTTATTTGATATTACAACCATACATTCACGATTGATTAATTATAACGTATCTGGGGGGGGGGGGGGGGGGACGAAAACCTGAATGTGCAACACAATCTTCGAGGCTCTGTGGAGGAAACATTCATTACTATCAAAGTGTCCCATGGTCATTTCTAAAAACTGGACATACTCAATTTGTTTTATAAGAATGTTTACATTACATTTGACGTCATTGGATTTCATCCCAAACCCACGGGTCCATCTGTGCATTTTTTACAGAGAATGACCCTCAACATAACATATAATAATATTTAATATATAAAATAATAGTTACTAACATAAGATTAATCAGAGTAACAGACGATTCGTTGAAATCAAGGACAATAATTAATTAATTAATACATTTTCAAGCAAATTTACTCTTTTACAGATCGTGCTTAGACAAAGGGGTACAGCATGCACCTGTTCGTTGAAAACTATTTCACATCCGTGAATTCACATGAAAATGGTCCGAAAAGACCATTTTCATGTAAGTTCAAAGATATAAAATAAATTTATAGAATTCTATATTATTTAAAAATTACTCTCGTTCATTGTGAAAGCTGACGATTTGATATTTGATATTGATATTGATATTGATATTTTATTTGCCAATACACTAAAATATAGCAATATATACATTATAGTACATGTAATAAAAATATTGAATTTCAACAAGAAGAAATATTGCATATTGTACATTAAGTTACAAAAAAACTTCCAATTAATTGATTGGCTATCTTCCTGCCTTTCCCTTAGAAAGAAGAAAAAGAAAGAGAAAGAAAGATCAACAGAAAGAGAACGAGGTGGATATTACACTTCAACATTTGAGAATTCCAGTTACTGTGTCTTCAATGGGTCTCATAGAGCATGCGCGCAAAGTGTCGCTGATGGCCAACAGCGAAATGTCGCTCTCTTAATGCTGCTGACACCATTCCTCCCGTTATCATGGAAAAAGTACAAGATTGAGAAGGTCTATGAAATGGTTGGTGGGAGCTGAAAGAGAGGCGACATGGACGAGAAAACCAGACAACAACAACAATTACTGTGGACAACAAATCGTTAACCGTTTACCAAGCTAACCTCCGAAACCACCCCGCGCCCTTAATAGAAGTCCCTATTCACATTTTTGTTTGTTTTCACACTCTGCCTCGAAACCACAGCATTTGGTCCCTCACTGGAACGATCTTGTTGAGCTCGCGCCAATGGGGCGGAGGGGGGGGGGGGGAGGGTGCTTGAGCTATGTCCTTGAATTATAGGTTGCGAATGTATAGTTTTTCAAAAACTACGCCAAGAAGGCAATGTGGGCGGTGCTAGACATTTGATTAGTTTTTTATGGCATCCAGATCAGCGGAGACAATCCGGACAATAAGGGTTTGAACAGGCAATGTCTTCGGAATAAGAGAAAAAAACATTGTTGTTAGCTTTTTCTTGAATTCTTTCCTATTCTCTGTATTTCTGATGTCTAATTCTAGCTCATTCCATAGCTTTGGTAGCGCAAATAAGTGTAGTTTATCCAGAGTCTTGGTTCTAGTTTTGTGTCTGTGCAAAAGACATGCCTGACGAGTATTCATGTTAGATTGGTTAGTTAAGCAGAAGTTTACAAATGAACCCGGAAGGTTTCCATTATGCCAATTAAACATGAATAATAAGGCGTGTAGTTTGTATAAGTCTTTTAGCTTCAATATACTATTGTTAATAAATAGGGGGTCAGTGTGGGCAATGTATTTCTTATTATTTATTATTCGTATAGCTCGTTTCTGCAGTTTTTGAAGGCGATCACAGGATTTGGACGCACCCCATAAAGGAATTCCATAGATGAAATGGCTCCGTATCAAAGTAAAATATAAAGTTTTCATAACATTATGAGGGAGAAACTTTTTGGCTTCATTGAGAACGAAGTTGGCAAGTCCGGCTTTCGTGCAGAGGTGAGATATATGGGCGTTGTACGATAAGTTGTCATCAATATTTATACCAAGAAACTTTAAGGACTTCTCACTTCCCCCACTGCCAACCTTGCAGATAGCCCGTTTGCTTATATCGACATTCTGAGGAGTAACATTCCTTTCTCTATGACCTGGATTAAGTAAAATGTATTTCGTTTTCTTTTCGTTCAGGACTAGGCGATTGGCTGCGCACCAGTCAGATATATTTTGCAATTGCTCATTGAAATCTGAGATTAGGGCATTTATCTCCGCTCCAGACTTATATGCTTCTGTGTCATCGGCAAACGATAAGACATTTAATGTAGTTGAATTACTTATGTAATTAATGTATATTAAAAATAAAATGGGACCCAATATAGAACCTTGTGGAACTCCACATGTCAGTTTAGTTAGATTTGATTTACTATCACCAAACGATACATACTGATTCCTGTTCTTTAGATAGCCTTTGAACCAACTAATTTGCTTTACCTCTTATTCCATAATGTTCAAGTTTTTTGAGAAGGATGTCGTGACTGATTGTATCAAAGGCTTTAGAAAGGTCAAGAAAGATAGCCAAAGTGGTGTCCTTACTGGCTTTGTTATTTTCGACGGCGACATGTTTTAATAATTGCATAATTGGATGTAGTGTGTTGTGCTGCTTCCTAAAACCATATTGGTGGTGATAGAGGATATAAAATTTGTTCAGAAATTTCATCAATCTGTCAAACATAAGTTTTTCTAAAAGTTTTGAAAAGACAGGCAAAATACTTATTGGTCTATAATTTGTGAAGTTGTTTTCATCGCCTGATTTAAAAATTGGGATTACTTTTACAATTTTCATTCTGTCAGGAACTATTCCATGGCTGAAGGAAATGTTCATAAGGCTGAAGGAAATGTTCGTAATAACGATTTTAGTTTCAATAATCTCATTCTTCTGAAAATAATGTAATGAACAGTTTAGTTCAACTTTGGTCCTGCATAAACAATTTAATAAAGTATTTAAGGGATGTCACCCCAATACGCCTGTTTGCTACTTCGCTCCTTACCAATAAATACCAAACGCCACCAGGGTTGTAACAATGTGTCTGGGGGGGGGGGGGTGGAGATGGGACCCCCTCCCCTCCTCGTGACTACATCACTGTAATGAATTCACCAATCCAAACTATTCATCAAAAAATTTGCTCAGCGTTTCTTTTTTGCGTGAATTCATATATCACGAAAATTCGAAACGGAACGCAGTAACAGAGAAAAACGCAACATTTTCAAGATTGTAAATAAACTTTAATTTCTCAGACAACGGCATGTTGTTAAACGTACATCACACTCAGTAAATCAGCGCCGATATCTGTGACCAGGTCATTTTCTGAGAGTTCGTCAACGACAAGTGACAAATATACCCCCATTTATGTTGTATTTATCCATTGTGGAGATCTCCAGGCACGTTTTTGTAGTGCGACTACCGGAAGATCTCCTAGATATCTACTGGAGAGATAAAAAAAACGCACCCCTGCATTTTAGAATGGAGAGACCGGAGATCTCCAGGAGATCTCGGATGCAACTGTAGACCTTCTGGAGCTCCCCTGGAGAGCAAAAAAAACGCACCCCCCTGGATTAAACCATCTGATCCTCCTTGGGGTACGTTTCCGTGGGCCATTCGAGAATACTAGTGTTATTCTGAACATGCGCAGATAAGGCAGAATGCGATTCGTGTCGTTTTGTTCAAGTGGGCGAATTCTGGAATGCTATTCGGAATGCATTCTGTTAATCAACCTCATCAGGAGGAATAAACGTCATTCTAGACATGTGCACTGCCTTATACAGTTTTGCACACCGCAAATCTTAAAGTCGAAATTTTTTTTCAACGGTTGCGTTTTAGTGCCAACCCGTCTCCAGTTATCTATCTGTTACAACAGATTAATAAACTTTTATAACAGATTTATAATCTGTTTTAACAGATTAGTAATGTGTTATAACCAAATAATAACCCGTTTTAACAGTTTTTATTCAGTTATAACCAACTAATAATCTGATATACAGTAAAAATTGAGTAGGCCTCATCTTATTTAACCAATTGATCTGTTATAGTAATCTTTTAAAACCAACTAATTGGGGCGCGGTGGCTCATTGACTGGCGCTTCGGACTTATGACCGAGAGGTCGACAGTTCGATAGTGGCCCATGCCATTTGCGTTGTGACCCTGAGCAAGTCACTTAATCCTAACTGCTCGCATAGGGGCACAGCTGCAAAGTGAGCTTAGATGTGCGGCAAGTTGGTGGCACGCGTACATTCAACCAATGCTCGTCTGGCTTAAGTCGGGTTAGTACCGTAAGTTGGAGAGTCTAACGGTTACTTGTCGCTGTGCGATGGTTCTCCCTGGGTACTGCGGCTTCCTCCATTCGTAAAACTTCGCCTGGGTGCAAATAAAGTCGATTTGCCGAAGTTTTGCCCACTTCCTACTCCCTTCATGTTACACTTGTGCAATTTAAGAAAATGATTTACAAGTTCAATCATCTGTGCAACCATCATCCTTTCGTACGCGATTGTGCAAATAAAACCTTCACGACTATCGGATATGGTATTAGAATGAGATTTCAAGGCTTATGTGACTGGGTACAGACCATGTATAGTAGGAGAGCGGTATCTCTTGGTACATTATAGGGCTAGGACCCACGTGTATCCCCATGCCTATGGTAAGAGTCTCTGAAAAGGTCCATGGCCACTGGAAACGTTTTATTTATGCCAAGAAACCCGTTGGATTTTCTAAGATGTCGACTATCGGTTAGTGGGGCCTTAACTACTTTGGGAATTATGGATCTTTCCAATACAGCTCGATCCTAGTATAGTGGAATACGGACGTTTCGTTCGCCAGCCGAATCATTCGCTTGCAATTTTACCCAAATCGTCCGCCAGAGCGCCGAATTGTCCCCTTGCAGTTTGACCCAAATCGTCCGCCAAGGGTTTGAAAATGCATGTATAATAACCTAACGCTTTTACCGAAGCTATTGGACAACGGTTCCTTTTCGTAGCCTGTTTTACCCTATATAACACTGTACCCCGCCCCCCCGCCCCCCCCCCCCCATACACACACAGAATTGCGCACAACCTAAATGGGCCTTATCATGCATTACCCCACGTGACACTGTACTGCTACTGCCCATTCGTTTTAATAGGCGAGGCCACGGGGTAAACCCCATGCAGTTCTACTGACTATATACACCGGGCTCAAACATTTGACAGCCACCTGGTCTTTCAGTCGGCCCAGTTGGCTATTTTAGACTGGTGTCCAAACAAGCTCTCCTTACCTCCGTTTCTTCTTGCGATTGGTATCATACGGGAAATCTTTCGGACTCTTAAATTTCCCCTGTTCTCCGGCACAACCCAGTCACCTGCATACAATTTTCATCCAGTAGATGATTAAATTATGCAACTTGCCATTTTAACCGGAACTCCCCCGCCCCCGAATGCACACGTCGCCACTGACCTTTTTAGAAGTAAGCCGTAACCCATGACTCCTGTTGGCCCCACATATATACGCGGTACAAGTTACTGTAAGACGAAGTCTTATACCCTGGTACCTTGGCCTATACTTTGGTTCTCTAATTCTCTAATTTCATAGAAAAATAAATTGAGACTATCTTTATAATTCCATGTCGGTGTTGAGACCAATTTGTATCAGCCACGCCCCACTCTACCATAAAATAAAACATTGTTGAAGGTTATTGCAAGGTTCAAGGCTTCCAAAGTTTTGCAGATTGCAGTAACATAAAGTGTGGAATCGACTTTCATTCACAGGCACTCGACGTATTATCAGATGGTATCAATTTTAACCCTTTACTTAACATGAAAAGCAGACGACACTTGGAAAAAAAATTCTTAAATAACTATTTTTTTTCATTTTTTGTCTCAAAAACATAGGTTATGACCCCTCATTGGAACGAGCTCGTTCCAATGAGGGGTCATAACCTATGTTTTTGAGACAAAAAATGAAAAAAATAATGAAAATTAATTCGCGATTTTTGAGAATAACGCTGGCCGGTTTTGGCCGTGACGTTGGGTAAAGGGTTAATAAAATGTATATTTTCTTGTCAATACTCAGTTTGTTTAGTATTGATAATGTACTATACATTTTATTAAGAATGATAAAATCTGATAATTAGTCGAGAGCCTGTGCACGGAATAATTCATGTTAGCTGCCGATAATGCAACCAACTTTTTCTGTGTCGTTTAATTCTTCGATGAGAATCTGAATAACCTGTGACATCAAATGAACGTTTCCTTGTAATTGAACTGCGCATGACACATTAGTCTGGTAAATTCTGAATATATTCGGAATGGCCCAAAGGAAACGTACGCTTGGGTATGTTTCCGTGGGCCATTCGAGAATACTAGTGTTATTCTGAACATTTGCAGATAAGGCAGAATGCGATTCGTGTCGTTTTATTCAAGTGTAGGTGTTCTGGAATACTATTCGGAATGTATTCTGTTAATCCACCTCATGAGGAATTTCAGTGTTTTCAACGCTAGCAAATTAGTGCCAACCCGTCCCCAGTTATTTATTTGTTATAACAAATTAATATTTTTTTTTATAACAGATTCATAATTACATTTATCGGATTAATAATGTGTTATAACCAACTAATAATCTGCTTTAACAGTTGTTATTCAGTTGTAACCAACTAATAATATGTTGTAACATATTAAGTAATCAGTTTGTGGGGGCGCGATGACGCCTTGTACTAAGGCATATTGCACGTCGACGGTACGCATGTCTTCAACCAATCTAACCCTGCCTGTGCTGCAGTGCGGAGTTACGATGTTGGGGAGCTGACAGCTGCTCGTCGTTGCTCGGTGGTTCTCTCCGGGTACTCCGGCTTCCTCCACCCGTAAAACTGTCATGGTCATGATTAGCCATTGTGCATAAATATGTGACCTTAAACATCAATAAATAAATAAATAGTAATCAGTTTTAACCGATTAATGATCTGTTATAGCAATCTTTTAAAACCAACTAATGGAGACCGCGGTGGCTCCAGGGGTGGCGCCAGGGATTTCTCGACAGGAGGGCTGACCTCTCCGACTGGGGGCTATAACATTTGACCTCCCAAACGAAGGAAAATGAGTGAAAATTGGTAAATTGGAGAACCAAAATAGAAGCAAATTGAGTATGTTTGTTGATTATTTAACCCTTTACCTACATGTAACCTGAAAAGCAGACGACACTTGCAAAAATAATTCTTGAATAACTAATTTTTTTCATTTTTTGTCTCAAAAACATAGGTTATGACCCCTTCGTTGGAACGAGCTCGACGAGCTGAAAATTAATTGGCGATTTTTGAAAATAGCGCTGGCCGGTTTTGGCCGTTACATTAGGTAAAGGGTTAAAGTAAACATATTATAAAAAGGTCGGGAAATATTTCATCTATAAAGCCAGTTTGACGAACGACATTAAGGAATTTCGTGAGACTCACTATTCTCTATCAAAGTTCCAGTGCTGCACGGGTTCGAGACAGACAAGACGAGATATCTACATTCGATTGTCGGAAATTTCTCGTGAAGTCGGGTTTACGAGACTCTCCGACGGACTGACTAAAAATCTCCGTCTCCGTCTCCGACCCCCCCCTCCCCCAACCCCCCCCCCCCCCCATTTGGCGCTACCACTGGGTGGCTCAATGACTAGCGTGTCGGACTTGTGACCGAGGTATCGAAGGTCTGAAAGTGGTCCGTGCCACTTGCGTCCTAAACAAGTCACTTAGTCCTATCTGCTCACATAGGGACACAGCTGCGAAGTGTGCTTAGGCATATGGCGAGCTGATGGTACCCGTGCTTCCAGCCAATTCTCATCTGGCCTTTGTCGGGTTGGTAAGTTGGAGAAGAATCTAGCAGAGTTACTTGTCACTGCGGATAGTTCTCTCTGGGCACACTGGCTTCATTCAGCCGTAAACCTGCTCAGCACGACATGGCCCTGGCCATCGAAAGTGTCGTAACCCTCAACAAACAAACTAATGATCTGTTATAACAGTTCAGTAATTCGATTGGTTGCGTTTTTGATGAAAAGAGATGGGCAAAAGATCCCTCCTTTTTCTGAATTACTATTGAAGATCCCTTCTTATACGGAATTACTATTGAAGATCCCTTCTTATACGGAATTACTATTGTAGAAGTTATGTAATTAGGAGTAGAGGGTGGGTGTAAGGCTCTCGTCAAAGAGCTCTTCGTTTCTGAAAATGCTACAGCAGAAATTTTCAAAATGGTCTCTTGATGGTCAGTAAAGGCCAAAAAATGCCCCACCCCCGAAAAATGCCTGGGTGCAAATAAAGGTGATTTGGGGGTGTTTTGTACGCCTCCTAGCCCTTTCATGTTACACTTGTGCAACTTAAGAAGAGATTTAGAAGTTTCGTCATCTGTGCAACCGTCCACCTTTCGCACATGACTGTACAAATAAAACCGCCAAGGTTCACAATTACCGGATATGATATTACAATGGGATTCCGAGGCTTATGTGACTGGGCAGTGCAGACCTTGCATAGTAGTAGGGTGGTTTATGTTGGTATAGTATAGGGTTAGAAGCCCACGTATATCCTTCTCTCTGAAGAAGGTCCATGGCCACTGGAAAAGTTTTATTTACGCCACGAAATCTGTTAAGTTTTCCAGGATGTGGTCTATCGGTCAGCGCAGCCTTAACGTCGCTTGTGCTATGCTTTTGCCGAGGCTATAGTACAACGTCTTTTTTCCGCGGCCTGTTTTATACTACACTGTGTCCTCAACCCCGTCCCTTCCATACACACGCACACCATTCCCTCTACCAATGACTGGAACATTCTTAATGCACAGCCATCCGCTCGTCCTGACGTCGCTCGTGCTCATGGCTCTTTTGCGACGTCATTCTGGTATAGTGCCTCTTTGATTCGACCGTGACGATAGGATTGCGCACCACCCAAATGGGCCTTATCATTCTTTTTCCCATCTAACACTGTACTGCTACTGCCTATTCACTTTAATACGCGAGGACCTGGGCCCATGCAGCTCTATCGACTTTATACACCGGGCCCAAATATCTGACAGCCACCTGGTCTTTCAGGCGAATATATCGTCTTTTTTAGACTGGTGTCCAGCACGTCCTAAGGCACAACCCAGTCACATGGATAAAATTTTCACCCAGTTGATGATTAAATTATGACACTTGCCATTTTGACCCCCCCCCCCCCCCCCTTCCCCCGTGCACCCAAATGCACATGGCGCCGCTGACCTAGTTAGAAGAAAGCCATAATCGTGGCTCATGTTGGACCCACATATATACACGGCCCAAGTTTCTGTGAGGCGACGGCTTATCCTGGTACCATGGCCTATTCTTTGGCTCTCTAATTTCACATAAAAATGAATTAAGACTATGTTTATAATTCCATGTCGGTGTTGAGATCAATTTGTATCAGCCACATCTCACTCTACCATAAAGTAAAACATTGCTGAAGGTTATTGCAGCAAGGTTCAAAGATTCCAAATGTTTTGTACATTGAAGTTTTGGCCTAAAATTTAGTGGCGAATTTACTTTCATTATCAACCACCAAATTACCAGGGAATTAGACGAATGAAACCTTATGACATTATGACGTCAATTTATTATTGTACTCTTTCATAATTTTACCTAAAATGCAAATATTGCACAAAATAATTCACGTCAGCTGCCAGTAACGCAACCAAATGTTTCCGTTGCGTTGTTTGATTCCACGGCAAGAACAACATCGATTATTCTGAATAAGTTCTGACGTCAAATGAACGTTTCCTTGAAAATAGAATTCTGTAATTGCACTGCGCATGACACTCTAGTCGGGTGAATTCTGAATATATTCGGAATGACCCACGGAAACGTACCCTTTGAGAGAGGGTGTTGTCGGATTTAGCATTCTATTCTCAACTTGCGCAGTGGAGTGCAGCAAATAAACGTTCTAGACCTCGCACAGCAAGAATAAATAGATATTCTGATTTCGAGTGTCAAAAAAAAAAGAAGAATAAAAATGAAAAAAACAATGTCGGGCACATAAAAAAACAAAAACTAAAGAGAGAAAAGCGACAAAAAGTTAATAATGTTTATTTAGCCCATGAAAGAATTGTTCGCTTCTTCTTTGAAACAACTTTCAAGACCAATTTGGGCCGTTTTATTTCTATGACAACAGTAGCGCAATTTTTGACACCGTCAATGGAAGTCAGTTTCTTATGATGGCCTTTCTTATGTTGGTTTTCTAAGATTGTTTCAAAAAAGAAAGCAGGGAGATGATTCCCATGCCTTGGATATCCCCCCCCCCCCCCCAAGAAAAAAAAAAAAGAAAAAAAATACGCCCATATTGCACGGTTCCTGGCGACACCATGCCACTTTTTACATGGAATAGTATTCACAAAATGGGTACGTCGAATGGAAAGGTTTAACGCGACGAAGGCGCGCAGGGACGGTATGGGGAACAAGCCCCTTTCGACCCTCAGTGACTGTAAATGACTAATTTCCACATGTCTACTCGTGTTGAAGGAGGAACAGGTTCAGGTACAAGACAGGTGTCACCGGTTGTGGCGTGATGGTCTCTTTGACTGATGTCGGTTGAACCCTCGGGTGAGGACCAGTGTGAGAGGTTGGGTCCTCTCACAAAAGTACTACCTCTTCCCGAGGGTGCAGTCGATCTGGATTTTCAGGCAAGTATAGTCTGCCACTTCGGAGATGATTTTGAGTGATGGCCATCATTGGCAAGTATAATCTGCCTCAGGCTGTCTCTGTTTGGTAGGACGTCTTTGAAGGAAACGACAACGACCCCTTTCGGGGACCACCAGAAAGAAGACCCGAACTTTCCTGGTTCGGGGGCAGGCCTGCATTTTAATCCTATTGGGTTGGGACAAGAGATGCGCAATGCGCTTACAAAAAGGGGCAGAGGCGGGACGCAGGACCAACGCTCGCCTCCCTTAAAGTGGTCGACCACGTTTAAGGATGGAGTGGAGGATGTTCAGGAACAGTAGGTAATAATTGAGAGTTTACGACCACTTGTACATGTACGTGTACAAACATACGCACACGATGCGTTCACCAACGTGGAATTCAGTGTTAAATCACACGCTTGTTCACAAAAACTGTACATGGTCTTGAATCCCCCCCCCCCCCACACCCCCATGTACAGTTGTGACTCCTAGATCGCACTTTTAACATTCAAATACTCGTGGTGAACGTGCGTTTTTAAAAAAAGGGTGAAATCGTACATCTTCACTTGTATCTTGTACGTAATTTTTTGTCGACGTTCCCATCGCAGATCAGACCATCGATCCATCGTTGGCGAACGTGAGCAAAAGCAAAAAATTCTGGGTCATCATCAAAAAACAGTTTTGGGGACTCTAGACCAGCGGTCCAGAACCCGCAATTGCGTTGAGACAGATAGATGGTCCAGAACTCTCAATTGTTTTGAGGCGGTGGGGTTTTTTTTCTCCCATTTATGACATTATTAGGGGAATTCCTCCACTATGAGAAATTCTCCAAAAAAAAAAAACTCAGCTGATCGAGTGATCAGATCGCTCGATTCTCGTAAAAAACTCGATTGTCGTCGGTGTGGTTGGAAATTCGCGAGCCCGCTGTTACGTTTTTGATTGATGTATATAGGGGAGAAAAAAAAAATATAAATAAATAGTTATTTAGAAAATTAAATATATCAAATCGAATAGATAACAAAAAAAAAAAAAAAAAAAAAAAAAAAAAAAAAAAAAAAAAAAAAAACGTAAATCATGAGCGATTCTCAGACTATTAGAGCGAGGTTTCTTTTAAACATGCTGATGAGAGCATACGCAATCTGTGTGAATGAACAACTATGTCCCATCTTGTTAGAACGATGTGTCGGGTGTCAGGATCATCTAGACTTCGATCACTAGAATCATTCGTGTCTGACGATGGAAAGGGAAGATATGGTCATCATGTATTTCGAACCGGCGTTCGAACGCGTTAAATTCAACGATGTGATCACGTTTTGGAAGAGATTAGTCTTCTGTAAGAATCGAGACAGGCCCACAGATTCGGAAGAACTGAAATTGGCGCATAGAAGTTTGACTTTAGAAGACAAGGGATGCATCAAGAAATTATTGCTGAACGAAGCATACGTCTAAGTTTTTTTTTCGTTGATATAAAAATAAGGGAGAGTAGAAAATAAAAAAAAATAAATACACACATAAATTTTTTTTATCTAATATTAGAAAGAAAAAAAAATACAAAAATGAGAACCAGAAATAAATTGTATCCAACGTTAGTGGACAATGAGGACGAGAAGCCGATCGACGTTTTGCCGATGGCACCTTCGCTAGAAGAAAGGGAAAGAGGAGAGAGGTATTGCATCGATCAAATCAGTAGAATTCAAGATTATCTAACTCGAGAGAGAAATTCTCGTTGTTCCCTCAAGAAGAAGTATTCGCGTTTCGTGACAGTCGTCAACGCGATTGACATGACACTCATCATGATTTCCATGGGTTTACACGCAGCCGGCATTGGATTGTTGTCGACTGCGGTCGGCATTCCGATTGTGTTGACCGTAGAAGGAGTGGCTCTCGTCGCCGGATTGTTTAGCACGCTCGGAAACTTTTTGAGTAGGAAATTATATCTGAAGGCGAGGAAACATGACAAGATTCGCGTCTTGGCCGACTCCAAGATCGATACGATATCCGAAATGATCTCTATGGCGTTGAAAGACGGTAGGATATCGGACGGAGAATACTTCGCGATATTGAGCGAGAAAACGAAATACAATGCCATGAAAGAAGCCATGAGAATCAAGACTCGTCAGATCATCAAGGAAGAGATGAAGGATTCTCTCGTAGAAAAGGGGAGGAAAGAGGCCAGGGAGGAATTCAGTAAGATGATAGAACTCAAGAGCAGCGATTGAAAAAAAAAAAATATATATATATATATAATAAGAACAGAATTTAAAAAAAAAAAAAATATTAAATTTATATATAAAATAAAAAAAAATGAAATTAATTTAAATAACTCTTAAAAAAAATGTATTGCGTAAAGTGTAAGAGAGTTACCGAGACGAGTAATTCTAGAGAAGTGCGAACTAAAAACGACAGACGGATGCTTCATGGAATTTGCGACGTGTGTGGTTCTATCAAGACTCGATTCGTCAAACAAAAGAACGCGAGCAAAGGTAAAGGCATCGTGAATAAAATGATCAACAATCTACCTTTCAAAATGCATCTGCCTGGTCACAGTTTCACGGGACCCGGAACGAAATTGAACAAGAGACTCAACGCCGATCTCACTCCCAAATCTTGGAGCAAACCCATGAATAGGGTGGACGCAGACGTGTATGATCACGATCTGTGCTATGCCGGACATCCCGACACCAAGACTCGCAACAATGTCTGCGACAAAAACATGTTGGGGAGATTGAGAGGCATATCGAATCCGACCAGGAGAGAGAAGATGGAACGTTCGCTGGTCGGCAATCTGATCGGTGCGAAACATCGATTCGGATGGGGCGTTCAAAAAAAAAAAGCGCATCTGAAAAGAAGAAGAAACGATTATTGATGAGCGAATTGGCCGAGGAGTTACACAAACCCATAGTGCGTAAATTTTGAAAGAGAAGGGTGTTCGTGAAGGGTCTGGATGACATTTGGTCTGCCGACTTGGTCGACATGAGATCGTTTTCGAGGTGGAACGAGGACGTCAAATATCTATTGACGGTCATCGACGTGTTTTCCAAATATGGTTGGATCAGAGCTTTGAAGGATAAATCGGGACCTTGCATCACCAAGGCTCTGAAGAGCGTGTTCGACTCGTCTTCTCGAAAACCGAGTAAATTGTGGGTGGACAAGGGAAAGGAATTCTACAACAAGCACGTTCGTCGATTGGTAGACCTCTACTCGATCGAAAACGAAGAGAAAGCCAGCATGGTGGAACATTGGAATCGAACGATGAAGGAGAAGATGTACAGATACTTCACGGTGAAATCGACCAAGAAATACATATACGCTCTGAATGGTCTGGTCAAAGATTACAACAACACGCGACACAGATCGATCAAGATGACTCCCGCGGAAGCTAGCGATCCTCGAAATGAAAAACGGGTCTACGCGAATCTATATCCCGAGAGATCTAAGATCAGGAAGAAGTCTAGAATGCCGAAATTTGCGGTCGGCGATCGAGTGAGAATCTACGCTTATAAGAAGCACTTCAAAAAGGGTTATACTCCTCGATGGACCTTGGAAATTTTCATGATCATCAAAATATTTTACACTGATCCGGTGACTTACAAAATCGAAGCTTTGGATGGAGAAAAGATCATCGGAAAGTTTTACGAACAACAATTACAGAAGACGAAGTTTTGATGAAGAACACAAAATTTTTTTTTTATTTACTCTCTTTGACATTTTCTTGTTTACACACAAATATATATAAGAGAGAAAAAAAAAATAATAATAAAAAATAATTAAAAACTATTTTTTTAGATAAAGAAAGCAAGTGAATTAATAAACAAAAAAAACAAAAAAAAAACTAAAAATCCTTTAAAATGACAAATATACTAGTTATAGCACAAAGCATAGTGAAAGATGAAAGTATTCAAGAATATGAGGTTCACGAATACGAACCGGTAACTGGGACGAGTTTGAACAATGCGGGAGAGATAAGAATCAATGTCGAAACTCAAGATCTATTTGTACATCCTAGCGAGAGTTACATAGTGGTGCAGGGACGTCTCACCAAGGAAGATGGGAGCGACTACGCCGACGACGACACGGTTACTCTTGCCAATAATGGCATCATGCATCTATTCAGTAACATAAAATACATGCTATCCGGACAAGAGATAGAATCTGTTTTTCATCCCGGTCAGGCCACCACGATGTTCGGACTCTTGACGTATCCTGATGATTTTTCGAAATCCAGAGGACTTAATCAGTTGTGGGTGAAAGACACCGTAGGCCCTGCTAGCGCAGGTGCCGCCTCGATATTCGACTACGTCATCAAGACGTCCAGACCTAAAGGAACGTTTTCGTTCAGGATACCTTTGAAACACATCTTCGGATTCGTGGACGATTACAACAAGATCATGTACGGATTCAAACATAATCTGACGTTGATTCGAAAAGGAAACGACGACGCAATAGTGAAACTCACCGCGACTGATGTGGGTAAGATAACTCTACACAAGATATCGTGGTTCATTCCGCACGTGCAGCCTTTGATCATGGAGAAAGCGCATCTCTACAAGATCATAGAATCCAAGAGTAAATTACCCATGGGATTTAGAATGAGACAGTGCGACATGGCTAGCATTCCTCTCCACGAATCACTTCGATTGGAGATTGACGGTGAAATCCGCTTCCGAGAGACCAAGTTTCATCATGGTTGCGTTTCAGACCGATAGGGACGGGTCTCAGGAAAAGAATGCATCGCTGTTCGATCACTGCCATTTGAGAAACATGCAAGTGTTTCTGAACGCCACGAGATATCCAGCAATCGATTACAACGCGTCGTTCGACAAGAACGATTTCTCCAGACTGTACGGCGACGCCGCTGATTTTAGAAAGAAGTATCATGGTCTAGACGAATTGATGAGCAATCCTAACATATCTCCCGGCGAATACAAGGCGATGTATCCCATGTTCGTGTTCGACGTGAGTAAACAGAGTGAACGACTCAAGAGTAGCATGTTAGACATTCAGATCAAGATGCAATTCGATAGGAACGTGCTGAGAAAAACCGAAGCCTTCGCCCTGGTCCTGTCGGACAGAGAATTACAATTCGAATCGGACAGAAATAAGATGTCGATCATTCGATGAGAGACGAGTGTGTGAAAAAAAAATAAATAAAAAAACAAAAAAAAAATAAAAAGTAATGTGTGATTATTAAAAACAAAACAAACAAAAAAAATAAATAAAGTAATGTGATCTAGAGAGATTGAACATCTCTCTATATCTCATTACTTTTTTGTTTTTGTTTTTTTTTTGTTTTTAATAATCACACATTATTATTTTTTTTAATTCATTATTTTCCACGCGTTCACTGTTTGTTCAAAGGATCTAGTTCAATCAGTAGACTCACCACGGAAGTGGTGGCTTCGGGATTATTGGTTTTCGTGACGAAATTAATCCTGTCTCCGGCGTTCACTCTGAGAGGCGTGCCGAACGTGCTAACATTCGCGTGTTGATTCTCAGTCTTTTCGACGCTGTATCTCTTATCACTCTCCACACCATTCGCCATGAGATTCACGACCGCTCTGTTATTCAAATCCGAGAAAGCCAGACTCATTCGAAGGATTTTCACCTCCCAATGGCATGGGATATCCCACCTGACCATGTTTCGATCCGCTACCTCCATTTCCGAAAGACCACTCGGCTTTTCCCTCATCTAAGGCGCCGGCCTCTTCGGCCCACATGGTGATCAATTGTCTAGCATATTTGACTTTCTCCACCACCGAAATCAGGGTGCAGGCATCCGTCATGTTCACGGGATCCGGTAGATTCGTGAGCGCGTGTCCACCCATGTCTAGTTTACCTTCCATGATGTCGCCCTTTCTCCAGACCGAGTTGTCATCCACGTACTTCCTGCTTACCATGCTGGAATCGAATTTGGGATCGTGATCGAGACCGAATAAATTGTGACCGTTCATGTTGATGCCACCCTCCATGGTTCTGCCAGATTCTTTGTTCAGGTAGAGATCATCCACTTGCGATTCTAGGTATTCTTGCCATTGTATCATGGCAGAATCTACGTAGCCCTTGTTGACTGCGGTTGAGTCCGCATCCGTGTTGTCGATCTTCGACAGATTCAATATCTTGTGGAATCCCGCATTCAGATCCGATTTCATTTCTCGTCTGTCAGACTTTCTCTGTTCCAGATCTACGTAGTGTTTGGTCGCCACGTCCTTGGGATTCGTGTCAGTGGCCACGTTCGTTATCTTGTTAGAATTGGCGTTCAATTCCGAGTGCATCGTTTTCAGAACGTATCTATTTCTCAGGTGTTCGCTGAATTTCGCGTGAGAGTCGTCCGCGTATTTCTTGGTCGCGGCATCGGTGGGATCTATGGGATTCACGACGTTCACCAAACGTTTGGATTTCAGATCGAGATCGTCGGTCATGGTTTTATCCATGTAATTATCCAGCAGGATTCGTTCGAAATCGGCGTTCCCCCTGTCGACGTATTTTTTAGTTGCAGCATCTGCGAGATCTATCGGCTCGGGAAGATTGTAGAGCTTCTTATCGTTCATGTTCAAAGGTTCTTCTCGAGGTTCGTATCTCCGAACATAACGTTCGTCCAAGTTGGCAAGGTCGTAACCATCGTCGACTTCAAACGTCTTCCTCTTCTTTCTCGGGTTGACTTTTTCGTCGTCACTTCTACCAAATTTATCGACTGGCATGTTGTTGTAAGATTTTTTTTTTGTTTTTAGAAAAAATATATTCAAAACGCAGTTTATTAAAAATGAACTATGTTATTTTATTTTTCGTTTTTATTCGATTAAAATTTTTTTTAAAATAATTTTTTTTATCTTTATATATACTATAAGAAAAAAAAAATCTCTCTCTAATGTAAATCGTTGAGAATGTCTTGAAATCGATCTCCTTCAGACCATCTCTTGAGAACGTAGAGACACAGGTGACCGCAAAACACTTGATGTGGTGATTGCACTTGTTCCGTGTTGTAATGAACCATCGATTTGTTGAAATAGTTCTTTATTTCTTTTGGCGGCGAGATTCCGTAGCTGTCGAAATAATAATTTTTCTTCTTCCCGTTCTTCATCCACGCCACCCAGTGAGTGCCTTCACCCGATGAATCGTCTAGATTTAAAATTCCGCATTCCGATTGTCGAGGTCTTCTCTTCGGCAAGGTATCTCTGGAAAACACTCCTAGAAAATCTTCGATTTTCAAATCTTTTGCCGCATTCAACAGATCGATGCTGGATAGGGGTTCGTTGGGTAAGACGACACCTTCTATGGATATCTTTATTTTGTTATTCATAAATGCATATATATTTTTTTTTTATTATTTATTTTATTATAATTTACTAAAAATGACGTTATTTTTTTTTCTATTTTTTTTCTTTTTCTTTTTAAACTAACTTTCTCGATGTCACTATCCATTTCTATAATTTTGTGTTCATCTAATTCTTCTTGATTTTCTGGAATCCTATCATCCGTAATCGTATCTGGAATCTTATCATCCACAATCGCATCTAGAATCCAATCATCTCCATTCATATCATCTAAAATTAGATCAAAAGTCCAATGCCCGAGTGCCAAAGTGCTTATTTTATCATCTAATATGAATCTCTTGTCGTCGTCGGCCGTCAGCGAAATTTTGTTAACTATTTCGGTATACAAGTCGTGATTTTCGCTTCAAATCAATTTCATAGTCTTATACACCGGACCACTTCCTAACAGACAATCTTTATACTCTTGGAAAGAGATGTTTTTCTTCACCACGCACGCTTTAACTCCTTTGCACTTCTTGATCTCTTCATCATCTTCTAGACGATAAGCATACAGTTTGGGTCTCAAGCCCACGAATTCGACGATTTGTTTACCATCGCTCTCGTCCTTAAATTTACCCAACACCTTCTTGTTGTCGTTCGATTGAATGTTGGACGGGTGATCGACGGGATAATTGCTCGTGTCGAACCACTTGGCCACATCCGGAGATATATCTCGGTAGGCGTCTTTTGTCTCTATCTCGTAAACTAAACTGTCCGTGTCAGTGAACAGTAGTTTGGCTTTGTCACCAAATTTTCGTTTGACGTAATCGTAGTGAAACTCGTACATCAATCGCTTGCTGACATCTAAGATGATCGGTCCGAGATAATACGGTTTGTCAAACTTCAGGTGCGTCTTTTGCATGTGAACGGCCACTAAATTTTCGTCGAATATGGTTCGGTGTTTGTAATTGGGTTTCGCCACTAATTTTTTAGCTCTTTTCTCAGACGTGACGAGTCGAACGTCGTTTCTCTTCCTGATGTTTTCCATCGATTTGCTGTACACGCAGTTGTTCATGAGTTTGAAGAAATCTTTTTCGAAATCGTTCTCGGCTCGAGTTCTGAGATTCGTGTTGAGATCGATGTATTTTTTCATCCAAGGCTCTTCGTCGAATCGAATGATGCGATGTATGTCGACTAATTTCATCCCGTAATCGACGTACTGTTTCAAATTCTCGTTGTAGATGACGTAGTTACGTTTGTTAAATAAATTGGGAATGAGTTTTTCCTCGTCTCCTTCGTTAGGTTCCATTTGTTCGGGAGCCAGCGGATAATCATTGTGTGGATCATGTAATTCTTCCGGATAGTTCAAATCGACTTCTAAAATGCAAGGATAGTCTCTCCAATTTTGCATCTCTTCCGGCTCCTTCACCCATTTGAAATTTCCAATCGGTAAAGGATGACTCATAGCCCAACCGTACAGATTATTGGCGTCCCAATACTGTATGTATTTAGTCGACCGTTTCGAATCGAAACCTTCTTTCATGTAGGGATTGTTAGCTTCAGAATGTCTGTGGGAGATCATCGAGACGCCACCTCTCACAGCCCTTTCAAGCATGAGCAACATGTCCACGTCAGATAATAATTCCAATTGGACTTCGGTGGTCTTCAACAGAGCGTCCCACGCCAAACCGGGTGCGGTGAAATACCAAGCGGGATCCAGATCGTAATTTCGACAACAGACGTCTCGAAAATTTTCGAACACGTCTGCCAAGAGCAGAACGTCGGCCTTCAGATAGAGATCGTGATAATCTCTCATGGTTTTCATATCGAATGATTTCCACACGTTTTTGACGTGTTCGTAATTCTCGTCGGAAATGTCGGATTCGTATAATTTCGAATAAAAATCATCTTTCGAAGGTAGTGCGGTGTCTTCGAATCTCTTTAGATCGTTCATGTAATCATAAGGATAGACTCCTTTCCTCAACATGACGTCTACTCATTCTCCGAAATGTTGGCTCGTGATTTTAAATTTATCCTTGCTCATGTTATCGACTAATTTTTCCAGAGCGGTCGACATGAATTTAAAACTGTCGATGAAACGTATGCACCTACGAATGGATTTCGTTTTTTCTTTCAACGTATTTCCGTCGATTACTCTTTTCTTCTCCATGAGCTTCCACTTCGTGAAGGAAATGTATCTTTCTTCGCTGTTCGTGATGCAATTTAATTCTTCGTGTAAGGTGCCGAGATTTTTCACGAACAGATGACTGTCGTAACCCGAGAGATTGTGAAACATCACCGGATAGAAAGCGGCGTCTCGATATTTTAAATTACACTTGCTGTGAGCCGGACCACGATACAGACCCGTGTAATGATCGTGGTCTCTGACCTTCTTATTTTCCTCCGAATTCTCGTCGAACGATTGTCTGCATATTTGACATTCAGTGGCTCTGTTATTTTCGTCCTGCTGCTCTCGCGTGATGATCATTTTCGCCGGAGTTTTGAATTTGTCGTATAACATTTGAATTTTCGATTCTAACTCTTCCATGAACCTTTGAGCCACGTCGTCGTCTTCGCGCTGTTTCGTGTAGGTGAATGGACCCATGTCGTGTAGCGAGTCGAAAGCGCATTTCACGTAAATGCAATAGCCCGAAGGTATGTGTTTTTGATATTTTTCAACGTAACTTTGAAGAGCATTGGGTTGACAGGAACTCATTTTCGTGGTGAAACATTCGAAATCGGCGTACACGACGAATGGTACTTTTAACCTTCTATTGTGATTTTCAAACTTCACAATGGTGTTGGGTTTGGGCATTTCGACGGCGACACCTTGATTTTCGTTGCAATATTCCTGATGTTTCGCCAACGAGTCTTCGCTGTGAAACACGTTCATGCAATTGTAACATAAAGATATCTTTCCGTTATGATTATTATTTTGTTTCGACAGTAATCGAGTCGGATGTTTAACCCAACAATAATGACGATTGTCACCATTCGAAATCAAAAATAAAATAATCGTCTTTTCTCTTCCGCGATCCGAAGTTTGTCTGAGAGGATAGATCGTTCGATTTTCGTTGTCGTATCCTAAGACGTTCACCGCTACGGTGGGATTTTGAACCTCGAAACGTTCGATGTGTTTTAACTCTGTTGGAAAAGTCATTCCGGTCCAATCGAGATTTTTAGAAGTTTCCTCATAACGAGAAACTCTATCGGTGTGTATTTCGACAGGGTATAAAGCGGAGGTGACTGCCCATTTAAAACACTGATCATCTTTATTTCTCACGTTGACCACAGCATGTTTCTTAGTCAAGAAATATGGTAATTCCAAGTAGGAAGATCCTTTCAATGGTTCGTTTTTATTCATGTGAATTTCGAGTTTCAACACCTCACCAAACGTCCAATTACTACCTTCATGTTGATAATTCATGAGAGACGTCAACATCTTGTCTTTCATCTTTTCAAAAATGTCCGATAGATCTGAACCTCGAAATACGGGTTCGACGTTAGATCTGAAATATGCATTTTTCACGATGCTCTCGCCGGACTTCACTTCGATTTTATTCATTATGCAATGGAGTATCATCTTAATTTTTAATCCCACGTTCATGTATTCGCGAAACAAATCCAATACTTTTTTCTTCACCCGTTCCATGAACAATTTCGGATCGACTTTCTTCAACGAGGGAATCACGTCGAAAGTTTGAAAAATGCCTTTGATCGCACTCTCCCGTTCTGCGGGTTTCGATTGGAATAGTTCCGCAACGAGTCGTGTTACATATTCTTCTCCTTTCTCTTCGTCGATTGCTCGTTGAATTTCACTTGATATATCTCGTTTGTCTTGAATCTGAAGTGCATCCCTCGTTTTCGTTTTAGTTTTTCTTTTCTTTTCTTTGGAAACTTGATGTTCTTCAACGGCTTTTCGTTTAGTCGTCTTCTTATTTTTCACAACCGATGCATCTTTTGACGTCGTTGCTATCGACATTTCGTTTGCCTTTCTAGCGTTTCGCAAATATTCTTGTATGACTTCAATTTTTTTTTATTTAGTTCTATGCTTTCTGAAATCTGAAATTTGTAATAGTTTACAAATCTCGTTTAACTAAGGTATGGTTTTCTCATTTAAATTTACCATTGTTTTATCTGTTTGCTTCATTTGTAAGAATATTTTTTTTTTTTTTGAATTTTGTATTAAATAATTTGTTAAAAAAGTTTTGCTTTTTTACTCTTTTTATATATATATAATAGAAAAAAAAAAAAAGTTAAATTTTAAATTCAATTTTTTTAATACAAAATTTAAAATATACATTATTTGTAAGAATTCATAAAAAACCAAATAATCGATCATGACAACAACACCTAAAAGATGCGAATTGAAATTGAAACGAGACGAAAGGTATGAGAAATCCAGTTTTAATATCTATACATTACAACCACACAATCCCATCGAATTGAATGAGGTCGAGATGGTGGACTTAGAGTGCTACTACCACAAATATCGAATGTGTTTGAAAGTGGATGAAGCCACGCTCGATTTGTTTTACGAGTACCAAAGTGAACTGCTGATTAATATCATCGTCGCCGAAGACAGAGAATTCGACAGGGGTGATTTATTGTTGTCCTATGGAGATTACATATATCCAATAATCTCACCTGAACTCGTGAAGAAATCGGGTGGTGAGAGCGCATTGGCCTATGAAAAAAAACTCAAAAGAGTAAAGATAAACATTCACACCATTTTCTTATGTGGAAAAATGACGAATGTCAACTTGCTAATAACGGACTTGGAAATATAAACAATAGAGAGATTGAAATTAAAAATTTAACTTTTTATATATATATAAAGAGAAAAAAAAACTTTTACTAAAAAAATTTTACATTAAAGAAAATTAAAAAAAACAACTTTTTTATATATATAAAGAGTAAAAAAAAACAACTTTTTAAACAAATTATTATTTAAATACTAAATAATCAATCATGAAGACAACAACACCTAAAAGATGCGAATTGAAATTGAAACGAGTCGAAACGTATAAGAAATTCGGTCATAAAATCTTATAGATTACAACGACACGATCCCATCGAATTGAACGAGGTCAAAACGAAGGGCTTAGAGCACAAATACGAGAAATATAAGATGCCCTTGAAACTGGATGAAGCCGCACTCGATTTGATTTATGAGTACCAAAGCGATCTGCAGAACATCGTCATCGCTGAAGATAGAGAATTCGACAAGGACGATTTGTCATTGCCCTATGGAAATTACATATTTCCAAACATCTCATTTGAACTCGTGAAGAAATTAGGTGGTGAGAGCGAGTTGACCGATGCAAAAAAACTCAAAAGAGTAAAGATAAACATTCAACACGTTTTCGAAAAAGGAGAAGACACGAGTGTCAACATGCTAATAACGGACTTGGAAATATAAACAATAGAGTGATTGATTTTTTAGCGAAGAAAAATGAAAAAAAAAAAAAAAAAAAAAATAAGATCATCTTTAGATCTCATTACTTTTTTTTTTTTTTTCCTTCTTCTTCACTATCATCATAATATATTATAATAACGTTTCCTTTTCTCTCAAATTTCAGCGTCGATTCTTCTTTTTCTTTTTTTCTTTTTCTTTGTGATGTGATACGTTTATGGCAACATTTTTGTTTATCCGAATCATAATTATGAACGAATGTTGTGCATCTCTTGGTAACACTCGCATCATTACCATTCTCTTCAGAAGGTAGTGGTGACCGTGGAAAGCATCGTCTCATTCTCAACCGTCTATCCCGTGCTTCATCTATCTCTTTCATTAGTTCTTTCCTTAGATATCCATCATTAGCGTCTAACCATTTTTTTATTTTTTCGCTCTCTGGCTCGCGATGTTCGTCATTATCGTCAAATTGTTTCTCCACCTTTTCATCCAGGTGATAAATTTGTTTCTCCACCCTTTTATCCATTTTAAATATATTATTTTATACTTTCTATGATTTTATATATTTTATATAATTTTATATTATAATAACATATTCAAAATCGGTATGTTCTTAAATGGCGAATTCTCATCGCGCAACAAACCCTTGCCGAGTCGCTCGACGTTCCGTCCACTCTTCAGATAGAGACCGTTTCCTCTCAGAGAGTTGCCACCTCTAACGGGTTCTAGATACAATCCTTTACCGCTGTCGTCTACGTGGACGCGACACACGGCTCCTCCCTTCTTCAAAAACAGTCCGCTGCCACCCATTAATTTCTCAACTGCCAAACTAGCGAGTCCCATGAGAGCTCCCACGCCGAGAGTCTTTCCGAGAAAGGGTAGTGCCTTTGCGGCGAAGGGTAATGCTTTTGCAGCTATTCCTGCCAATAGCGGTAGGAAACCACCTTTCATTCTCAAATTGTATCTCAATTGAGCGGGACTCATTCTCACTGTCAACCCTCTTCCATCGCGAATCGCTTTCTCCATCCTTTTGATTTGACTTCTGGTCCAGGCGATCGAATCCTGACCGCCTCTCGTCAGATCTTCGTGAGTGAATTTGAATCTCACCGCCTCGCCTCGAGTTGTTAACGCTCTCTTAAGTTTCTTCCTCTGTCCTGCGGATATGTTCACGTTTTTAACCATGTATTCTGTCATAATTCTGTTTTTTTTTTTTAAATATATTTACTTCAATTGTTTCTTGTTTAATAATTATATTAAAATAATTTTGTAAAAATTAATATTGCCGTTTATTTTATTTTTGTTTTCTATATATATAGTATTTTTTTTTTTTTTTTTGCTTTTATATTTCTCTTATGTGAAATCGTATTGTCACTCTCTCTCCGCAAAGATCTAACAGTTCACCATTTTGATCCGTCAACATGGTTTTGAGACTATACAACATGTCTAAAATCACTGGTAGATAAACTAAATTTCGAGGTCGCTCCACGATCTTATAACCCGGTGACACGTTTGGAAAGAAGGAATAGATCGTCGGTTGAGCGCTACCATTCACATAGCTTCCAGCAATCACGTCCACGTTCACCAGAATGCTATTGACTGCGAGAATGTCGACCGTATTTTCAGATGCTGCGTGGCCTCGATACATCTTTCGATCAAATCCCAACATCCTACCTATAGAATCGTCCGTGTTGAAATCCACTTGAAAATTATCTTCCAAATCCAACATCGTCTGTAAGGTATTAGGATTGGGAGCGAGTCTGATCTTGTTGGTTCCCTTTCCATCTGTCTTCATTCGCGTCTGAATGTAATCGTTCAAATCGTCTATGTCGTAACTCCCTTTTGGAATTTGAATCTCCAACCAATCCGTTCCGTCGGAATACTTGAACGAGTTATTCTTTTCGGTGACGTTGGGAAAGGAATAATAAGTCTCCAGATTCACCAAAGCCATCTCGTAAGTTTTCTCTCTATTCAATTCGATGGAAGGTTCGAATTTCGTAGCGAATCGAGTCGAATCGCCACTCACCACGATTTGAATGGATTGTTTCGCAGCCATATTCTCGGCTATCCGTTCTAGCAATTATCCATGTTCGAACATTATATTTTAATTTTATTTTTTTATTCAAAACTAATTATTTGAAGATTTATTATTTTTCTAAATTTTATTTTCACGCTCTATCTTATTATTATTATCATCGAAAACATAAAACTTGTCGAATCCGCACCGATATTTTCCACGATTAAATTCGCTTGTCACATCGATCACGACAAAATTGTTAAGTCCACCATCCCAAACCCTCTTGCAGAATCTCCTGAATTCCGCAACGCTCATGTCGTTTGTGACGTGATCGCCGTAGATGTGATTGAGATTCTTGAGATCTTGGCGAAAGAGACATAGAAAATTAGCGTTCTCCCTTATCGTCTGTCTGGGCAATCGAAAATAATTCTGCGACAGGTAGAAACAGTCCACATTGCTGTGTCGACCCCTAACGTAATACGAATTGCATCGGTTCTGTCTCTCCAAAAGCAGATCGTCGAAAATCATGAGATTCTTATCTTCCGACTTCAGTTCTCTAGGATCCGGAACATCGCTAGCGTTCTCATAAAATCGACACTCGACGTTCGAAGATGCATTTCTCTTCATCAGCTCCATCGCCGCGCCGTCCAAAATGGTCGAGAGTGGAGCTCCACTCTTGTCGAATTCCTCCCTACTGTCAAAGATTCTGGCTATGACGTCCTTGGGCAATCTGCGATCCATGCAATCTCGAAGCAATCTGTATTCGGGTTGAAACAAGCTCTTGCTAAACACGAACAATCTGTCGTAATCCAACCAGTAGGGTCGGGACAACAGATTCATCAACAGATTAGTCTTTCCACAATTCGATTTTCCCACTATCAAACCTCTTATGCTCTTGGGAAAGAACTCATTATTCGACCTTATGGTCGCGGCGTCGTTCCAAGACATATCTTTAATGTTCATCTTTGTTTTTATTTTGTTTGTTATTTTAGATTCTTTTCAAACACAATTTTTTTTTATGTTTTTCAAACTCTGTTTTTTTAATGTTATTATTTTTTATTTATATCGCACCGTCGCGAGTTCTCTTCAATCCGGATCCACTCGTCATTTTGGCTAAATCTTGTATGGGCACCACGGCATCCTTAAAATCTTTCCAACTTTTCGGCGTTCGCTCTAATGCAGCTCGCTTCGCCGGCGGACTGATCAACTTGTCGATCAACGCGTCGGCTGCCCTCTTGCCAGCCACAGAAGCTATCCTACCACTGGCTTCGGAAGCGGCTTTCTTACCAGCATCCAATGCCGTCTTCTTACCGACCTCAAACGCGGTCGATGCGAGTTTTCTACCCGCATTGCTCGTGAATGCTCACATTATAGAATCGACGATGCCAGAACCGCCTTGAACGTAAGTCCTGACGTATCCCCTGTTCTTTATCACCAACATATTTTATTTTTATAATATATTTTGTGTTTTTTTTTCACTGGTAAATCGTTTTGTCGTTTTTAAATACTTTTATTATTCTAGTGTAAGAATTTACTGTTTTATTTTTGTTTGTTTGTTTGTTTGTTTCTCTCTCTACTTATATACACATCAATCCTTCAATTCGTTCATCAGCCTTTTATACTGGTTTTTATTCAAAACCTTCTGTCTTAACAATTCGTCAGATACAGCAACTATCTGATTATCTAATCCCGTGTTACCAGCCCGTCTGCTCTCCATCAACAAACTCAATCTCTGAGACAGAGCGTCGGAATCGCTCGGAAGAAAAGTGGTTTTCACCCCTTTCCCAGTCACCGATTCGATGAACTTCTTGTTCATGTCCCATATGGGTTTCACCACTTTCGTCCACTTGTAATCTCTGTTGGCTTTGGGTCTCATCTCTCTGGCATCGTTATTTCTCTTCATGGCGTGGGTCTGGACCAGAATGTCTCCGTAATTGTTGAAATCCTGTTCCGTGTAATCGCCGGGCTTGTCGTAAAGGAGCAATCTCCGCAGACCATCGGTCAATTAGTATCTGTTCGAACCGACGATCAATTCATCATCCCCAATATCCACTTCCGTATCACCTACAAAAATCCTTCCCTCCGAATCCTTATAAAATCCATACGACTGATCTCTCTTACCGCCACCATCATCATCGGACGATGCGACGCTACTAGTGGTGATAGTCGAAGCCGTATCGGTGTCGCTCTCGCTCATATCTGTTTGAATTCCCGTGGGAATGTAATCCGGTGTAGATTGAACGGAATACCGATTTCCAAAACTAGGAGGCAACGAACCCATTCTCAAAGAACTCTCCTTTATGGGTCTCAATTCTTCGACTATCTCCTTCCTGCTTCGCTCTTGACCCTCCGTCACGGGTTTAAATATTTTTGTGGCTTCGCGTCTGAGTTCCATCTCACCAAGACGTCTGCTCCTATCAGCTGACTGAATTCCCTTCTTAGCACGTTCATACTGTTCTAAAATTCGATCTCGGTGTCTAGAATCCATCTGTAAAAACATCTTTCGTTTTAATTGTTTTTATTTATTTTTTCAAAATTAAATGTTTAATTATATTTTTATGTTTTTATGTTTTAAGTAATAAAAAACTCTTTCCGTCTTAATATAATAATCTGAAAATATTCACATCTCAACTGACTGTGTTAATTGAAGTTTAAAAAAATATGTTTAAACAGTACATGACAAACCGGTTTCTAATTTAACGCATTTTGACAGTAGTGTTTACATTTGTCAAAAGATCTTCATTCATTCACACATCAATTCACTGAGTGTCGAATTAAGAGAGAATCCTTTTGATGACTGCGATTGCTATCATGAATATATTAAAAAATTTACCACTCAAAACCTAATTGAGCGGAAAATGCGTTTTAAACATTCCGATAAGTGTTTTGAACGAACGCTTAACAGGCAATCTCTCTAATCAAGGCAAAACACAAATATCTATTACAGATCAACTCCCCATCGAACAAAAAACCCTCAAAACTCAATTTTTATCCGTCCCATCAACAGAAAACATCAATGTCTATAATACAGACTATATTCATAATCGACTCTTTTTGAACAAAAAACCTCATTCACTCATTACGATAACATGTGCTAGTTTTTTTACTTCAGGAAGACGTGACTGGATTCGCGAATTTCCAACCACACCGACGACAACAACACTCTTCGTTCAGATCGAGTTTTTTACGAGAATCGAGCGATCCGATCGCTCGATCAGCTGAGTTCTTTTTTTTTTTTTGAGAATTTCTCATAGTGGAGGAATTCCCCTAATAATGTCCTAAATGGGAGAAAAAAAAAACCCACCGCCTCAAAACAATTGAGAGTTCTGGACCATCTGTCTCAACGCAGTTGCGGTTTCTGGACCGCTGGTCTAGAACCCCCAAAACTGTTTTTTGATGATGACCCAGAATTTTTTGCTTTTGCTCGCGTTCGCCAACGATGGATCGATGGTCTGATCTGCGATGGGAACGTCGACAAAAAATTACGTACAAGATACAAGTGAAGATGTACGATTTCACCCTTTTTTAAAAAACGCGCGTTCACCACGAGTATTTGAACGTTAAAAGTGCGATCTAGGAGTCACAACTGTACATGGGGGGGATTCAAGACCATGTACAGTTTTTGTGAACAAGCGTGTGATTTAACACTGAATTCCACGTTGGTGAACGCATCGTGTGCGTATGTTTGTACAAGTGGTCGTAAACTCTCAATTATTACCTACTAGGAACCATGAGGGTTACCGTTTCTATAACGGTTAGACTGTCCATAGTGGTTATTGGGGTGCTGGTCAAAAAGAATCTGTGTACCTGCTTAAAAGAAGAAGGCAGAATTAGTTTGCATTAGAATATGTAAAAATAAAAAAAAATAAAAGTAGCACATTATGTTTCAATTTGTGATCTAATCTTTAGCTGAGTCGGTGAAGGCAGCCCTTTCGGGTAGAAGGCCACAGTTAAGCTGTTAATCTGCCTGTTAGCTCACCTTCTTAGGCTGAGAGTGAGTTTGTAGCGGGAGGGTAACAGTTTTAGCCACTAAACCACACCCGAGGGTGTTTCTGTTATGACCTTCGCTGGTTTCGACCAAATTTAGATTATTTTGAGTTTATTTGGAGGCGCCTGGTATCGCGAGCGTTTTATGTGGGCTGAGCTTCCCCGGCTGGGAATGAGATTTCAGCCGGAGGGTAACAGGCTTAGCACGCTAAACCACACCCGAGGGTGTTTCTTTCCTGTTGTACCCTTCGCTTGTTGCGACCTTATTTAGGTTAGTCTGAGATTATATGGAGGTGCCGGGGATCGCGAGCGCTTAATGTGGACTCCTTCTCTCCCCGAGCGGTCCTAGCTTTGATCGGAATCTTTGGGCTTTTGTCGGCCAAAAATTCCGATCAAAACCAAGACCGCCCGTAAAAAAAAAAAAATTAAAATAAAGTCCACATTAAACGCTCGTGATCCCCGGCACAAACACAAGACGCAGTGGAATTGTAATATTTTCAAACCTGAAGTAATCGTAGTTGAGTTGGTGAAGGCAGCCCTTTCTGGTAGAAGGCCACAGTTAAGCTGTTAATCTGCCTATTTACTCACCTTCTCGTTCCCTATTTATTATTTAGTTTTTTACAATATTTAATCGTGATGTAATCTTAGTTGAGTTGGTGAATGCAGCCCTTTCTGGTAGAAGGCCACAGTTAAGCTGTTAATCTGTTTGTTAACTCACCTTCTCGTTCCCTATTTATTATTTAGTTTTTGACAATATTTAGTCGTGATGTAATTTTAGTTGAGTCGGTGAAGGCAGCCCTTTCTGGTAGAAGGCCACAGTTAAGCTGTTAATCTGTCTGTTAGTTCACCTTCTCGTTCCCTAGTTTTTTCGAACGGTCTTAGTTTTGATTGGAATTTTTGGGCTTTTGTCGGCTTTCGCAAATGGCTCCAAGTTCGGAGATTAGTTCACTGTCGGCTAACCGGTCATGATTTTTCGCGGCCAGGGTAGCTAGGCGGTCTTTGATGGTGGGGATATCGGCCCTGTCGTGGAGTGTTTTGATGGGTGTGTCCCAAGGGGCACGGAGGGCGACCCCGAGCGCGTGATTTTGAACCCTTTGGAGTTTACTCATGTTTGTTTGGTTGAGGTCAATTAGGATGATTGCCCCATATTCGAGTACTGGGTACTTTTCCGTGGGCCATTCGATAATACTAGTGTTATTCTAGACGTGCGCAGGTAAGGCAGAATGCCATTCGTGTCGTTTTGTTCAAGTGGAGGTATTCTAGAATGCTATTCGGAGTGCATTCTGTTAATCCACCTCATGGGGAGGAATAAATGTTATTCTGGATATAGTAATAATAACACTTTGGCCGGCCGCTGATTTGTCGCGGTTCTCGGATGAGAAGGCTTTGGTTACCCCTGTACTCCCAACTGCCTCCCCATTCCCACGCTTCTTCTCTCCTCCCAACACTCGGAGGTGAACTGCTTGATGACATCATTTGACCCATTCTTCCCAATCTCTCCGATTAGCGTTTTAACCCTCTCCTTCGAGTCTCCCACTAACCACATGTCCTTCATTCTCCTATCAAACTTCCACATTTTACTCCCAGTGAATCTTATTCTTTTAGACTGGTATTTTGGGCATTCTAGAAGAAAGTGTTCCAGAGTCTCCACCACGCCTAAATTACACATCTGGCACTCCTTTTCATTGTTTTTTCCAATTTTCCCCTCAGCTCCAGGGACCGCGACTTCAGCTTGAACAACAGTGACCCCTAAAGGTGCCATCAAGGTATCTTCAAAACCAGGCTTCTCTTTATCACGCAGGCCACCCAAAGACCTCTTTGATTTGACCCCCTCTCGCCAATCATAGTTACCATCCTCCATGACCCGTTCTCTGACGATATTTGTACCCTGGTTTGCCCCAATGTCTAAGTCCGAGGTCTCCAATGAGTAGTTCTCTATTAGCTTCCTCACTTGGACCATCCACCCTGTCTTGATATTTGAGTTGAAAATTCTCAGGAACATTACTTTACACCATCAGCTGTTGGGGAGATTTATCAAATAATTAAGATAACCTAGTTTCAATAAGTCTATCGTGTCCTTGACCCTCATCCACCCAAGCTCACCCCTGATTGCTTCTAGTGCTGCGGCATTACTCGACCCCGTTATCCATCGACCTGCATCGTCCTGCACGATTTCCAAGCTCTTTACAGCCGTCTGGTTTAAGGGTACCACTTCCGTACCGTATGTTATACTTGTCAGACCCACCATTTCCCAAATGGTTTTCCCCACGAAAACCTTATTGAAACTGTTTCTCCCTATAAGTTTCATATGGTTAAGGATTCGCTTCCCCTTCACAATCAATTTATTTGTGTGGTTTCGATAGATGCCTCTTCCTGTGATGTTTATATTTACCCCCAGATACTCGTAGTCACCTGTCTCCCCTACACTAAGACGTTTGCTACTACCTTCCGGAGTACAGAACTCCCCCACTCTCCACCTTCGAGAGGGGTCCACTTTGCGGCCCACAGGTATAACTTTGCTCTTGCTTTTATTAAGTTTGAGTCTCCATTTGCTTCCATATTTCCCAACAATTCCCACCATTTTCTCTAGCCCCTCTTTGCTTTCTGACACTAGCACCATATCGTCTGCAAAAAATAGCCCCCGGGATCTTCAAGTCCCCAACTGCTACCCCTCATCGCTATGCAGGAGTTCATCTCCTAAACCATTGATGTACAATGCAAAAAGAATTGCCGAAAGGAAACACCCCTGTTTTTAGCCTATCTCCATAGGCACACGTTTTGTTGTTACGTTTCCCAGGCTAAGTTCACTCCGCACATCTTTATATAATGCTTTCATAATTCCAACAAACTTGCCTCCCAAGCCCAGAGCCTCAACCGTGCGCCACATACCCTCCCCTCCCTTCATACTCTACCGTATGCATTTTTAACATAAACATCTTTTTCTTTTTTGCTTTCGCGGATTCTATCATTTGGGATAGCGTGAAAAGATGGTCAGTGACTTTCCTTCCCCTCCTGAAGCCATTCTGGATCTCTTCCAAAAAACCCTTCTCCTCAATCACCTCCTCTAATCTCCCATACCGGACTTTACGGAAAGCTTTTCCAATGTTGCTACTGACAGAGATCCCTCGATAATTGTCCAAAACGTCTTTTTCTCCCTTTTTGTGAATAAATGTCACTATGCTTTCTCTCCATTCATTTGGGTCCTCTTGTTTTTTTATGACTAAACTGAATAGGGCAGTTAGGCTTTCCAAGAGTTCCTCTCCCCCTTTTTTGATAAACTCGTTAGGAATTTCGTCCACCCCTCCCGCTTTTCCATTCCTTAATTTTGAGATTACCTTTCGCACCTCCTCCATTTTAATTTCGCTGCCCACGAAGTTCGATAGATTTTCCTCGACCTGGTTCAGACAATCTGGTGGGTTCCCCATGTCCCATCGCTTATCGTGTACCATTTCACAGTGCTTGACTAGTTATAATGAGATTTGATCTCGATCGTCTGTAACTCTGCCATCTACTTTAACCCTTTACCCAACGCAGACGATTTCAAAATTTATTATTTTAAATATCATTTTTTAAATTTTTTCAAAAAATTTCAACAAAACCATATCATGTGACCCCTCTTTGGAACGAGCTCGACGAGCTCGTTCCAAAGAGGGGTCACATGATATGGTTTTGTTGAAATCTTGCGAAATACAATATTTTTTCAGCTGCTGAATTTGTATATTACCCGGGCGGATGCGGGCGATTCGTTGGATAAAGGATTAATACTCTGTGGGTTACTTCCTTTATTACGTTTATTCACTCATTTCCAAAATACGTTCGAACTCGACCCCCCCCCCCCCCCCCCCTCCCCTGTCATTCTTATCGTCCAAATAAGACTGCTATCTCGCACTCTCCGATTATCGTCTTTAATCTTATTTTCTTTATATTTCGTGGTTGTTGGTATTCTTCCTTTTTCATGGCCTCGTTGCTTTCCGCCCCCTTAAGTTTTCTACTTCTGCTGTATGCAGCACATTTAGCATTTCTACCCTTTATGACCCTTTTCAGTTCTTCGTTCACTCTGCACCCAAGTTTCCATGTTGCCCCCCTAATCTTTCCTACACTTTCCTTCCCTGCTTCCACTAGGCTCGCAACTATGGCGTCGGCCATCTTCTGGACACTGCCCCCCTTGTGTACGGTTGCAAGCTTTGGTTTCAATTTTTCTTCGAACTTCGCCCAGTCAGCATCCTTTTTGAGTTCTCAAATCTCCTTGAAGCTTCCTTTGCTTTTTACTAGGTTTTTAGCCCTGATCGTCACTGTAATCAAGTTGTGATCACTATCCGCCTCCATTTTACCCTCATCGCCCACTTCTACCCCTTCTACCCCTATCACCTCCCTCCATAAATTAATATATGTGAGAATATAATCGCTTTTTGTTTTTCTGTCGTTCCTCTCCAAGGTCCATTTCCCCTTACATCTCGCGTCGCTGTTCCCTGCATTCTAAAGTTTTGCACACCACAAATCAAGAGGTCGAAATATGTTTTCAACGCTAGCTTATTAGTGCCACCCCGTCTCCAGTTATTTATCTGTTATAACAGATGAATAATTTTTTTTATAGCAGATTTGTAATTTGATTTAACAGATTAGTAATGTGTTATAACCAATAATCTGTTTTAACAGTTTTATACAGATTCTTTATTCACGGTATACATATAAATTATGTAAAATGTTAAGAAAAATAAACATTATACAAGAGTAACAAACAGCATACCGTGGGAATTGGCATAGCCAGATTGGCTGTCTACCTGCATCCCCCCCCCCAAAGGAAAGAGAACGCGCGAACAGACTGCGACTAGTTGGGTAAACATGGAGCGATCCATCTTATCTATGATAGGGATGCCGTTTTTTCCGTTCCTTGGGTCGAAACTATGTTCTAGTGTAAAAAGCCAGGATGAAGGGCCCGCGGGAGGGTGGTATTTCTGTTTAGACAGAGAGCAACCTTCTTGCCAAATTACCATCATTGCTCCGCGTAAAGTTGAAGAGCCACAATCAGTCAAATCCAGTGGTTAATATCGTTCCAACTTGAGAAGAACATGATCTTTATAATTGGACAAGGGGTCTATATCGGCGCGTGCACCATGGAGGGAGCATGCCGTAAACTAGCTGACACCATTAGGGTGGCACAAATGAAGACGAGTTGATTGACATTTTGCCCGTCCCCATATGACCACTTTTTATGGGGCAACCAAGGCCCTACAAGTGACAACCGCCCAGAAAACCTTCTAGATGGGCAAATCTGATCAAATAAAAGGTGTTGTAGGATGGCACAAATGAAGACAAGTTGATTGACATGTTGCTCTTTCCCCATATTACCCCTCTTTATGGGGCAACCAAGGCCCTGAACGTGACAACCTCTCAGAAAACCTTCTAGATGGGCAAATCTGATCAAATAAAAGGTGCAGTAGGGTGGACAAATGAAGACGAGTTGATTGACATGTTGCCCTTTCCTCATACTACCCCTCTTTAGGGGGCAACCAAAGCCCTAAAAGTGACAACGTCCCAGAAAACCTTCTAGATGGGTAAATCTGATCAAATAAAAGGTGCTGTAGGGTGGCACAAATGAAGACTATATAATTGACATGTTGCCCGTCCCCATTTGACCCCTCATCATGGGGCAACCAAGGCCCTAAAAGTGACAACCTCCCAGAAAACCTAGATGGGCAAATCTGATCAAATAAAAGGTGCTGCAGGGTGGCATAAATGAAGACGAGTTGATTAGCATGTTGCCTGTCCCCATATGACCCCTCTTTATGGGGCAACCAAGGCCCTAAAAGTGACAACCTCCCAGAAAACCTTCTAGATGGCCAAATCTGATCAAATGAAAGGTGCGTTAGGGTGGCACAAATGAAGACGAGTTGATTGATGTATCGCTGAAAAAGACCCGTAATCTGTCATTTTGCCAGTCATGCGCGAACAGTAATGCATGTAATTTGCACATATCATCTGCTTTGAGTATTTTATTTTCTTTAAATAAGGGGTCTGTATGGGAATTGTGTTTTTTGTTATTTATTATTCGTAATGAGCGCTTTTGCATGATAACTAGTTTTTTAATAGCTCCTAAATTGCCCCATACTAAAATCCCGTATACCAGGTGGCTATGAACAGGCGAAGTACAATGTTTTCAGGACTTTGCGTGGGAGAATGTTTTACTTTGTTGTGGCTATAATAGTAAATCACTTGAATCATTCAAGTCTGGTACTAAAATCTACCTTTTTTGTAAGGCATTTCCTTCAGTGGTCTTTTAATTTTGGTCATAAACTGACATTACCAAGTGCGTGAGTGTGAACGAGTCAGTGAGGATTGCCTCGTTACTCGTCAAGTCGCACTGACATACTTGTTTTGGTAAAGTTGTAGTTTGTTTTTTATTTTGTTTTAATTCAATACCCTTTTCTTTTTGGTTCTGTCGCTTTTATCGCTAGCATATAGCCTTGGTTGCTGATGTGGCGATGGGCACCAATAAATAAAAAAAATATAAATGATAATAGTGATCCATGTCTCAATGTATCTGTGAGAAAATGTGCGTGTATGTGTGTATATGTATGTATGCAATTATTGTACAGCCATTGAGCACCGTGCGTGGATTCTTGGCTTTAAAATTATACGACTCAAAGTTTGCTAAGCACCAAGTATATCCAACTACCCGTTTTACGTTTTAGTTGAAATATTGTTATGAAAAGTGTATATATTTTATATTTAATTATATCTTTAACGGTTTAAGCACAAAAATTGAGATTGTGTTTGTGTTTGACATTACTTTTTAGCTTTTGAATACGATAACCATGGAAAATGGATATAATTGGTAAAAGAGGAAATTTTTCAAATATGCCAAAAAGTTGACGGAGCGAACTGGTATGGGTTCAATATCGAGTATAAGACCCATTGTTGTGAATTACAGCTTGACAACGCCTTCTCATGCTCCCAGTCAGGTTCCATATGGTCCTTTGTGGGATGTTGTTCCATTCTTAGACCAGCATGGCACCAAGCTCCTGGACACTTCTTGGCTGGACTGGCGGGCTGAAATTGCAAGCTGCAACTCATTCCAGATATGTTCGAATGGATTGAGATCAGGGGATCTTGCCGGCCAGACCATACGCTCAATCCCCATCCCTCTGTCAGCACTCCCAGACAGCATGGGCAACATGAGGACGGACATTATCGTCCATAAAACTGAATCAATCACCCATTGCACCTGCATACAATCTGAAGTGGGCATCCAGGATCTCATCAATATACCGCTGTGCAGTCAATGTACTACGGTCAAGGACACAGAGCTCTGTACGTCCATCCCAGCTGATGCCGCCACAGGCCATTATTGATCCTCCATCATAGCGGTCACGCTCAGCAATGTTGGCTGCATGGAATCGCTCTCCTGGTCTTCTCTATACCCTAGAACGCCTATCTGTGTTGTCAAGACAGTACCTTGACTCATCTGTAAAAAGGACAGATCGTCAATCTTCTCTAGTCCATCAAAGGTGATCAATGGCCCATTCATATCGTGCCTGGTGGTGGTTCTGGGACAACTGAATGCGAATACATGGCCTTCTCGATCAGAGACCACTTTCGTGCAACCTTGCCCGGGTAGTCTGTGTCTAAACATTTACCCCGGTTGCATTCTGAAGGTCACTGCGGAGCTGGGTTGCTGCGTCAAAGAGTTTCCTACGGGCCTGAATGATCAAAAACCGGTCTTCAGTTGCAGATGTTGCCCTGTCTCTGCCACTACTAGGTCGTCTGACTGGTGTGCCAGACTGCTGAAATCTTGCCCAGGCTCTGGTAATCACCGTATGGCGCACACCAAGAGCTTCACCAACCTGACGATGGGTAGCCCTTGTTCCACCATCCCTACAGCCCACCACATTTCTGCTTCAGACAAATGTCTTCTTACATTTACATTTACATTTGCATTCGCCATATTCAATCATTAAATCACAAGGGTTTGTGTTGAAATGAAGACTGAATACCTTACACATCTCATGTACATGTAGACAGTACACGAAAACATCGTGGAAATCAAGGGGTACATGCTTTCCATGACTGCCACGAAAAGCCTGCCTGTGAAGAGAGCTAATGTAAACACTGGGGACCATCTCAATACATAACCAAAAATATCGCAAATGTGTCACAAGAAAATTTCACAATGATGTGTCAAATATGTGGTCCTTAGCAAACTTTGAGTAGTACATTATTATTATTATTATTATTATTATTATTATTATTATTATTATTATTATTATTATTATTATTATTATTATTTTCGCGTATAGCCTAGATATATGAGCTTTGTAGGTTAAGTGTTCATCAAAGCTTATTCCCAGAAATTTTATAGATTTTTCTGTTTCACTTCTCCCAACATTGCTTATCTTTTGATTATTTATTTTTATCTTTAACAGAAATTATTATCCTTACTTTTATTTGGGTTAAGTATAACAAAAGAGGTTTTTTCAGCATTCAACAACAGTTGGTTGGCCGAGCACCTTTCAAATATTTTTTGAACTTCGTATTTGAAGTAGAGTGTTATGGCACTGCAGTCTGAACCGGAGCAGTGTACCGTGGTATCATAATTGAGGCTTGTGGGACACCAAAGCTTTGTTTCGCTGAGTCCGATTTTTGTTCTTCGTACAAAACATACTGAATCCTGTCAGACAGGTAACTTCTAAACCACTTATTTGCGAGGCCTCGGATACCATACTTTTCGAGTTTACCTGATAGTATTTCGTGATTTATCGTGTCGAAGGCCTTTAACAAATCCAAGAACAGTGCCAAAGTGCTGTTTTTTTACTTTTCAGAAGCTGGAGGATTGGGTGAATGGTGCTATGGCGTTTTCTAAATCCGTACTGGTGGGTACGGCGAGGTGCTGACGCCAGTAGATGTATTTTTTAGCTGTTCTAAGTTGTTATAACAAGTTAACTAACTTGTTATAACAACTTAGCGAACTTGTTATAACAACTTAGCTAAGCTGTTATAACAACATAGCTAACTTGTTATAACCACTTAGCTTAACTTGTTATAACAACTTAGCTAATTTGTATTAAACAACTTAGCCAACTTGCTATAACAACGTAGCTAACTTGTTATAACAACTTAGCTATCTTGTTATAACAACTCAGCTATCTTGTTATAACAACTTAGCTTAACTTGTTATAACAACTTAGCTAACTTGTTACAACAACTTAGCTATCTTGTTATAACAACTTAGCTCACCTGTTATAACAACTTAGGTAACTTATAGATAGCTGAGTTGTTATAACAAGATAGCTAAGTTGTTATAACAAGTTAGCTAAGTTGTTATAACAAGTTACTAAGTTCTTATAACAAGTTAGCTAATTTGTTATAACAAGTTAGCTAAGTTGTTGTAACAAGTCACTAAGTTCTTATAACAAGTTAGCTAATTTGTTATAACAAGTTAGCTAAGTTGTTATAACAAGTTAAGCTAAGTGGTTATAACAAGTTACCTATGTTGTTATAACAACTTAGCTAAGTTGTTATAACAAGCACGCCGCCGTACCCACCAGTACGGATTTAGAAAACGCCATAGCACCATTCACCCAATCCTCCAGCTTCTGAAAAGTAAAAAAAATAGCACTTTGGCACTGTTCTTGGAATTGTTAAAGGCCTTCGACACTCTCGACACAAATTCACTCTAAGTGTACTGTATAGGACAACTCTACGGCGTCAGCACGGCGCCGTAGAGTTGTCCTATACAGTACACTTAGAGTGAATTCGGAATTTGGCCTCCAAGTGGTGGACATCTGTTCTTTCCCTTAACTTAAGTTCCAGTGGGAACTTGGTAACTCAATAGCAACTTTGCACACCGTGGCCCACAGGATAGCTTACCCGGTGGCACACAGTGTGCAAATTTGTAGCCGAGTTCTCAAGCTCTACTAAACTGACAAGAATGCATAATGATGGATGTCCACACACTGAGAGTCAAAGTTGCAAATGACTCTGTGTGTACTGCACATGCAGTCTTGTGTCCTTATATACGCGAAAGCGTCAGCGAGCACATTGTTGTTCAGCTCGTGTTAACCCTTTACCTGATGCAAAACCGGCCAGCGCCCACACGAAAATCGCTATCAATCCGTCAAAAAATGTTGCCGCTGGCCACGACCTTCGATGAACTTAATTCAGTTATGCATCAGTATTTCCCTTTGGCACACCTTACAGGGCACATTTATGATCGGATTCTTTTGAAACCTAGCATGCATGTTTGGGGTGACCTCCAGATGGGCGCTATCATTTTTCTGTCATTTCCGTCAAAAAATGTTGCCGGTGGCAACGGTCTTTGAACTCAGTTTAGTCAGGCATCAATATATTCCTTTGGCAAGCTCTACAGGGCACATTTATGATAAGATCGGTTTGAAACTTGGTGTGCTTGTTTGAGAGTACCTCTAGATGGGAGCTGTCTGTCCATTTTCTTCGATTTCCGTCCAAAAATGTTGTCGCTGGCAACGACCTCCGGTGAACTTAATACAGCAATGCATCAATATTTCCCTTTGGCGCACCCTGCAGTGCACAGTTTTGACCGGATCGCTTTGAAACTTGGAGTGCTTATTTGGGGTGACCTCTAGATGGGAGCTATCGATTTTCTTCTATTCCCGTCAAAAAAATGTTGCAGCTGGCAACGAACTTTGAACTGAGTTTAGTCAGACCTCAATTTTGCCCTTTGGCGCACCCTACAGGGAACATTTTTGATCGGATTGCATTGAAACCTGGTATGCTTGTTTGGGATGACCTTTAGATGGGAGCTATCGATTTTCTTCCATTTCCGTCAAACATGTTACCGCTGGCAATGACCTTTGAACTTAGTTCAGTCGGGCATCAATATATTCTTTTGGCACACCCAATAGGGCACATTTATGATCAGATCGGTTTGAAACTTGGCATGCTTATTTGGGGTTACCTCTAGAAGGGTGCTATTCATTTTCTTCGATTTCCAGAAAAAAATGTTGCCGCTTGCAACGGCTTTCGATGAACCTAGTGCAGTTATGCATCAATATTTCCCTTTGGCACACCCTGCAGTGCACATTTATGATCCGATCGCCTATTTGGGGCGACCTTTTGATGGGAGCTATCGGCTTTCTTACATTTCTGTCAAAAACTGTTGCAGCTGGCAACGACCTTTGATCTTAGTTTAGTCAGACCTCAATATTTCCCTTTGGCACACCCAACGGGAAACACTTATGACCGGATTGCATTGAAATCTAGTATGCTTGTTTAAGTTGACCTTCAGATGGGAGCTATTCCATTTCCGTCGAAAGATGTTGCCGCTGGCAGTGATCTTTGAACTTAGTTTAATCAGGCATCAATATATTCCGTTGGCACGCCCTACAGGTCGCATTTATGACAGGATCGCTTTGAAACTTTGTATGCTTGTTTTGGGTTACCTCGAGATGGGAGCTATTGATTTTCTTCCTTGTCCGTCAAAAAATGTTATCGTTGGCAGCGATCTGTAATGAACTTAGTGCAGTTATGCATCAGTATTTCCCTTTGACACACAGTGCAGGGCACATTTATGATTGAATCGCTTGGAAACTTGGTGTGCCTGTTTGGGGTGACCTACATGGCAGCTATCAATTTTCTTCCATTTCCGTCAAAATAGTCGCCGTTGGCAACGACCATTGATGATCTCAGTAAAACATCAGTATAGTTATGCATCAATATTTCCCTTTGACACACCCTGCAGGGCACATTTATGATTGGATCGACTGGAAACTCGGTGTACTTGTTTGGGGTGACAAGATGGGAGCTATCGATTTTTTTTCCATTTCTAAACATGTTGCCGCTGGCAACGACCTTTGAACTTAGTTTAGTCAGACTTCAATATTTCCCATTTGGCACATCCTTCGGGACTCATTTATGATCGGATCACTTTGAAACTTGGTATGTGTGTTCAGGGTGACAAAGATAGGAGCTATCGATTTTCTTTTCATTTCCATCAAAAACTTTCTGTTAGCAACAATCTCTGAATTTATTGCATTTGTGCATCAACAATCTTCTTCGACATGGCCTACAGGGTACATTTATCGTAGGACTGTATTTGAACTTGGTGTGCTCTGTCGGAAACCGGGGCTTTGTCGCTGCTGGGGGAATAGATTCACGCCGCGTATTCAAGGAGTGTCGCCTGAATCCGTGCGTGAACGTATGTCTTACCGTGACGAACCCGTCCGTTTCACTTTTGATGGGGTGGTTCTTATCCTGAAGGGGTTAATAACTTTTCCTTCCTCGAAAAGCGTAAATCAATAGGGGTTCACTGAAAAAAACAATTTTATACATATACATATAAATAAATATGATAATTTGTGACTTACATGGAATCCAAAAGAATAAGAAAACAAAACGTCAGTCATCCCATACCCACACAGCCTTTGAGTCACTTGCAGGCCCGCATTCTCTGTTGTCGCTGGTTTTCCTCCTTTTCGCTGGTATTTGTTCCTGGATCACTTCACCCTTTTACCGCCGTCGCACGGCCACTAACGTATTGTCACTTTATCGGACGCCTCTTCTTGTGACGGAATGTCACTCTACCTATCACTGCCATCGCACGGCCATTAGCTTATTGTCACTTTACTTGACGCTTTTCACACAAGCAGTCGTCAACTATGGGGTTAAACTCTCCTCTGTGTCTATCTCAGAATGATGTTCATACAGACAAAACCTTCTCTGCCTATGTATGGCTTGCTTTCTAAAACAGGTAATGCCGTTTACCTAAATGCAAATTAGCTCCCTGAGCTCGTACTTCGTATTTCTGATCCTATACTCATATATGGCCACCGACTTGGCCCGCGACTGCTCCTATTCTAAATATGAGCTCTGTGGCTCCCCTACATCACAACGTGCCTATACTTTCGCACCGAAGCGGCACCTCCTCTAACCTATAGCATGGGTCATCCACAGCCTTACACACCTTCAGACTGGAATGAATTTTTCTTTTCGAGAACACCCCCCTCCCCCCCCCCCCGATTTTTATTTCCTTAGCCAGAACATTAATTCTAAGTTTAATCGCTTCTCTTGAACTTGGCCGCTCAGATCTATCTTTATTTAATATTCGCTTTAATGTTCCTTTGAAAGACCCACATTTTGGCATATCCTGACGTTTCGGTGACAAGCTAGATGCGTAATATGGGTGTGTGTCCAGAACATGTGCGATGTACAGTCCTTACAATAATTACGTATTAACTGGCCATAATTACACAGACAACGACGTGCAGGAGAATACAGGTCTCTCTAGCTCTTTCAATCTTTATCAGATAGCCCATGTGGCGTTCGACAAATGCGCAGTAATGGACATAAAACCTCATGCTTAATTTAGCAGCGGTTGAATTATTTCTGGTCTGTTTAAATGACAAATCGGTTTTCGGGGTCCGTCATATACCTATCTTTACGCTCTACATTTAGCCCGAACGAGAAAAATCATCAAAGATATATACACTTTTAAACAAGAACATCGCAACTTTTAGCTAAAACCTTGACATGCTCATTAGGCGAGACCTTTAGATAAGATCTATTGATTAGCATTCATTTCTGTGAAAAAAAGTTGCCGTTTACAAAAACCTCTGAAATTACTGCATTTGTGTATCAACATTTTCCCTTTAGCCAGCCTTACAGTTTACAATGAAAATTACATGGATTACTCTGACGTTGTGCACACACAATGCTGTTATGTTGAAATTTCATCAAATAACATTGGCACCAATGATCTTCAATTTTGCCATTTCACTTGCCATTTCACTTATGACTTACCAAATTCAAGTTTGCCAAGTTGAGCTACAGTGTCATTGACACTTTCATTTGACCATCTAGCGAGTTTCGACTCGTTTTGTGTTGGTCACCTGTTCATAGGCAATACCGTGCTTGAGATGATAGCAAATACCGTAATGGAATATAAGACATCTGTAAAATAATCGATTGAAATAATTTAGTAATATTGGTATACAAATATTTTTTTTAAAGGGCTTAAAGGCCCCAGGGGCTCTTATGATGGCCCACTGTAACTGAGGAAATTAAGAGATCTCATCGAGGCTTGTGTGTTTCAGAGCGGCAACGTGAGTGCAGAAAGGATTCTTAAATTACAAGAGCCATGCATTAAATAAAATCTTGGGAAACCACACTAAAGTCTTGAGAGGGTTAAAACACAATATTCAAATACTTTATTGTAATAATTCATAATTGTGGAAGGTACAATGGAAAAAGCCTCCCCCAACCTTAAGAATTAGCAGTTACCTTGTGTTATCAGATAGTCCTGAATAATATATAAAAAACTGCATTGCAAGGTTAAGGGTTTCTTTCAACTTGGTTTGAGGATAAATTTGAAAAAAGATTAACCTTCTGCACTCTAAAATCCGTTGGGTTAAAAATCAACTCAAATCAACTGGGTTGAGTGAATATGAACCTAATTTGGGTTCATATTCACTCAACCCAGTTGATTTGGGTTGATTTTTAACCCAACTAATTTTAGAGTGTGGTATCAAAATGGAAAAGTTTCCAGCCGCAAATAGTTCCCATGGTGCAGTTTGATATGTATCCAAATATACCTCGTTTGACAGAGCTCACTGGTTAAATTCATAGTTAAACAATAGAAAAACACAGTGATTGGAGAAAATCCAGTTGCATCATAAGAGTTTTAGGGGTTAAAACAATAGATAAAATGTACTATGTGACAGTTGTCTCCAGCTCTCTGTAGTTTAGTCGTTCACATTATTCTCTTGAGTATATCTTACATTACAGTGATTATATCCAGTATATACACTCTAAAATCAGTTGGGTTGAAAACCTACCCAAATGAACTGGGTTGAGTGAATATGAACCCAATTGGGTTCATATTCACTCAACCCAGTTCATTTGGGTTGATTTTCAACCAAACTGATTTTAGAGTGTATAAATATATACAGTATACAGGAGAATTGGAGGTCGTAAAAGACCCGTGGCTATTTTGGCCACACCCAATGCCCCAGGAGTCTGAAAAACATATCGCAGGGCGCTAATGACTTGCTACCAGTATGTCAAAAGGCAGCGAGACAGCAAGATTTGTACTGTGATCAGTAAATTCGAAAATGGCGGAAAGTCTCAGAACTGAACTATGTATTCTAAAATCAGTTGGGTTAAAAATCAAACCAAATCAACAGGATTGAGTGAATATGAACCAAATTGGGTTCATATTCACTCAACCCAGTTGATTTGGGTTAACTTTCAACCCATCTGATTTTAGAGTGTGGGGAAAGAGAATTTATGGAGACTTATTTTTGGGAGTGAAAATATCTTGAAAAATCCGAAATGTAAACAACAAGAAAGAAGTTGGGGAACAGAATTTACTGTCATCAGTTAATTCGAGTCAGTGTGAAAATAGTGAAGACATCAGAATTAAACTATAGAGAAAAAGAATTTACAAAGACTTATTTTCGGGAGTACAATATCTTTTAAGAAATCATAAACGGGGTTTTGTAAACAGCGATTAAAGATTTTCATACACGAATCAGATAAAAAAAAATTCAAAAAACGCACAAATAGCTTCTGTGTACAACTTTTAATATGTTCTTTTAACGAATCAGAAATGGATATTGAAGAAATTAGAAATACATTGTTGTGTACTGTACATTGTATTTCAATAGATCCATGCCAAGAACTCAAATGATTTGTAAAAAAAGAAAAAAAATTGCACAGAGTGACCACCCCACCCCCTAATATTTCAAACCTTGTATTGGTCCCAGGTCAATATGTCCGATATGCAAATGTGCTTGCTTTCCAAATTTTGACTCTGCCCTCGTTCAAAATGTTTGGCACTGCCCAATTTTTGGGCATTTAACTTCACATATGATCTTTAGGATTGCATTAACCCTTTACCCAACGTGACGACCAAAACCGGCCAGAGCTATTCTCAAAAATCGCCTATTAATTTTAATTATATTTTCATTTTTTGTCTCAAAAACATAGGTTATGACCCCTCATTGGAACGAGCTCGTCGAGCGCGTTCCAATGAGGGGTCATAACCTATGTTTTTGAGACAAAAAATGAAAAAAAAATAGTTATTCAAGAATTTTTTTTGCAAGTGCCGTCTGTTTTTCATGTTAGGTAAAGGGTTAAATGTCTAAATTGTGATTGCAGATACCACTACGATATGCAGGTAATAACAGCAGAATGGCTCGAAAGGCACTGGCACATATTTTAAACCTCCAATGAGTTTCATTATGATTTTCAAAGGTTCCAAGTTGGTAATATTATACTTGAGATTTTTGCATGATAATATTTCAAATTTATGGTTCTGTCTGTTTTTTACCGATAGATGATACCACGTTCTAAAAATAGACGGGTTAAAAACTTTAGAAAGTGGGTGATGAAATATATGTATGAAGTTCGGGAATGCATTGGAGGTTATAAACGCGATATCCAGCAGTTATGAAAAATGAACTCTGTGACCCCAGTGACTTAAACCCATATTTTGAACCTCCAGCGCATATTGAATCATTTGGTTTTGGTCTCGGGTCCATAGATCTTGAGATATGAGTGTGACACATTTTCAAAATCTTTGGCCCCGACCAGGGGCGGCGGGAGGGGCAAGGGGGCACATGCCCCCCCCCTTTTTTCCAACAATTATAGGTACAGGAACGGCATTTTCTGTCATAGCACACACAAACCCTATACATATATGACCACATTGATTTGCAAGATTTTATTGAATAAAAATAGAAAGCTCCAAATAGAACGTAATATAAGGATGGTTTCAAAGTTAGGATTAGCCCTTTTAATCCGAGAGGCCGCTTTTCCAGCCCATGAACACGATACTTGATAAATTCATCAAGTTTGATAGCAGGTAAGTGAATGTGTGGGGAAGACCAATCAATATTTTCAACGTGCAGCTCTGAGGCTGCACGTTGAAAATATTAATTGGTCTGCCCACAATAATGAATATGGCCTCTTCCAATTGCTGCTATTGAATTGATAGAGAAGATATGACCAGTTTTCTAAGGGTTAAATAAAAACAAAACAAAATTAATACGCAGATGTTAGTGTCTTAAACTGAGTGGGTTTAACGGTGAGAGTAGCGTATATAAATTTATATATTTTGTATATTTTGCATGAATACACCGCCCCACCACCATTGGCACCCCACTCCCGCTCCGAAGAAAATATTTTCCATTCTACACCCTTGCGGTACACAGAAAGGTGTGACCCCCACTTTATTTTAACCTCTGCCGCCTTTGGCCCCGACCACTTATTGAGTGTAGAAATACATGTATGAACTTCGAGAATGCATTAGGGATCACAAAATGCTATTTCCAGCAATTCTAAAAAAAAACCCGCACTAAATGACCCCAGGGTGACCTCAGTGAACTAGGCCCATATGTTGAACCTTTATCAAGTCTCGACTCATTTGGTGTTGCTCCCAGTTTCAAAGATCATGCCGTGCTTGCGATATTAGCGTGGCCTACTTTGAAAAATACCCTAGGGACACCCCCTAATGCACTATGAGCCTGGAAAACATAGGTGACAGAATATAACAATACCCAGCGAGATGGGAAGATTCATATTGGAGTTACCGTGCGGACCAGGGAGTGGGAAGAAGAATTAACGTAAAAATTTCAAAAAAATATTTCTCCTTTTTTAAATAAAATGCGATTTCAGTTTAAATAGATTTATTTATAAGTAAAACTTCTTCCCAAATCCCAGTGTTGTCAAGAATGACGAAACGTGAAACGGACCCCTTTTCATTTTTCTCTGTAAAATATAGAGAGTAATTGCTTGACTGGACTGGTTATGTATGTGAAATAATTCACGAGAGGTGAGGGACGTTGTTCAAACACGATTGCGCGAATGCGCACGAGTGTTTTACAATCTAGTCCATCGCCTCGAATGGATGTTTTCACGTAACCAGTCTAGTCAAGCGATTACTCTGTTTATTACTTTTCCTTATTCACGATAATTATATTATTTAACCCTTTACCTAACGTAACAGCCAGAGCTATTCTCAAAAATCGCCAATAATATTTTCAATATTTTTTTTATTTTTTGACTCTAAAACATAGGTTATGACCCCATATTGGAACGAGCTCGTCAAGCTCGTTCCAATGATGGGTCATAACCTATGTTTTTGAGACAAAAAATGAAAAAAATAGCTATTCAAGAATTTTTTTGCAAGTGTCGTCTGCTTTTTATATTTGATAAAAGTAGGGATATAGGCGGATTCTTGTCGACATCTACCGGTCCAGAAGAAAAAAACCCGATACGCCACGGGTTTTTTTGGGTTTTTTCCGTCGTTCGACTCGATGGGGAAGAAGGGAGAAAACCGACGATCCGATTGGTGGAAATGGACGAGGAGGATCGCGAATGGAAAAATGTGTTTGTGCATTTGTGTGTGTACGTATAATTATGTGTTGTTAGACGAATGATGGATGAGATTGTTTTTGTCATTAAAGAAAAAAAAAACGGTCAACGTGGATTTGACTAAAATTTCGACGGAATGTTAACAAACTCTATAAAATGCCTTCTCTTAAAAATTCATCTTTAGGTGGGCTCGTAAAATCTGACACGACCGTTCTCGAGAAAACACTCACCTTTTCGCAGAGGTAACACAGACCCGTCATTTTGGTGAATTTTTTTGACAGAATACTACCACAAAAGACCGTACCGATGCGGGTGAAACACCAACGATCAAACGCAGATTCCCACGGAAAAACAGAGTCCAAATCGAGCGGTGAATTTATTGGAGGGTTAAAGCCGATTCGAGCGCACCGCCCAAGCCGATTCGAGCGCACCGCGATGTCCCACGGAAAAAACAGAGTCCAAATCGAGTGGTGAATTTATTGGAGGGTCCATGCCGATTCGAGCACACCTCGATGATGTTTAGAAATAACTGCATGTTTTCTCAAGTTACAACGATCGAACAGAGAAAGGATGTTCAACCGTATAGATTTATTTCCCTTTAACCGTATAGATTTATTTCCCTTTATTTAGTTTTTTCTAAAAAAAAAAAACAAAAGCTCGAAGAGCTTAAATAAGGAATCACCCAATCACTTCACTTTCCTGGCGCTAACTAACCAATCAGATTGCTTGATTCCCATAACCTATACTTAACCATACAAAAACTGTAAAAAAAAATTAGCATCGTTAGAACAACGTACTCCAAAAAAACTCTGTAACACCAAGGTTTATTATGAAGTCATCAGGGTAGGTTCGAGGGAAGTAACTCTGTATAACAACTCATCCCAGGTTTATTATGAGGTCATCAGTGGTCACGATACGGGTTAGGTTCAAGGGAAAAGTAACAGGTTCAAGGGAAGTAACTCTGTAACACCAAGCTTCATTATGAGTACATCATGATGAGTACATTCGAGGCCATGGTGAGGTCATCAGGGGGTCATGATACAGGTTAGGTTCAAGGGAAGTAACAACTCATCTGTAGGTTCAAGGGAAGTAACTCTGTAACACCATAGGTAGAGGTTTATTATGACCTCTGATGACCTCATAATAAACCTGGGATGAGTTGTTATACAGAGTTACTTCCCTCAAACCTACCCTGATGACTTCATAATAAACCTTGGTGTTACAGAGTTACTTCCCTTGAATCTAAAGATCAGTTGTTACTTCCCTATTACCTGTATCATGACCCCCTGATGACCTCACCATGGCCCCTAATGTACTCATCATGGCCTCTGATGTACTCATAATAAACCTTTGTGTTACAGAGTTACTTCCCTTGAACCTAACCCGTATCATGACCTCTGATGACCTCATAAAAACCTGGGATGAGTTGTTACAGAGTTACTTCCTTTGAACCTACGGATGAGCTGTTACAGAGTTACTTCCCTTGAACCTAACCATTTCACGAATGAGTTGAGAGTTACTTCCTCCGAACTTACGGATGATAGAGTTTTTCCCTTAAACCTCACCTGTATCATGACTCCTGATGACCTCATAATAAACCTGGGTGTTACAGTGTTACTTCCCTTGAACCTACGGATGATAGAGTTACTTCCCTTGAACCTACAGATGAGTTGTTACTTCCCTTGAACCTAACCTGTATCATGACCCCTGATGACCTCATCATAGCTCCTAATGTACTCACCATGGCCGCTGATGTACTCATAAGAAACCTCTATCTACGGTCTTACAGAGTTACTTCCCTTGAACCTAACCATTTGATGGATGACAGAGTTATTTCCCTTGAGCCTAACCCGCATCATGACCTCTGATGACCTCATAATAGACCTCTACCTACGGATGAGTTGTTACAGAGTTACTTCCTTTAAACCTACGGATGAGTTGTTACAGAGTTACTCGCCTTGAACCTAACTGGGAAAAACTCTTCATTCTGTCCATCGAAAGCAATTCCAAGATGAATCCTTATTTTCTAACCCCTAAAATTCGCGTGTTCGAGATTAGTACGAATTATCGGCACACATCAAGACATGCAACATTTATAAGGTTCAAGGTTTGATGTGTCTCAATAACAATGGTGAAAATTCTGATTATCACGAAACGGGTGAAATATATCTCTCTGAGACGACTCCCCCTTTTTTCTTAGTCGGACACGGTTGTTGGCAGTGAGTAGACTTCCTATCAGTTGCCATATCTGTGATAGAAAAAATACGGGGGAATCCTTCATTTTTAATTATCGATCATTCAGATGACGAGTTCAGGTTCATCTACCAATGGGATAATGGTGAGGTCATATTCGATGCGGTATAGTACAAGTATGGGGATGGGAAGGAATTTACGATTTGTGTTGAAGGTAATACAAATCGTAAATTTATAATATTCAAGAGGTTCTGAAGCTCTAATACCGTATTGTATGATTAGTGTAGTGAAGTTTAGAATATAGCGACAATCGTAGTTAGAAAATGAGTCATTTTCGTTCGATATATTTGATGAATTGTTTTGAAAGATCCCTCAGTCAACTTTATGTCAACAACTGTGTCCAACCAAGAAAAAAAAAGGGAGTTGGTCCCGAGATATATTTCACTCATTTTAACGTTAAAAAAATATTTAATTGAGCAAGTGTTATATCAGCGTAAAGCTTAATGTCTTGGCTGCTGGATGAAATCAATATTGCGACTACAAATTCACAAGTTTGTTTCTTTTCTGCGAGTTTGAATAAGACAAGTCGAAATCTTCCAAGCCAGGAAGTTGCGTACCTTTTCTCTCTTATATACATAATCATGGAAAAAAATACATAATTTCTAAACAAAAAACGTCTTATACACTATTTTTCATGATCTTTGCACGTGTTGAACACTTGTGATAAATATCACAGTAAACGGTGCAATGATTCTCTAGCAGGTGGTTAAAAAAGAGCTTTTTTCTCATTTTCATTTAGTCATACGCTGGCACATGGCAAACACTGTTTTTTGTTGTTGCTGTATTTATATAACGCCACCTATCTTAAAATATCTTAACTCCTGTTGTAAAAAAAACAAACAACAAAACAACTTTTCCACACTTGCGTTTAGACTGTTTATAAATCTTTTTCTAACACGTGACAAATGGTTTTACTTGAATTCATTAATCAAGTGTATACTCGGTCAGTTATGTGATGCTTCTCATGGTCATTTTTCCTAAAAAAAATAGTTTGCCGGGATTGATACTTTTCGGAAATAGTGAAATAGGCTATCCTCAAAATGTAGAAACGTGCCGTGTTAGAAGATCAACTTATAATTTTATTGACAAATCTATGGTACAGTGACCTCACAACGTGACTTGTTAAACAGGTGAGTGTATCTCTAATTAGCATAAGAATCATATATTGAAAACATACTTCCATGTTTGAACACAGACATCAAAATGAATGATGCATCAGATTCAAGTTGTTGTTTTTTTTCAATTTAATATGTCGCATAACTACCTTTCTTGATACTTTCGATTTCAAGATGGTCACAACTCCACCGTTAGAAGGGGAAAAAGTATGATTTTCATAATACCCTTGTCGATACCTTTAATTTGATAGGTCACATGACTATCTTCTCGAACTTTTGATTTTCTGATGGGCGTGACCCCCACCCCCACGGCGAGGGTTGAAAATGCCATTTTCGTAATATACTCATCGAGCCCTTCAAATTGATCCCTCACATGCCTGACTTGTAAAATGGAAGATGTTTTTCGGTTCTGGTCGTGACCCCACCCCACGATGACGGTTAAAAACATGATCTTCTTAATCTACTCGTCGATACCTTCAATTTGATACGTCACATGACTACCTTCTCGAAACTTTAGATTTTCTGATAGGTGTGACCCCTGCCCCCACGTAAAATGAAAAAAAATGTCATTTTTGTAATGTACTCATCGAGCCCTTCACATTGATGCATTACATGCCTGGCTTTGTAAAAAGGAAGACGTTTTTCGGCTCCGGTCGTGACCCCACCCCACGACGAGGGTTAAAAATATTATTTTTTGTAATCTCCTTGAATAATCCAGTGATAAGAATCGAATAGGACTTCTTTGTAATGAGGGAAAATAACTTTGTATGATTAAGTACAGGTTATGGGAATCAAGCAATCTGATTGGTTAGTTAGCGTCAGGAAAGTGAGTGATTGGGTGATTACTTATTTCAAGCTCTTCGAGCTTTGGGTTTTTTGAGAAAAATCTAAATAAAGGAAAATAAATCTATACGGTTAAAAATCCTTTCCCTGTTCGATCGTTGTAACTTGAGAAAACATGCAGTTATTTCTAAACATCATCGAGGTATGCTCGAATCGGCATGGACCCTCCAATAAATTCACCACTCGATTTGGACTCTGTTTTTTCCGTGGGACATCGCGGTGCACCTGAATCAGCTTTGCGCTCGAATCAGCTTTAACCTTCCAATAAATTCAGTGCTCGATTTGGACTCTGTTTTTCCGTGGGAATCTGTGTTGGATCGTTGGTGTTTCACCCACATCGGACAGTCTTTTTTGGTAGTATTCTGTCGAAAAAATTCACATAAATGACGGGTCAGTGTTACCTTTGCAAAAAGGTGAGTGTTTTCCCGAGAACGGTTGTGTCATATTTTACGAGGGCATCTAAAAGTGAATTTTTAAGAGAAGGAATTTTATAGAGTTTGTTAAAATTCCGTCGAAATTTTAGTCAAATCCACGTTGACCATTGATCTTTTAACAGTAATGTTGGTATCGGGGTGAGCTCGAACTCAAAATATCTGGCCATATATCCTATGCTCTGGACAAGACTATAGGGCAAGAGAACGGAAGTAGGTGTAAATGGCCGATACCGTATCATTTTTTCCCAAAAAAGTAGGGTACACATACATTTTCTGTATACCGCCATAGGGTTTCAGTGTTAAAATCGAGTACAGAGTCGTCTACAGTGTACAAAATGTCTTTTTTTCTGCTGATACAGAATCGGTCACTTGTTTTGAGGCTCACAGATCGCACTTTTAATGTCCGAACACCCGTTGGCGAACGCGTAGATTCGACACGTCACTCAAAAGTGAAAAAATGTATGAAATTTGAGGAAATTGTACATTTAAAATTTTTCTCTACGTTCCCATCGTGGATTATACCTTCGATCTATCGTTGGTGAACGCGAGCAAAAAACACTTTGCCGGTTCCAGATCAGCATCAAAAGTGGTTTGCCGATTCTGTATCATCCTACATTCGCAATCGCGTTTGGGACGGTCTAGGGTGCAATCCGATCAGCGAAAACCCGATTTGTCAATTTCGTTCAATAGAGTCGACTATGAAATCGCGTCCGATAAATTGTATTATAATAGATGCTCATGTTTTGTTCTGATGTGAATGAAGGTTTTCGTTTAATGATGACATTGAAAACTTGAGTTTTAGAAAATTAGAATCGATGGAAATCATCTCTTCGCGTTTTGTCACAGCAAAATTTGTAAGATAAATTTTAATGAAACAGTTTGTAGAATTGTTTCATTCAAATAAAACAGTTCGTAGAATTGTTTCATTCAAATAAAAATTCCACTATAAAACCTTTTTCACTTAGATGAATTTTAAGAGATAAAATTGTATTATAGACACTCATGTTTTGTTTCGGTGTGAATGAAAGGTTTTCATTCAATAGAGTCGACTATAAAATCGAGTCCAATAAAATTGTATCATAATAGACACTCATGTTTTGTTCCGGTGTGAATGAAGGTTTTCGTTTAATGATGACATTGAAAACTTGAGTTTTAGAAAATTAGAACCGATGGAAATCATCTGTTCGCGTTTTGTCACATCGAAATTTGTAAGATAAATTTTAATGAAACAGTTCGTAGAATTGTTTCATTCAAATAAAACAGTTCATAGAATTGTTTCATTCAAATAAAAATTCCACTATAAAACCTTTTTCACTTAGATGAATTTTAAGAGATAAAATTGGTTTATAGACACTCATGTTTTGTTTCGGTGTGAATGAAAGGTTTTTGTTCAATAGAGTCGACTATAAAATCAAGTCCGATAAAATTGTATCATAATAGACACTCATGTTTTGTTCCGGTGTGAATGAAAGGTATTTTCGTTTTTAATAATAGACGATAAAAGCGCGTTTCCACTCAATCAGGTTTAAGAGGTAATTGAATTTTAATTTACTTGTTATAATGTTCGGAGATATGAATGAACCCTTTTAACGGATATAATTATTCTCAAACGCGTTAAATCAGAAACCGGTTTCTTATACGCTAAAACTTTCAAACTTTTTCAAAGTTCTCCAGTTCATCATGGAGTGAATAATCAATGATGCGATCTTTAACGCGTTCAAGGTAAATGCATTTATAGAGGTTTTATTTTGTAAAATGTTTTTTTCTCAACTGGTTTTAGTTATTATATTAAAGACAGAAGATTTTTATTTACTTAAAACATAAAACATAAAAATAATTATACATTTGATTTTGAAAATAATAAAATAACTCAAGTTAGAATACTCTAAAGGAAATATTAATAATTTAGAAAACGAAAAAATGTTTTTACACATCACAGATTCCAAACGTAGAGATCAACTTTTAAACGAATATGAACGTGCCAAGAAGAGTATTCAATCAGCTGACAGAAGCAGACGTTTTGGAGAGATGGAATTGAGACGCAAAGCCACAAAAATATTTAAACCTGTGACGGAGGTTCAGGAATGAAGCAAGAAGGAGTAGTTGAAGAATTGAGACCCATAAAAGAGAGTTCTTTGAGAATGGGTTCGTTGCCCGGCAGTTTTACAAAACAGTATTTCTTTCAATCTACACCGGATTACATTCCCGTGAGAATCAAAACCGACGTGAGTGAGAGCAATGATACAGCTTCGACTATCACCACTGATAGCATCGTGTCGTCCGAGGATGGTGGTAAGAGAGATCTGTTGTATGGAATTTATAAGGATTCTGACGGTAAAACTTTTGTGGGCGACACAGAAGTGGAAATGGATGATGATGATTTAATTATCGGTTCGAATAAGTATAAAATAACTGATGGACTGCGCAAATTGCTCCTTTTCGACAAGCCTGGAAGTTACACGGAAGAGGATTACAACAATTACGGCAACATTCTGGTTCAGACCCACGCCATTAAGAGAAATAACAATGCCAGAGAAACGAGATCCAAAGCCAACAGAGGTTACAAGTGGACGAAGGTGGTGAAACCCATATGGGATATGAATAAGAAATTTGTCGAGTCGGTGACTGGCAAAGGGGTGAAAACCAATTTTCTTCCGAGCGATTCTGACGCTCTGTCTCAGAGATTGTGTTTGTTGATGGCAAGTAGATGCGCTGGTAACACTGGATTAGATAATGAGATAGTGAGCATATGCGATGAATTGTTGAGGCAGCAGGTTTTGATTAAACGCGATTACAAAAGACTGATGAACGAATTGAAGGATTGATATATAATAAGTAGAGAGAAACAAATGTTGTATAATTGGGGTTAACTGATTTAGTGAAGATCAGTTGCCAAGATCCACTTAGTGAACAGTGTTCACAGTAATGCTCGGTTGGTTTCTCAGTGTGATTGAGATATTAGTTTGGGAGCAATTTGAGTGTGACTTTGGATGTTAAACTGTTCGGACGTTTATTTCGACTGTGTGTCAACCTCTGTTTCTTAATACTGCTGTGTGCGGTATTCTGTTTGTTATACTGCTGTGTGTGGTATGCTATATATAATACTGTTGTGTGCTGTATTCCGTCTGTTATACTGCTGTGCGCGGTATGACATCTATAATACTGCTGTGTGCGGTATTCCGTCTGCTATACTGCTGTGTGCGGTATGCTATCTTTTATACTGATATGTGCGGTATTTACTGCTGTGTGCGGTAAGACTGTTATGATTTCCATGTCTTCCTTAATTGATAACGCCCTTAAATTTCATCCAAATTCATTGAATGCTTATCAACACTGAAAATACAACATTGGCGTCGCCGACTAAAACTTAAGAAATTCGGCGATTGAAAATTGTTCCTTCAGTTTTATTAATTTTTTTCCCTTAGGTTAACATTTTATGAAAATGTCCATTCATAGAGTTGTGATTTGAAGGTTATTAGCTTTCATTCACGACTTTAAAATATGTTCATATTTAACACCCTATTGAAGGTTAATTGCTTTTATGGATTATATCATTTTTCAATCTGTTGATTTTTTAAATATTTTGTACTAGTTTTTAAAATTGTAACTAATCTCTCTATTTTTAAGCAGACTGCTGTTGGTGATTTTTGCTTGTCACAAGATATATATGAACCTGAGACATTTTAGCCAGACATGCAAACATGGAGAGGTGGGAGAATGGTGTAATCGGTTTTGCCGCTGAGAGAAGATAGTGCATTTGTTCTAATCGGGTAGTCCGAACGTCTTTTAGCACCGTCCATGTACAAAGTCAATTGAATGAAATTGTTAAGAATGACGACCTCCTAATTTCAACGACGGAAATAGAGGAATAGATTGGCAACAACCGGACGCAGCCGATACAGGTCAAACATCAGAATGTCGACGACATCTTGTTCAGTTAGACCAGGAGAATTGATGAGGAACTTAAACTGGCGCAAGCCCAACTTGCAGACGCTGTAAATTGGCCAGTCTCGTGACGACACGAAAGGATGCTGAAACTAGATTCAATTCTGCACCGTGCACAGATATAACCCAGCGCAAGCCCAACTTGCAGACGCTGTAAATTGACGCTGTAAACAGATGCTGTAAATTGACGCTGTAAACTGGCGCAAGCCCAACTTGCAGACGCTGTAAATTGGCCAGTCTCATGACGACACGAAAGGATGCTGAAACTAGATTCAATTCTGCACCGTGCACAGATACAACCCAGCATACAGTTCTCAGCTCCGAATTGACACTGCTGTACCAACACAGTTTTATTCAACCATGTCGACTCAGCCAAGTTATATTAAACCTTCACAGCAAAAGTCTTAACTAGCTTATTCTTCAATTTCGCATGTATCACATTCACCTCTGGATTCTGTGCTGCCACTTCCAGCAAATTATTCGGTGCATGAAATTGAGCACGAGAAGTTTCAAAGCATCTCACCTTCAACGTTTATGCGGCCATTTGCTGCATTTGGTTTGGGGGAGAATGCAATGATTATCAGTGAATGTTTAAAGTTACCTAAATGCTCGCAACGTGAACACATTCACATTTAACATACACGCGGCCATTTACTGTATCTGTTGTTGATGATGAAATAGTCACTGAAAGTTTATGCGAAACTGAAGACTTGAGTAAACCCAGTAATGGCTGGGCTAATTACGATAATGGTTGTGACAGTGTTGAAGTGCCTTCTGAATAAACTACAGGTTTGCGATCACATGGTGTACTTAATCCGGTTTTCACAAACAGAAGTCAGCACCAAAGAGCGGCGCCGGATCAATGGACGGAAGGGCAATGATTATTTTTATCATACCAGAATACCTCCTGATACATCACTGAATCTTTTCGGGGTGAACTTGAGTATCCTGATGCTAACAGTAAACTTGAAACTGCACTTATGATTTTAAAAGGAATCATGTGTGGAATCGGCTGTAAAAATAACAGCCAAAAGAAAACAAGAGACCATAATAATAATTGATGAGGTTATTCGCTTCATTGATTACGAGTAATTATGTTTTTAAATAAATTATTGTCTTTTCTGGGAATTTATGAGTTTGACAATGAGGTAATTCGCTTCACTGTTGAGCTGCTCATGGGACATATATTATGGTTCTTCACATGATTCCACAACAACATTGTACTTTTCTGCACCAATGTTCACTTGTTTGCATGTAAAAACTTAGCAAATTGTTACTTCGCACTTCTGCAAGACACATGGATAACTAGTTCCATTCTACACAACCCTTCACTTCTTAAATGCGGCCTCACTACAAGCACTTGCTTTTAACAAAACTTCTGTTCTTCGTGTCAACCCTTAATGTATCACAGCACAGCCAATGCAGTGAATCATTTTTGATTCTGTCCAGGTCTTGTCTCGATATGTTGTGTTTCTGAACAGAATTATTCAGCAATTTGTGATAACTGTCGCCTGTTTGATCAGTGAAATGTCCTTTTGTACGTATATCATTTTAAACGCCCAACGAAGATCAGATATTTGATGAGGTTATTTGCTTCATTGAATATTTTCATTTGTAAATAGATGTTTTTACCTCCTGGTGGATTGCACAAACTCGTGTTAATTTCCTTTGAGTTCAGGACCCACAGTACTTTTCACATGTAAGCCTCTGTTCAGACAGGATTCAAACCGTAAATATTCATGGGGAATGTTGTATAATTGGGGTTAACTGATTTAGTGAAGATCAGTTGCCAAGATCCACTTAGTGAACAGTGTTCACAGTAATGCTCGGTTGGTTTCTCAGTGTGATTGAGATATTAGTTTGGGAGCAATTTGAGTGTGACTTTGGATGTTAAACTGTTCGGACGTTTATTTCGACTGTGTGTCAACCTCTGTTTCTTAATACTGCTGTGTGCGGTATTCTGTTTGTTATACTGCTGTGTGTGGTATGCTATATATAATACTGTTGCGTGCTGTATTCCGTCTGTTATACTGCTGTGTGCGGTATGACATCTATAATACTGCTGTGTGCGGTATTCCGTCTGCTATACTGCTGTGTGCGGTATGCTATCTTTTATACTGATATGTGCGGTATTTACTGCTGTGTGCAGTAAGACTGTTATGATTTCCATGTATTCCTTAATTGATAACGCCCTTAAATTTCATCCAAATTCATTGAATGCTTATCAACACTGAAAATACAACACAAACAAAAATATATAAAATAAAAAGAGTAAATTTTACAATACAAAATAATAAAAGTAATTTAAACAACAAACGATTTACCAGTGAAAAAGAAACAAAATATATTATAAAATATGTTGGTGATAAAGAACAGGGGATACATCAGAACTTACGTTCAAGGCGGTTCTGGCATCGTCGATTCTATAATGTGAGCGTTCACGAGCGATGCAGGTAGAAAACTTGCATCGACCGCATCTGAGGTCGGTAAGAAGACGGCTTTGGATGCTGGTAAGAAAGCCGCTTCCAAAGCCAGTGGTAGGATAGCTTCTGTGGCTGGCAAGAGGGCAGCTGACATGTTGATCGACAAGTTGATCAGTCCACCAGCGAAGTGAGGTACGTTAGAGCGATCGCCGAAAAGTTGGAAAGATTTTAAGGATGCTGTGGTACCCATACAAGATTTAGCCAAAATGACGAGTGGATCTGGATTGAAGAGAACTCGCGACGGTGTGATATAAATAAATAATAATATTTATAAAACTGAGTTTGAAAAAAACATAAAAATTGTGTTTGAAAAAAATCTAAAATAACAAAAAAATAAACAAAGATGAACATTAAAGATATGTCTTAGAATGATGCCGCGACCAAGAGGTCGAATAACGAGTTCTTTCCCAAAAGCATAAGAGGCTTGATAGTGGGAAAATCGAATTGTGGAAAGACCAATCTGTTGATGAATCTGTTGTCGCGACCCGACTGGTTGGATTACGACAGATTGTTTGTGTTTGGCAAGAGCTTGTTTCAAGCCGAATACAGATTGCCTCTAGAGTGCATGGATCTTAGATTGCCCAAGGACGTCATAGCCAGAATCTTTGATAGTAGGGAGGAATTCGACAAAAGTGAAGCTTCTCTTTCGACCATTTTGGACGATACAGCGATGGAATTGATGAAGAGAAATGCGTCTTCGAATGTCGAGTGTCGATTTTATGAGAACGCTAGCGACATTCCGGATCCTAGAGAATTGAAATCGGAAGATAAGAATCTCATGATTTTCGACGATCTGCTTTTGGAGAGACAAAACCGATGCGAATCATATTACGTTAGGGGTCGTCACAGCAACGTGGACTGTTTCTACCTGTTTCTACCTGTCACAGAATTAATTTTGATGTCCAGACAGACAGACGATAAGGGAGAACGCTAATTTACTGTGTCTCTTTCGCCAGGATCTCAAGAATCTCAATCACATCTACGGCGATCACGTCGCAAACGACATGAGCGTGGTGGAATTCAGTAGATTCTGCAAGAGGGTTTGGGATGGAGGACTTTACAATTTTGTTGTGATTGATTTGACTAGCGAATTTAATCGCGGAAAATATCGGTGTGGATTTGAGAAGTTTCATATTTCTGATGATAATAAGACAGAGAGCAAAAATAAAATTAGAAAATAATTAAATGATCAAATAATTGAAAATAAAATAAAAATTAAAATATAATGTTCGAACAAGGAGAATTGTTAGAACGGATAGCCGAAAATACGGCTGAAAAAAAACCCATTTAAATCATGGTGAGTGGCGATTCGACTCGATTCGCGACGAAATTCGAACCTTCGAATTGAATAGAGAGAAAAGATATGAGATGGCATTGGTGAATCTGGAGACTTATTATTCCTTTCCCAACATCACCGAAAAGAATAACTCATTCAAGTATTCCGACGGAGTGGATTGGTTGGAGATTCGAATTCCCAAAGGAAGTTACGACATAGACGATTTGAACAATTACATTCAGACGCGAATGAAGATGAATGGAAAGGGAAGCAACAAGATCAGACTCGCTCCCAACCCTAATACCTTACAGACGATGTTGGATTTGGAAGATAATTTTCGGTTGGATTTCAACACGGAAGATTCTATAGGCAAGATCCTGGGATTCGATTGAAAGATGTATCAAGGTCACGCGGCATCTGAAAATACGGTCGACATTCTCGCAGTCAATAGCATTCTGGTGAACGTGGATGTGATTGCTGGAAGCTACGTGAATGGTAGCGCTCAACCGACGATCTATTCCTTCTTTCCAAACGTGTCGCCGGGTTATAAGATTGTGGAACGACCTCGAAATTTAGTTTATCTACCAGTGATTTTAGACATGTTGTATAGTCTCAAAACCATGTTGACGGATCAAAATGATGAACTGTTAGATCTTCGCGGAGAGAGGGTGATGATTCGATTTCACATAAAAGAAATATAAAAGCAAAAAAAAAAAATATTGTGTATATATATAAATAAGAAAATAAAATAAACGCAATATTAATTTACAAAAATTATTTAATATATATATAATTATCATTAAAACAAAAAAAAACAATTGAACAAAATATATTTTAAAAAAAGAATTATGACACAATACGTGGTTAAAAACGTGAACATATCCGCAGGACAGAGGAAGAAACTTAAGAGAGCGTTAACAACTCGAGGCGAGGTGGTGAGATTCAAATTCACTCATGAAGATCTGATGAGTGGTGGTCAGGATTCGATCGCCTGGACCAGAAGTCAAATCAAAAGGATGGAGAAAGCGATTCGTGATGGAAGAGGGTTGATGGTGAGATTGAGTCCTGCTCAATTGAGATACAATTTGAGAATGAAAGGCGGTTTCTTACTGCTATTGGCAGGAATCGCCGCAAAAGCATTACCCTTTGCCGCAAAAGCATTACCCTTTCTCGGAAATACTCTTGGCGTGGGAACTCTCTCGGGACTCGCAAGTTCGGCAGTTGAGAAATTAATGGGTGGCTGCAGACTGTTTTTGAAGAAGGGAGGAGCCGTGTGTCGCATCCACATAGACGACAATGGTGAAGGATTGCATCTAGAACCCGTTAGAGGTGGCAACTCTTTGAGTGGAAACGGTCTCTATCTGAAGAGTGGACGGACTGTTGAGTGACTCAGTAAGGGTTTGTTGTTTGGTAAGAATTCGCCATTTAAGAATATACCGATTTTGAGTATGTTATTATAATGTAAAAATTATATAATTATATAAAATATAAAAATATAAATCATAGAAAGCATAAAAAATAATATAAAATGGATAAAAAGGTGGAAAAACAATTAGACGATAATGATGGATATCGCGAGATAGAGTGCGAAAAAGATGTGGAAAAAACGATTAGACGCTAATGATGAATATTGTAGGATAGTGTGGGAAAAACATGTGGAAAAACAATTAGAAGCTAATGATGGATATCTTAGGAAAGAACTGGAAAAAGAGCGGGATAGATGGTTGAAATTGAAAAGAATGAGACGCTTTCCACCGTCACCACTACTTTCTGAAGAGAATGGTAATGATGCGAGTGATACCAAGAGATGCACCACATTCGTTCATAATTATGATTCGGATAAACAAATGTGTTCTTATAAAAACGTAATATATCACAAAAAAAAGAAAAGAAGAATCAACACCAAAATTAAGAAAAAAGGAAACGTTATTATAATATATATGGTCGATAGTGAAGAAGAAGAAGAAGGAAAACAAAAAAAACAAAAAAAAAGTAATGAGATCTAGAGATGATCAACCTCTCTAGATCTCATTACTTTTTTTCCTTCTTCTTCGCTAAAAATCATTCTCTCTATTGTTTATATTTCCAAGTCCATTATTAGCATGTTGACGCTCGTGTCTTCTCCTTTTTCGAAAATGTGTTGAATGTTTATCTTTACTTTTTTGAGATTTTTTACATCGGTGAATGCGCTCTCACCACCCGATTTGTTCACGAGTTCGAGTGAGATTTTTGGATATATGTAACTTCCATAGGGCAACGACAAATCGTCCTTGTCGAATTCTCTATCTTTGGCGATGACAATTTCCTGCAGATCGCTTTGGTACTCGTAAAACAAATCGAGCGTGGTTTTGTCCAATTTCAAGGGCATGCTATATTTGTCATGTTTGTGCTCTAAGCCCTTCGTCTCGACCTCGTTCAATTCGATGTAGTCGTGTCGTTGTAATCTATAGATTTTAAAACCGAATTTTTTACACGTTTTGACTCGTTTCAATTTCAATTCGCATCTTTTAGGTGTTGTTGTCATGATCGATTGTTTGTTTTTTTGTTTTATGAGTTATTGCAAATAATATATATTTTTAAATTTTGAATTTAAATAATAATTTGTTAAAAAAGTTTGGGTTTTTTTTTACTCTTTATATATATATAAAAAAAAGTTTTTTTAATTTTAATTTTCTTTAATGTGAAATTTATTTTTTTTGTAAAAGTGTTTTTTCTCTTTAGATATATATATAAATAAAAAGTTTAAATTTTAGCATCCTTTTTTCTCATATTCATTCAATTTGTTTTCACATTAAGGAACATAAAAAAATTGATTATTTTTTGGAAGGAATTAAAACATATATATATAAAAACAATTTTAAAAACTTTTTAACAAATTATTATTTAAATACAAAATTCAAAAAAAAAATATTCTTACAATTGAAGCAAACAAATAAAAAATGAAAAATTTAAATGAGAAAACCGTACCTCAGTTAAACGAGATTTGTAAAAAATTAAAAATTCCACATTTCAGAAATCATAGAACCAAATCAAAAAAAATTGAAGTCATACAGGAATATCGTTTGTGAAACGACGATAGAAAAGGAAAAGTGGATGAAATTATAAAGATCATACGCGAGGAGATACGTAGTTTGCGTGATGAAAAAAGCAAACGAAATGCATCGGTTGTGAAAAATGAGAAGATGACTAAACGAAAAGCCATTGAAGAACTTCAAGTTTCCAAAGAAAAAAAAAAAAACGAAAACGAGTGATGCACTTCAGAATCTAGACAAACAAGATATATTGAGTGAAATTCAACGAGCAATCGATCAAGGGAAAGGAGAAAAATATATAGCACGACTCGTGGCGGAAATATTCCAATCAAAGCCCGTAAAACAGGAGAGTGCGATCAAAGGCATTTTTAAAACTTTCGACATGGTTCCCTCATTCAAGAAAGTCGATCCGAAATTGTTCATGGAATGGGTGAAGAGAAAAGTATTGGATTTGTTTCATGAACAGATGAACGTGGGACAAAAAATTAAGATGATACTCCAATGCATGATGAATAAAATCAACGTGAAATCCGGCAAGAGCATCGTGACAAATGCATTTTTCAGATCTAACGTCGAACTCATACTTCGAGGTTCAGATTTATCGGACGTTTTTGAAAAGATGAAAGACAAGATGTTGACGTCTCTCGCGAATTATCAACGTGAAGGTAGTAATGGGATGTTCGATGAGGTGTTGAAACTCGAAATTCCTATAACTGAAAACGATTCGTTGAAAGGGTCTTACTAAGTGGAATTACCGTATTTCTTAGCTAAAAAAATGCTGTGATCAACGTGAGAAATAAAGATGATCAGTGTTTTAAATGGGCAGTCACCTCTGCTTTATACCCTGTCAGAATGAACTCCGATAGAGTTTCTCGTTACGAGGAGACTTCTAAAAATCTCGATTGGACCAGAGTGACTTTTCCAACGCAGTTAAAACACATCGAACGTTTCGAGGCTCAAAATCCCACCGTAGCGGTGAACGTCTTGGGATACTATGATGAAAAACGAAGGATCTATCCTCTCAGACAGACTTCGTATCTCGAAAGAGAAAAGATGATTATTTTATTATTGATTTCGAATGGTGACAATCGTCATTATTGTTGGGTTAAACATCCGAGCCGATTACTGTCGAGACAAAATAATAAACATGAACATAAGATATGTTTATGTTGGAACTGCATGAACGTGTTTCGCAGCGAAAAATCGTTAGCAAAACATCAGGAATATTGCCACGAAAATCAAGGTGTCGCCATCGAAATGCCCAAACCCAACACCATCGTGAATTTTGAAAATCGGAATAGAAAGTTAAAAGTACCATTCGTCATGTACGCCGATTTCGAATGCTTCACCGTGAAAATGAGTTCCTGCCAACCCGAAGCTCTTCGAAGTTATGTTGAAAGATATCAAAAACACATGCCTTCGGGTTATTGCATTTATGTGAAATGCACTTTCGACTCACAACATGACGTGGGTCTCTTCACCTACATGAAATGGTGTGAAGACGACGACGTGGCTCAAAGGTTCGTGGAAGAGTTCGAATCAAAAATTCAAATGTTATACGATAAATTCAAAACTCCGGCGAAAATGATCATCACACAAGAGCAGCAGGACGAAAATAACAGAGCCAGCGAATGTCACATATGCAGACAATCATTCGACGAGAATTCGGAGGAAAATAAGAAGGTCAGAGACCATGATCATTACACAGGTCTGTATCGCGGTCCAGCTCACAGCAAGTGTAATTTAAAATATTTAGAAGCTGTTTTCTATCCGGTGATATTTCACAATCTCTCAGGTTATGACAGTCATCTGTTCATGAAAAATCTCAGCACCTCTGACAGAGAATTAGATTGCATCGCGAACAGCAAAGAAAGATACATTTCCTTCACGAAATGGAAGGTCATGGAGAAGAAAAGAGTAATCGACGGAGAAACGTTGGAAAAAAAAACGAAATCCATTTGTAGGCATACATTTCATCGACAGTTTTAAATTCATGTTGACCGCTCTGGAAAAATTAGTCGAGAACATGAGCAAGGATAAATTTAAAATCATGAGCGAACATTTCGGAGAATGAGTAGATGTCATGTTGAGGAAGGGAGTCTATCCTTACGATTACATGATTGAGCTAAAGAGATTCGACGACACCGCACTACCTTTGAAAGAAGATTTTTATTCGAAATTATACGAATCCGACATTTCCGACAAGAATTACCAACACACCAAAAACGTGTAGAAATCATTCGATATGAAAACCATGAGAGATTATCACGATCTCTATCTGAAGACCGACGTTCTGCTCTTGGCAGACGTGTTCGAAAATTTTCGAGACGTCTGTCATCGAAATTACGATCTGGATCCGGCTTGGTATTTCACCACACCCGGTCTGGCGTGGGACGCTCTGTTTAAGACCACCGAAGTCCAGTTGGAATTATTATCCGATGTGGACATGTTGCTCATGTTCGAAAGGGCTGCTAGAGGTGGCGTCTCGATGATCTCCCACAGATATTCTGAAGCTAACAATCCCTACATGAAAGAAGGTTTTGATTCGAAATGATCGAATAAATACATACAGTATTGGGATGCTAATAATCTGTACCGTTGGGCTATGAGTCATCCTTTACCAATTGGAAATTTCGAATGGGTGACGGAACCGGAAGAGATGCAAAAATGGAGAGACTATCCTTGCATTTTAGAAGTCGATTTGAACTATCCGGAAGAATTACATGATCTACACAATGATTATCTGCTGGCTCCCGAACAAATGGAACTGATCGAAGGAGATGAGGAAAAACTCATTCCCAATTTATTTAACAAACGTAAGTACGTCGTCTACAGCGAGAATTTGAAACAATACGTCGATCACGGGATGAAATTAGTTGACATACATCGCATCATTCAATTTGACGAAGAGCCTTGGATGAAAAAATACATCGATCTCAACACGAATCTCAGAATTCGAGCCGAGAACGATTTCGAAAAAGATTTCTTCAAACTCATGAACAACTGCGTGTACGGTAAATCAGTGGAAAACATCAGGAAGAGAAACGACGTTCGACTCGTCACGTCTGAGAAAAGAGCTAAAAAATTAGTGGTGAAACCCAATTACAGACACCGAACCATATTCAACGAAAATCTAGTGGCCATTCACATGCAAAAGACGCACCTGAAGTTCGACAAACTGTATTATCTCGGACCGGTCATCTTAGATATCAGCAAGCGATTGATGTACGAGTTTCACTACAATTACGTCAAATGAAAATTTGGTGATAAAGCCAAACTACTGTTCACCGACACGGACAGTTTAGTTTACGAGATAGAGATGAAAGATGTCTACCAAGGTATATCTCCAGACATGGCCGCGTGGTTCGACACAAGCAATTATCCCGTCAATCACCCATCCAACATTCAATCGAATGACAACAAGAAGGTGTTGGGTAAATTTAAGGACGAGAGCGGCGGTAAACAAATCGTCAAATTCATGGGCTTGAGACCCAAACTGTATGCTTATCGTCTAGTAGATGAAGAGATCAAGAAGTGCAAAGGGGTTAAAGCATGTGTGGTGAAGAAAAACATCTCTTTCCGAGAGTATAAAGATTGTCTGTTAGGAAGTGGTCCAGTGTATCAGACTATGAAATCGATTCGAAGCGAAAATCACGATTTGTATACCGATATAGGCAACAAGATTTTGCTGACGGTCGACAACGATAAGAGATTTGTGTTAGATGATAAAATAAGCACTTTGGCACTCGGACATTGGACTTTGGATCTAATTTTAGACAATAGGATTTCAGATATGATTGAGGATGATAGGATTCCAGATATGATTAAGGATGATAGGATTCCAGAAAATCAAGAGGAATTGGGCAGATTCAATATTATGGAAGTCGATAGAGTTAGTTTAAAAAGAAAAGGAAAAATATAAAAAAATAACGTCATTTTAGTGAATTATAATAAAATAAATAAATTTTAAAAAATATACACATTTATGAATAAGAAAATAGAGATATCCGTAGAAGATGTCGTCTTACCTAACGAACCTCTATCCAACATCGATCCGTCAAATGCGGCAAAGGATTTGAAAATCAAAGATTTTCTAGGCGTGTTTTCCAGAGATGCCTTGCCAACGAGAAGACCTCGACAATCGGAATGTGGAATTTTAAATCTAGACGATTTATTGGGTGAAGGTACTCACTGGGTGGCATGGTTCAAGAACGGGAAGAAGAAGAATTATTATTTCGACAGCTACGGAATCTCGCCACTGAAAGAAATAAAGAACTATTTCAACAAATCGATGGTTCGTTACAACACGGAATGAGTGCAATCGCCAGATCAAGTGTTTTGCTGTCACCTATGTCTCTACGTTCTCAAGAGGTGGTCTGAAGGAGATTGGTTTCAAGACATTCTCAATGATTTACATTAGAGAGAGATTTTTTTTATAGTATATATAAAGGTAAAAAATTATTTAAAAAATTTTAATCGAATAAAAACGAAAAATAAAAATAAGTGAAATAATTCATTTTTTAATAAACTGCATTTGAAATATATTTTAAAACAAAAACCTCAAAAACAACATGCCAGTCAATAAATTTGGTAGAAGTGACAACGAAAGTCGACCCCAAAAGAAGAGGAAGACGCTCGAAGTCGGTGATGGTTACCACGTTGCCAACTTGGATGAACGTTACGTTCGGAGATACGAACCTCGAGAGGAACCTTTGAACATGAATGATAAGAAGCTCTACAGTGTTCCCGAGCCGATAGAACTCGCAGATGCTGCAACTAAAAAATACGTCGACAGGGGGAACGTGGATTTTGAATGAATCATGCTAGATAATTACGTGGATAAAGCCATGACCGACGATCTCGATCTGAAATCTAAATGTTTGGTGAACGTCGCGAATCCCATAGATTCCACCAATGTCGCGACCAAGAAATATGCGGACGACTCTCATGTGCGATTCAGCGAACATCTGAGAAGTAGATACGTTCAGAAAATGATGCAGTCGGAATTGAACACCAATTCTAACAAGATAACGAACGTAGCCACTCCCACGAATCCCAAGGACGTGCGACCAAACACTACGTAGATCTAGAACAGAGAAAGCCTGACAGACGAGAAATGAAATCGGATCTGAATGCGGGATTCAACAAGATATTGAATCTGTTGAAGGTCGACGACGCGGATGCGGACTCAACTGCGGTCAACAAGGGCTACATAGATTCTGCCGTGATACGATCACAATAATATGTAGAATCGCAAGTGGATGATCTCTACCTGAACAAACAATCTGGCGGAACCATGGAGTGTGGCATCAACATGAACGGTCACAATTTATTCGGTCTCGATCACGATCCCGAATTCGATTCCAGCGCAGTCAGCAGGAAGTACGTGGATGACAACTCAGTCTGGAGAAAGGGTGACATCATGGAAGGTAAACTAGACATGGGCGGACACGCGCTCACGAATCTACCGGATCCCGTGAACATGACGGATGCCTGCACCCTGATTTCAGTGGTGGAAAGAGTCAAATACGCTAGACAATTGATCACTGTGTGGGCCGAGGAGGCCCGCACGTTAGAGGAGGGAAAAACCGAGTGGTCTTTCGGAAACGGAGGTAGCGGATCGCAACATGGTCAGGTGGGATATCCCATGCCGTTAGGAGGTGAAATCATACGAATGGGTCTGGCTTCCACGGATTTGAATAACAGAGCGGTCGTCAATCTCGCGGTGAATGGAGTAGAGAGCGATAAGAGATACAGCGTTGAAAAGACTGAGAATCAACACGTGAATGTTAGCACGTTCGGCCTGCCTCTCAAAGTGAACGCCGGAGACAGGATAAATTTCGTTACGAAAACCAATAATCCCGAAGCCGCCACATCCGTGGTGAGCCTACTGATCGAACTAGATCCTTTGAACAAACAGTGAACGTGTGGAAATAATTAATTAAAAAAAATAATGAGTGATTATTAAAAACCAAAAAAAAGTAATGAGATTTAGAAAGATGTTCAATCTCTCTAGATCTCATCTCTCGACATCTTATTTCCATCCGATTCAAAGTGTAATTCTCTGTCCGACAGGACCAGGGCGAAGGCTTCGGATTTTCTCGGCACGTTCCTATCGATTTGCATCTTGATCTGAATGTCTAAGACGCTACTCTTGAGTCGTTCACTCTGTTTACTGACGTCGAATACGAACATGGGATACATCGACTTGTATTCGCAGGGAGATATGTTAGGGTTGCTCATCAATTCGTCTAGACCGTGACTTAGACGTATGCTTCCTTCAGCAATAATTTCATCCCTTGTCTTCTAAAGTCAGACTTCTACGCGCCAATTTCAGTTCTTCCGAATTGGTGGGCTTATCTCGCCCGCTACAGAAGACTACTCTCTTCCAAAATTTGATCACGTCGTCGATTTGAATGCATTCGAACGCCGGTTCAAAATACTTGACGACCATATCTTCCCTTTCTATCATCAGACACGAATGATTCTCGTGATCGAAGTCTAGATGATCCCGACATCCAACGCATCGTTCTAACAAGAGGCGACCTAGTTGTTCGTTCACGCAGAATGCGTAGGCTCTCATCAGCATTTTTAGAAGAAACCTTGCTCTCAAAATCTGGGAATTGTTCATGATTTACGTATATTTTATTATCTATTTCGATTCGATATTATTTTTTAAATAACTATTTATATATTTTTTTCTCTCCTATATATATCCATCACTTTTTTATTTCCTCTTGACAAAACCGATTCTATCACTATTCGCCTCACAAAACTCGCGACGTGAATCGACAAATCGGGTTTTCGCCGATCGGATCGCACCCTAGACCGTCCCAAACGCGATCGCGAACGTAGGATGACACAGAATCGGCAAACCACTTTTGATGCTGATCTGGAACCGGCAAAGCGTTTTTTGCTCGCGTTCACCAACGATAGATCGAAGGTATAATCCACGATGGGAACGTAGAGAAAAATTTTAAATGTACAATTTCCTCAAATTTCGTACATTTTTTCACTTTTGAGCGACGTGTCGAATCTACGCGTTCGCCAACGGGTGTTCGAACGTTAAAAGTGTGATCCGTGAGCCTCAAAACAAGTGACCGATTCTGTATCAGCAGAAAAACGACATTTTGTACACTGTACACGACTCTGTACACGATTTTAACACTGAATCCCTATGGCGGTACACAAAAATGTACGTGTACCACCCCCCAATCGCCTCATCTTACGTTAACTTGTCATTAATAGCCGCCACTGTGTGCCCAATATTAAAGAAACAAGACGATCTATGCGCGCACTATTTCCGGATATCTGCAGAACAAAATTAAACTAGAGAAATGTAATTTGTTGGACAAATTACGGGCTTTCCCAACTTTCCAATGTGAAAATGCAAACTACATATAGCAAAGCAAAGTGCTTGAAATTATCCATTTCCAAAATGATAGACAAAAAGCATCCAAAGTTGGCTATTTTTGGCATTCTCTCACGGTTCTCTTATTCGCGCCCTCATTTTGCTTGGGGGTTAAATCGTGAGGTTAAAAAGTAAACAGTAACTTTCTTCTGCAATCATTATTACATCTATCCATACCAAAATAATTGCTAAAACAACCTTGCAATTAGAGGAAATGAGTTCAGATGTTTGCAAAATTCACTGAAAATCAATTTTTGTCAGCCAATACTATTCTTTACGTGGCCAAAGTATATGTTGGGTTAAGCCCCAAAGCATAACTTACAGCAGCAGATTTGTTCATTAAGCATCTCTACCTATAGCAAAACAAAGTATCTAAAATTAAACCTTTACAAAATAACAGTAAAATGTAACCGAAGTTAGCTAATTTTAGCATTCACGAATGGAAATCTTACCCTCAATGTGCCTGAGGGTTAAAGATGAGATTAAAAACTAAACAGAAACTTTCTTCTGCAAGCATTGTTGCATCTATGCATACAAAAATAATTGTTACAACAACATTGCAATTAGAGAAATTTGCGCTTGAAGTTAGTCAATCTCTCATATTACGTGTCTGGTCTGTCACCGAAAGTCAGAATAAACCGAAGATGTGAGACTTTCAAATGAGCTTGAAAGTGAATATTAAATTAAGATAGATCTAACCGGCCAAGTTCAAGAGAAGCAATTAAAATGACAATTAATGTTCTGGCTATCGAAATAAAAGTCGGGGGTTTTCTCGAAAAGTTATTCCAGGCTGAAGGCGTGTAAGACTGTGAGTCGTAGGCGAAGAGCAGGGGATATCCCATGCTATAGGTTAGAGGAGGTGCCGATTCGGTGCAAAAATAAAGACAGGTTGTAACGTGGGGGGGGGGGGGGGGCACAGAGCTCATATTTAGAGTAGGAACAGTCGCGGACCAAGTCGGTGACCATATACGAGTGTATGAGTAGAAGTAGAAGTACGAGCTCCTTGAGCTCACGAGCTTGGTATTTAGGCAGGCTGTGTTACCTGTTTATAGAAGGCAAGCCATACGTAGGCAGAGTAGGCTTTGCCTGTATGAACATTATTCTGAGATAAATGGAGGGGAGCATTTAACCCCATAAGTGGCGACTGCTTGAGTGAAAAGCGTCCAGTCAAATGACGATACATTAGTGGCCGTGCGGCGGCAATAGTAGAGTGACATACCCTCACCTGTTAGAGGAAAGGCATGGAAATAAAGAGACAATACGTTAGTGGCCATGCGATGGCAGTGGTATAGTGAAGTTCCGGTTGTGTCAAAATGCGGCCAGAGAGAGGTCAAAGACACTACATTGAACCGAGAGGACCAAACACCAGCGACAAGGAAGGAGCCACCAGTGAAAACAGAGAACGCGGGCCCGCAAAGTGACTCGAAAACTGTGTGGGTGGGGTGTGATTGACGTTTGTTTTATTCACTGGATTTTATGTGAGTTACAAATTACTATATTTTTTCTCTTTATATTAAAATTGTTAATTTCAGTGAACCCCTTTTGATTTATGCTTTTTGAGGAAAAGTCATTGACCCCTTTCAGGATACGAACCATGCACTTTAACAAAAACGAAACGGGCTGGTTCGTCACGGTGAGACATACATTCACCCGCGGATTCAGTTGACACTCCTTGAGTTTTGGCTGAATACGCGGCGTGAATCTATTTCCCAAGCAACGTCCATGCCCCGGTTTCCAACATCGGGAAAAATCCGGTTTACACCCCACCCCAACCCTCACCACCACACTAATAGGTCGTTTTCGAGTTGATCCTGGTTGTGCGATTACATTATGACTGCGCCTCCCGGCAGATGTAAAACATTGCAAACGCGCTCGTCTCTCGTGCCTGAGATCCCGAGATCGATCCTCGGTCGGGGAAAGTTCTCGAGGTATCCGATCACTCTCTGTCAGCATCAGTTGTGGGGCTGATGCTGTCATTCTATATCGTCCTATCGGGTGGGGACGTAACATGGCTGTCCTCTGGACGGAGAGAGACGCGCCCTGTGCAGGCTAAAGACCCCTTCGTAGTATTCGAGAAAGGCGAGGCCACAAAGTTGCCGCTATACGAAGGTCATCCCACACACCTTTGCCAATGGGCCAAGGAAGGGCGTTAATATGAGTTGCATAACTTGTTCGCCAATCCTTGTAAGACAAATAAACTTAAAGAAATGAATGCAAAACAGACAATTTTGTTGCATACAGTAGTGGTTAAACCTTTACCTAACGAAACGGTCGCATCCGCCCGCATAATTTGCAAATTAAACAGTTAATAATACATATATATTTTCAAAACATTTCAACAAAATCATATCATATGGCCCCTCATTGGTACGAGCTCGTTCCAATGAGGGGTCACAAAAACCATATAATATGACCGCCTCACTGGAATGAGCTCGTTGCAATGAGGGTCCACATCTTACAGTTTGTTGAAATGATTTGAAAAAAATTGAAAAACTCAATAATTAAAATAATCAATTTTGATATGCTGTGTTTTGGGAAAAGGGTTAACCCTTAACCCAACGTAACGGCCAAAACCAGCCAGCGCTATTCTCAAAAATCGCCAATTAATTTTCAAAATATTTTCATTTTTTGTCTCAAAAACATAGGTTATGACCCCTCGTTGGAACGAGCTCGTCGAGCTCGTTCCAACGAGGGGTCATAACCTATGTTTTTGAGACAAAAAATGAAAAAAATTAGTTATTCAAGAATTTTTTTTGCAAGTGTCGTCTGCTTTTCATGTTAGGTAAAGGGTTAAGACAACAACATTTGGGCGTCAGTGTTTAAGGGGTTAATAACTGATAACCTCGCGGTTGGCGCACATCTTTGTTTGCAAATCTTATAACTCGCTGAAAGATACCCTGCATGCCTGGAAATATTTAGGTCAACGCGAAACGAGCAAATATACGCAAACATTTACGAACACAGATTTCTTATCCTGGTGTTTGGTCGGTAGACGTGGTCGACTATTTTCGGCGTGTCAGATTGATACTACATTCAGAGGTAAGGTCACATTCAGCAACTATTTTTATTTCAAAATACAGCAAATGATGGGAAACACAACGCGGAGATATGTTGAGGCTATAAAAGATAAGGCCGTGGGGAGCATGCATTTTGGAAAACAAAACCTTAATGAGAGTCAGGGAGTAAGAAACACAAAAGGGCCTCGATTGGGTTTGGAGTGGGAGGGGAGAATGCCACGTCGATTCCGTTGAAACCTAACTTAAATTGAAGCTTGACTTTTCTAAATTAATTTGTAACAGTTTCTTCATTGGCGATTTATCTTCAAGGTGCAAAATAAGTAAGGGAAATTTGTTCACTTTGAAATTCCCACCTCTGATATTCCATAAATTCAAATTAAATATACACAATTTATACAGCAAAATGAAGGTAAGGTTATGATGCATGGAACACGAAAAGCATATGCAGTGAACTCTCAGAGCTGACAGCAGGCACCAATGGTTCCTGGGAGTCGGCTGCCGTATTCGCACAAGAACTGATAATGAGGTCAGGATGCTTAAATATTTAGCTCTCAAAACTAGTTTTCTAACACCCACCAGACATTCGGAATCAGTCAGCGTTCAGCATGATTGTATTAATATTCTCCAAAGAAGGAAGCTTTGGCGATGATGCAAACATTCTCTCAGCGGTGAGGTGGTGCTTTTTGACTCTTTTTTAGTACTTTCGTCACCAATTTTCGAGTAGAATTTCCAGTTCGAAAACTGCAAGCAACTTTTTCTGTGAGAGGTAAGTAGTATAGCACGTATGAATCGTGCCTCATTGCCCGGACTTTTGCCGGAGCAGCTAGTGTTAAATTCCCATAGGAACCGGACTTTTGCCGGAGCAGACACCAAATGTGTTTTTCGCGTCATCCAGCAAGATCCTCCAAATGATGTAGCTTTCGCATATACAGTATACTATGGTATGTATAGTGATATATGTACGCATGGGGCTATAGGTATATATTATCGGTAAGTGGTGGAAAGATGATGGGAAAATTGGGTTTTCTTGAAAGTTTTTCCCGCGAAACGGTTGACGTTGCTATTGACGTCGTGACGTCATGATACGCGCGCGACGTCATAGAGATGCTGACCTCTGTTATTGTCCACTATACAATCTGACATAACGTAATTCGGGTCAGCGGGTGTCGGGCTTCTCGTATGGGGTGGCGGCGATATGGTAGTAGTGGTGTATTTAAGGAATAGTGCATGGCTTGGAGTTGACTACGCCCATATAGTGCCCAGTGAGGTGGTGTAGTTCCCGCCGCGAAGCGGAGGGAACTACACCACCTCACTGGGCACTATATGGGCGTAGTCAACGACAAGACATGCACTAATCCTTATATTATATCGAACACCCATCAAGAAAAACATCTGTCCGATCTGTTAATCTATTACGAAGGTAGCAGCCCTACCAACCAGCGTTTTATAGAAAAAAAAATACCATGTAGTTTTTAAAAAACATTTTCTTCTTCCAAAACACGGCTAACTTGGTTTATTGATATGAGCAGATTCATCAGAAGACAGAGTTTGAGTCGGCCGGCAAGGGTAAACAAAACATTTCCCCCAAACGGAACTGTGTATTCTAGAATCGCGCAACTCGCGAATGAAAACTAAAATTTTCGAAATTTGACAACACAGTTTGATAATTTCCACACATTTGTCACACATATACATTACCGAATGGGTCAGCACGGGATACAGACTCCGAAGATTCAATTGAATTCCATTATTTATTCGTTTACTGCCCAAAACATACAATTAAATAGCGAAATAATATGAACAGCGAAACAAACGATTTTTCATATCCGGACGCGTTCTCATGAAAGTTGGACCCAGGTATGGATCATTCTCTTCGAAACAAGATGTGGATCATCTTCTCAAGGAATAAAATGAACGCCTCGAAAAATGTGACTTCAACAATGGAAAAGCGATACATTTTTCTACAAAGATTTCTTTCTGGATCGTTTTGTGAATGTTGTGCCTCTGTGAATCGATTTTTAAATTTAGCCTGATCAGTTTTACTCGCCCAGTATGAAAAGAAAACTGATATAGTAGTGTGCTAAAAATAGAAAACGTGTAGTGCCTGGGTGTAGTGCCTGGTCAGTTCTGTGGATGCAAACTACGCGAAGTAGGATATCATCTTTCAGCCAATCAGAATGCAAGGAAGTCACGTGAGATATAATATATGCATGTAGGTCCCAAGTTAGCCCTTAGTACTATTAATCCACCTTATGCTTCATATTATCCTATGTCTGATATAGCTAGGTCAAGCAGTACTGTAGGAATGGGGGTAATGCATGGTCGTCCGGTGTGGTTTTGGCGAGATAGTCCTTGGTGGTTCAGATTGGCAGTATAGGATGAATGGTCTGTTAGCCTATTACCCCTTAATACTATTTACCTACCGAATCCTTTGTATTATCTTATGGCTGGTATTGGTAGTTCGTAATGCTAGGTCAGGCAGTATTGTAATCGTTTGTTTAGAAGTGGGGCTTAGGAGGCATTGAATGTACCGCTGTAGGTCCCTGTTAGTCCTCGGTATTGTTAATCCACCTGATGCTTCATGTTATCCTATGACTGGTATAGGTAGTATGTTATGGCAGGTCAAGTGGAATTTTGGAGTGGGGTGGGGGTAAGGCCTGGCAGTATAGAACAGCAGTATAGTATGGACGATATATACCTCTGTGGGCCCCCCGAAAGTCATTGATACTACTAATCGACTTAATGCTTTATGTTATCCCATGCCTAATATAGGTAATATGCAATGCTAGGCCAAGAGGTACTGTGGGTAAGGGTAATGCCCGATGTAAAAACACGGAATCCATATTTTACGGAATGCTTTATATGTATACAGGGGAAATCTGATTGAACATTTTGAAGCCTTGAGCGAAGGTATAGCTAAGAAGTAATGGATGAGATATGGGGCAGAATAACAGAAGTACACAGATGTAAGGTTTATACAACAGGTATCCTTCAACAATACCAGGCCATAGGTATCCTCAATTTAGTATCCTCAAAAGGTAGCCTCAACTGATACGTAGCCATGTCATAGATATCCTCAAATACTGAAATGAGTCTAAGAGTCGTTCGAGGAGTCACCCGATCGAGCAATTGCTCGTTGGCTCATTTGCTCGATGGGATTCAAGTCGTTCGAGCAATAGTTGCGAGTCACTCGACAAAAGAAATAATCCCACTTATGGAATCCCTTTTTGGAATCCCATTTGTGGAATCCTTTTTTCGAAACGCCTGTGGCTATGGAATCCCTTTTTCTGAAATGAGTCGAAGAGTCTTTCGAGAAGTCACTCGAACGAGCAATTGCTCGTTGGCTCATTTGCTCATTTGCTCGATGGGATTCGAGTCATTCGAGCAATATGCCGAGTCACTCGATCGAGCAATTACTCTAAAACTCATTTGCTCGATGGGATTCGAGTCATTCAAGCAATGGTTTATCAGTAACCGCTCGATTGCTTATTGCGTTTGGGTATGCTGTTCATATACACAAGGGAGATAACTGCATTATGGGAAATCAAGCACTGGTAATTATAAGACTTGGATGAGAGAACCAGAGTTCCTTCGGACCACCCTCAAACATTTATGTGCCCATAAATATAACAACTCCCTTGTTGCAATGGTAGGTGCTACACAGTGTCGTGAATACAATTTCTTTCTTATTCACCCTGTTCAACCGAAAGAAATATTTATTCCTTCGGACCACCCTCAAACATTTATGCGCCCCAAAATATAACAACTCCCTTGTTGCAATGGTAGGTGCTACACAGTGTCGTGCTTTATTACGCATTCTACACATTTCCAAAATACACAAACCGAATGACTAATATTTCTTACAGTACAACAATACCAAAAAAATGCCGACATCAACACAATTTGTCTCCACTAAAATAATGATAAAAATTAATTAGTATCCAGTGCACTCCACTGCGCTAGCACCTGAAATGACTTCAATTCGGCAAACAATCCAATTGATAAATTGGATGGTTACGTCCGTGCGACTCCGTGCGACTCCGAGCGCACAAATGTTTGAGAACACCCGAAGGAATACAATTTCTTTCTTATTCACCCTGTTCAACCGAAAGAAATATTTAATAGTTTGGACTGGAGAGACTGTTAGTGATAGAGAAACATATGCAATAGGCATAAAAAATTACAATTCTAGGAAAAATGCTATACACACAGATTAGAGATGGGCTTCAGTAGTATGTCAGGGGCTTTGGAGGTACAGGTTGCAGGACCCCGGTGCAGGACTCCGGAAGTGGCGTCATGTCACGTGACCCAGTGGCGCCATGTTGTGTTGTCATGGTAACCCGCGTAAGCGGCCATGTTGTGACGTCATCTCCATAGTGATACGTGGTGATAGTGCGCATGCGCAGTGCATGTTGTTAGGGTGATACGTGTTTCCGTCGTCCATTTTGTATACTGGAGGCCGCCATCTTGGTTTCTATGATAGCACGTGGTTGCAATGTTACCCAATTTTTCTGCAATAAGACGGGGTATGTTCGGAGGGTGTGTTGGATTGTAGAAGAGTAAATCTAATTACCACAAACAACCCGACAATCCCCCCAAATCACCAAAAACGACTTTATTTGATACGGATTTCCCATTTTATCTGCTTAGCACGTAGTGCTATAGTACCGAGGGGTCCCCTGGGGTTGTGTTCCATTGTAGAAAAGTATTTTTCTGGTTCGGATTTTCCCAGAATCCTCGTTCGTTTAATTACCCAATTAACCCCTCAAAAGCCCCTGATATACTACTGAAACCCATCTCTAATCTGTGTGTATAGCATTTTTTCCTAGAATTGTAATTTTTAACGCTTATTGCATATGTTTCTCTATCACTAACAATCTATCCAGTCTAAACTATCTCTGGTTCACTCGTCCAAGTCTTATAATTACCAGTGCTTGATTTCCCATAATGCAGTTATCTCCCCTGTGTATATGAAAAGCATACCCAAACGCAATAAGCAATCCAGCAGTTACTGATAAACCATTGCTCGAATGACTTGAATCCCATCGAGCAAATGAGTTTTAGAGTAATTGCTCGATCGAGTGACTCGGCATATTGCTCGAACGACTCGAATCCCATCGAGCAAATGAGCCAACGAACAATTGCTCGATTAAGTGACTCCTCGAACGACTCTTCGACTCATTTCAGAAAAAAGGGATTCCATAGCCACATGTGTTTTCGAAAAAGGGATTCCACAAATGTGATTCCAAAAAGGGATTCCATAAGTGGGATTATTTCTTTTGTCGAGTGACTCGCAACTATTGCTTGAACGACTCGAATCCCATCGAGCAAATGAGCCAACGAGCAATTGCTCGATCGAGTAACTCCTCGAACGACTCTTAGACTCATTTCAGTATTTGAGGATACCTATGACATGGCTACGTATCAGTTGAGGCTACATTTTGAGGATACTAAATTGAGGATACCTATGGCCTGGTATTGTTGGAGGATACCTGTTGTAGAAACCTTTCATCTGTGTACTTCTGTTATTCTGTCCCATATCTCATCCATTACTTCCTAGCTATACCTTCGCTCAAGGCTTCAAAATGTTCAATCAGATTTCCCCTGTATACATATAAAGCATTCCGTAAAATATGGATTCCGTGTTTTTACATCAGGCATTACCCTTACCCACAGTACCTCTTGGCCTAGCATTGCATACTACCTATATTAGTCATGGGATAACATAAAGCATTAAGTCGATTAGTAGTATCAATGACTTTCGGGGGCCCACAGAGGTATATATCGTCCATACTATACTGCTGTTCTATACTGCCAGGCATTACCCCCACCCCCACTCCAAAATTCCACTTGACCTGCCATAACATACTACCTATACCAGTCATAGGATAACATGAAGCATCAGGTGGATTAACAATACCGAGGACTAACAGGGACCTACAGCGGTACATTCAATGCCTCCTAAGCCCCACTTCTAAACAAACGATTATAATACTGCCTGACCTAGCATTACGAACTACCAATACCAGCCATAAGATAATACAAAGGATTCGGTAGGTAAATAGTATTAAGGGGTAATAGGCTAACAGACCATTCATCCTATACTGCCAATCTAAACCATCAAGGACTATCTCGCCAAAACCACACCGGACGACCATGCATTACCCCCATTCCTACAGTACTGCATGACCTAGCTATATCAGACATAGGATAATATGAAGCATAAGGTGGATTAATAGTACTAAGGGCTAACTTGGGACCTACATGCATATATACCACTACTACCATATCGCCGCCAACCCATACGGGAAGCCCGACACCCCCGACCCGAATTACGTTATGTCAGATTGTATAGTAGACAATAACAGTGGCCAGCGTCTCTATGGCGTCGCGTGCGTATCATGACGTCACGACGTCAATAGCAACGTCAACCGTTTCGCGGGAAAAACTTTCAAGAAAACCCAATTTTCCCATCATCTTTCCACCACTTACCCATAATATATACCTATAGCCCCATGCGCACATATGTCACTATACATACCATAGTATACTATATATGCGAAAGCTACATCATTTGGCGGATCTAGCTGGATGACGCGAAAAACACGTCTCGTGTCTGCTCCGGCAAAAGTCCGGTTCCTATGGGAATTTAACACTAGCTGCTCCGGCAAAAGTCCGGGTAATGAGGCACGATTCATACGTGCTATACTACTGAGGTACTCACGGAGAGAAAAAACGCATAAAGGATAAAATTACTCTTTCTCGTCGAGTGATTAAACGGCTTGGGTTAACGATAAACAAATAACATGTCACAAAAGTTCATCGAAAGAGAAACCAGCCAAGCGTGGTCGCCAATCATCATCGAGACAAAGTGGAATTGATTCGTCGAGTAACCCTTCGATTGCAGAAATGAGTGACAAAATTGAAGACATCACTGGAAAGCTCTCCAAATTGCCTTCATCACAAGAGGTGCGGCCATAATTTCTAGTAGCATTGATACCAGCATTAGAGCACTCAAATTCGACATCGAGAGTTTTATCAAAACAAAACTGAAGGAGTTGGAAAGAAACTTCGAAGACAGACTTGATTCAGTCCAGTTTGAAAAGGAAGAAAACGAAGTCGAGGGCCGCTAATGAGCTCAAGGGCTGTTAACCAGTTCTGTTGAGCCGTTGATACACTGTAATGCCCGACAAAGTCATGTTATTTCTATTATTGCCACTTTTGTACATCGGGTACATTACGATTAAATTATATGGGAAATAAGATAAATAAATGAAGTTTGACGTTTTAGAATTAAAAAAACAGCGACACTATCGAATGATTTGTTGACAAACAAACCGGTAACATGACTATCGTCTGATCAGTATACGGCAAACTTTGGAAAGCTAGATTATGAAATATATCTTCGAAATGCGAACTTTAGGCAAAGAGTTTATTCATCAAAGATGTCATCACTTACTTTGTGTGTATCGCTTCCTATATTTGATACATTACCCATCCGTGACACAGAGGGAAACACTTGAAATAAATGTGTTAATTGTGTTTACAAATTAAAATTCCGAATTGAATTTCGATCCAAATGGAAATATGGGAGAAATATTGTTGATCGGCTGAGAGATGTGTCGTCATTGTCTGTATTTAGACGTGTCGGTCTGTTATTGAGGTGTTGGGCTGTTATAGTCAATAACGGCCCAACACGTCACATGAGTAGTATGTAATGTGGTTTTGAGGTCTAGTTTGGATGACCCCGGTGGATGACCCCGGAAGTGACGTCATGTCACGTGACCCAGTGCCGCCATGTTGTGTTGTCATGGTAACCCGCGTGAGCGGCCATCTTGTGACGCCATCTCCATAGTGATACGTGATGTGAGTGCGCATGCGCAGCGCGTGTTGTTAGGGTGATACGTGTTTCCGTCGTCCATTTTGTATACTGGAGGCCGCCATCTTGGTTTCTATGGTAGCACGTGGTTGCTATGTTACCTAAGGCCTACAATAGGACAGGGGTATCTTCGGAGGGTATGTTCGATTGAATCGGAGTGTTTTCTGGAACGACTTCCCTGGATAATTTCCACAAACAACCCGACAACTTGTATTATTTCGAATTCTTCCAGAATTCTCTGCTTCTATCTATATATGCAATTGTTATCGTTTATCTGGCCATGTTCCTTTATTCTAGAGTATACTCCAGTAGCTTAGAAGAGCCTATCAACTGGAACAGTTTACCTTATTATTGCTATATTTAGCAATTTCTGGTCTATTCTTGTTAGTTCTGACTTTATTCTAAGTACTCGTGTTGTTTCATTTATCTAGATTATAACTAACCAATCAGATTGCTTGATTTCTCATAATCTGTATGCAGGGTTATCTCCCTTGTGTATAACAAAAGACTATATCCAATCGCCATATCCCATGGAATCCCATAATTTTGCAAAACACCTGTGGCTATGGAATCCCTTTTTTGTCGTATGAGGCCATGGGGGCTATGTAAAAGCCCTCAATCAGTCCTCATTTATTATCCCTCATAGCCTCATTGAATTTTGAGGTTATGAGGACCTTGAAAAATCCCTCAATGAGGTATAATTTTCTACGACTCTTAGCCTCATTTCAGTATTTAACAGGTATATCCTATGGAATCCCATTTTGGAAAACGCCTGTGACTGTGGAATCCTTTTTTGTCGTATGAGGCCATGAGGGCTATGTAAAAGCCCTCAATGAGTCATCATTTATTATCCCTCATAGCCTCATTGAATTTTGAGGTTATGAGGACCATTTAAAATCCCTCAATGAGGCATAATTTACTACGACTCTTAGCCTCATCTCGGTATTTGAGGATACCCATGGCCTGGTATTGTATTATTCGAGGATACCTATCGAGGATACCTTTTATGGGATACTTATCTGAGGATACTATATAGGCTGTACATATCCATATAGGTCTCTTGCTGGCCCTTAGTACTATTAATCCACCTGATGCTTTATGTTATCCTATGACTGGTATAGGTAGTATGCAGTGCTAGGCATAGGGGTATTGTGGGTAGGGGTACTGCCTGGTAGTTTAGAACGGTACTATAGTATGGCGGTATATACACCTATAGGCCCCTGTTAGTGCTTGGTACTATTAACCAACCGATTGCGTTGTTTTATTATATGGCTGGTATATGTAGTACGTTATGGTAGACCTAGTGATTTTGTGGGGGTGGGGGTAATGCTTGGTAGTTTAGAACGGTAGTATAGCATAGGCTGTACATATCCTTGTAGGTCTCTTGCTGGCCCTTGGCACTACTGATCCACCAGATGCTTCATATTATTGAGCGGTATTCTGGGGTGGGGTCAATGCCTGGTAATACAGAACGACAGCAGAGTATGGTTAGTATATTCCCCTATAGGCCCCATCCTAACCGTTCATAGTATTAACCTACCAAATGCTTTGTATCATCCTGTTACTGGTAAGGTGGTACGTAATACCAGTAGTTCCTACCTTATTCCGAGTACTCTTGTTGTTTCATTTATCTAGACCATTTATATAAATTATAATTAACCGACTAGATTGCTTGATTTCCCATAACCTGTACTTAATCGTACAGAGTTATCTCCCTTCTGCATAATAAAAACCTATATCAATGGCAATATCCCGGCACCCCAATTTCGGCACCCCTTTTTTGAAAAGCATATGGCCTCTCGGCACCCCTTTTTTCTGAAATGAGGATAAGAGTCGTATTAAAAAATCCCTCAATGGGGTCTAATTTACTACGACTCTTATCCTCATTTCAGAAAAAAGGGGTGCCGAAGGCCATATGTTTTTCAAAAAAGGGGTGCCGAAATTGGGGTGCCTTCTGGAGAATCCCTTTTTGTCAAATGAGGATAAGAGTCGTAGTAAATTAGACCCCATTGAGGGATTTTTAATACGACTCTTATCCTCATTTCAGAAAAAAGGGGTGCCGAAGGCCATATGCTTTTCAAAAAAGGGTTGCCGAAATTGGGGTGCCGGGATATTGCCATTGATATAGGTTTTTATTATGCAGAAGGGAGATAACTCTGTACGATTAAGTACAGGTTATGGGAAATCAAGCAATCTAATCGGTTAATTATAATTTATATAAATGGTCTAGATAAATGAAACAACAAGAGTACTCGGAATAAGGTAGGAACTACTGGTATTACGTACCACCTTACCAGTAACAGGATGATACAAAGCATTTGGTAGGTTAATACTATGAACGGTTAGGATGGGACCTATAGGGGAATATACCAACCATACTCTGCTGCCGTTCTGTATTACCAGGCATTGACCCCACCCCAGAATATCGCTCAATAATATGAATCATCTGGTGGATCAGTAGTGCCCAGGGCCAGCAAGAGACCTACAAGGATATGTACAGCCTATGCTATACTACCGTTCTAAACTACCAAGCATTACCCCCAACCCCACAAAATCACTAGGTCTACCATAACGTACTACATATACCAGCCATATAATAAAACAAAGCAATCGGTTGGTTAATAGTACCAAGCACTAACAGGGGCCTATAGGTGTATATGTCGCCATACTATAGTACCGTTCTAAACTACCAGGCAGTACCCCTACCCACAATACCCCTATGCCTAGCACTGCATACTACCTATACCAGTCATAGGATAACATAAGGCATCAGGTGGATTAATAGTACTAAGGGCCAGCAAGAGACCTACATGGATATGTACAGCCTATATAGTATCCTCAGATAAGTATCCCATAAAAGGTATCCTCGATAGGTATCCTCGAATAATACAATACCAGGCCATGGGTATCCTCAAATACCGAGATGAGGCTAAGAGTCGTAGTAAATTATGCCTCATTGAGGGATTTTTAATGGTCCTCATAACCTCAAAATTCAATGAGGCTATGAGGGATAATAAATTGGGACTCATTGAGGGCTTTTACATAGCCCTCATGGCCTCATACGACAAAAAAAAGGAATTCCACAGTCACAGGCGTTTTCCAAAATAGGATTCCATAGGATATACCTGTTAAATACTGAAATGAGGCTAAGAGTCGTAGAAAATTATACCTCATTGAGGGATTTTTCAAGGTCCTCATAACCTCAAAATTCAATGAGGCTATGAGGGATAATAAATGAGGACTAATTGAGGGCTTTTACATAGCCCCCATGGCCTCATACGACAAAAAAGGGATTCCATAGCCACAGGTGTTTTGCAAAATTATGGGATTCCATGGGATATGGCGATTGGATATAGTCTTTTGTTATACAGAAGGGAGATAACCCTGCATACAGATTATGGAAAATCAAGTAATCTGATTGGTTAGTTATAATCTAGATAAATGAAACAACAAGGGTACTTAGAATAGGGTCAGAACTAACAAGAATAGACCAGAAATTGCTAAATATAGCAATTATAAGGTAAACTGTTCCAGTTGATAGGCTCTTCTAAGCTACTGGAGTATACTCTAGAATAAAGGAACATGGCCAGATAAACGATAACTATTGCATATATAGATAGAAGCAGAGAATTCTGGAAGAATTCGAAATAATACAAGTTGTCGGGTTGTTTGTGGTAATTATCCAGGGAAGTCGTTCCAGAAAATACTCCGATTCAATCGAACATACCCTCCGAACATACCCCTGTCCTATTGTAGGCCTTAGGTAACATAGCAACCACGTGCTACCATAGAAACCAAGATGGCGGCCTCCAGTATACAAAATGGACGACGGAAACACGTATCACCCTAACAACACGCGCTGCGCATGCGCACTCACATCACGTATCACTATGGAGATGGCGTCACAAGATGGCCGCTCACGCGGGTTACCATGACAATACAACATGGCGGCACTGGGTCACGTGACATGACGTCACTTCCGGGGTCATCCACCGGGGTCATCCAAACTAGACCTCAAAACCACATTACATACTACTCACTTGACTTGTACTTGTTGAACATTACGAGGTTTCAACGCCCGGTAAAACATCGTTAATGTGCTAGGAACGCCCTCAAAAGTGGTAATAATATAACAATAACATGTTCTTTTGAGGGCGTTATGGTTCATTAACGGCCCTAGAAAAATGATTAACAGCCCGAGGGCCACTTAAAGGTCCGAGACGAAGTCGAGGGCCGTTAATGCTCCCGAGGGCTGTTAATCATTTTTCGAGGGCCGTTAATGTACCATGACGCCCGAAAAGGAATATGTTATTACTATTATTACCACTTACCAAAGAACGCCATTTCAAGCCACTGCATACATGTTTGATTTAGAAATAGAAGAACGCCATTTTAAGCCACTGAGACATTTTTGGTTTAGAAATAGAAGAATCGGATTGTCGTCTGTTTATTTACAAACAAAGGTCAATGTTCAAAGTTGAGTACAATTTATTTGGATGACTCGAAAATAGAATTGCTGGAATTTGACTGAAGCGCTTCAACAACAAACTCACGCAGTTATTTATAAAATGAGATTATTTATCGTATCAGTACTCACCACCACTTTTAAATCCTAAATGAAGTTAATAATCCGAAATAAGTCATGGTTTAATTCGGTTTGTTGGAATAAGTGGACAACAAAATTTCGAGCACATTTGTGTCATTTTTCCGGAACATAAATTAACCACAATTCTGGGGTAGCAGGCCGTTTTCATTATTAACGCTATTTTTGCGGGCTGTTATTGAGTCTTATCGTCCACCTCAAATCATTTTAATAACCCAAGAAGCGCTATATAAAGTGGTAATAATATGTGTTAAATGTTTATTGTTGTTAGACATATGGGATACCAGATTCGTTATAATATTATCATATATAGTCTTTCTCCGAGTCATCATTTACTTCAGAATTACACAGTTGAACATCGGGATAACTGAAGATTTCACCGCTACATATTCGCAGAAACGTTAAACTACGAATGCCATTGGCCGAAAGCTTGATGTATTGAGCATTAAATTATTTTATTGATGACATCGGCCCCCTTCTATTTTGGGTCACCAAAGATTGCATCATTTGCATGATCAAAATAAGAAGGGAAGTATCTGCAGCCCCACTACCAGTTAACCCTTTACCCAACGTAACGGCCAAAACCGGCCAGCGCTATTCTCAAAAATCGCCAATTAATTTTCAAAATATTTTCATTTTTTGTCTCAAAAACATAGAGTATGACCCCTCCTTGGAACGAGCTCGTCGAGCTCGTTCCAACGAGGGGTCATAACCTATGCTTTTGAGACAAAAAATGAAAAAAATTAGTTATTCAAGATTTTTTTTTGCAAGTGTCGTCTGTTTTTCATGTTAGGTAAAGGGTTAAGCTTACACAACAAAGTTACCAAGAATGGCATGCAGGTATGACAAAGTGAGCTTTGAATTGGCATCCCTAATGTCCAATATTCCAACTACATCATCAAGTGTAACAATTTAATCACATCGCCTTGGATTCTAGTCCATTCGACTCAAGTAGGAATACACACTGCAAATTGGCATTTCCAAATTTTTTCGGTTCACCTTCAAAACTAGATTTATATGCACTGGTGGTTTCTATAAACAACAAAGCATGCATAACAGAACATGATTTAGCACAACCTGGAAGAAACTCGCAACGATTAATGACTGATTAATATAAATATAATGAAGATTAACCCTTTACCCAACATAACGGCCAATACCGACCAGCGCTATTCACAAAAATCGCCAATTAATATTTTCATTATTTTTTTCATTTTTGTCTCAAAAACATAGGTTATGACCCCTCTTTGGAACGAGCTCGTCGAGCTCGTTCCAAAGAGGGGTCATAACCTATGTTTTTGAGACAAAAAATGAAGAAAATAGTTATTCAAGAATTTTGTTTGCAAGTGTCGTCTGCTTTTCATGTTAGGTAAAGGGTTAAAATGATTCCGATAATTACTTGATCTGTTCTAACAGCATGTCGGATAACTAATTTGGAAACCCCATTAACCTTTTGAACCCTGAGGGTATATTACATCCCTGTTCAGAGTCATCAACCGTTAGAGTATATGTTCGTAACTTGGGGGAAGGCCAATCAATATTTTAAACGTTAAAAATCTTGCTTAGGCAACCACACAAATTTAGTGAGGAACTGTCCACTTGATGAATTTAGGTCGTATCACGATCCTGGACCGGAAAACAGCCTTTTGGGTTCAAATAGTTAACGTATCGACTTACACATGAGAAAATACTCTAAAGTGTTTAGATGTTTTCAGAAAAATAAAGTGCCACAGTATGTTCAACCCAATAATTAGTATTCTGCATCACATTTGTGTATCAGTGATGCAGGATTTATTTATTTTATTTATTTATTTGATTTATTATTCATTTTTGGGGTTTGACGACACTTTCGACAGCCAGGGTCACCTCGTGTCAGACAGTTCTATGGATGGAAGAACCTGGAGTACACGGAGAAAACCACCAAACAAAGGCGAGCAACTGTCAGACTCCCAAACATACTATCTCCACACAAGCAGGACTGGCATTGGTTGAAGACAAGTGCACCATCGACGTGAAGTACGCCTTAGTACACAGCGCCACTGTGTGCCCACGTGGACAATCGGGATTAAGTGCCTTGCCCAAGGACACAACACGGTCACCCCTGGTGTGGATCAAAACGTAGACCTTTCGGTTTGAAGTCCATTGCTGTAATCACTGAGTTATCATGCTTCCTACAATGGCGGATAACTAATTTGAAAACCCTACTAACCCTTTGAACCCCGATGGTATATTCATAACCAGTTCAGAGCCATCAACTGGAAAGGTAAATCTTCGTAACTTGGGGGAAAGACCAATCCATATTTTCAGCGTGCAGCCTTGGGGCTGTACGTTAAAAATCTTGATTGAACTACCACACAAATTCAGTGAGCAACTGTCAGTTTTATGAATTCAGGTCGTATCACGATCTTGGACGCAAAAAGTTTCTTTCGCGTCCAAAGGGTTAACGTGTCGACATCCACATACCAAAATGCTCTAAAACTTTTAGAAAAATAAAGTGTCACCGGCTTTAGCCTGGTGGTACAAAGCTTGCCAGCCTTGCGCCCAATAGGCCCAACCCAGTTTGTTTATTTTATTTATTGATGTTTAAGGTCACATATTTATGCACAATGACTAATCATGACAGTGGCAGTTTTACAGGTGGAGGAAGCCGGAGTACCTGGAGAGAACCACAGAGCAACGGCGAGCAACTGCCAGCTCCCCAACATACTAACTCCACACAAGTAGGGTTAGCATTGGTTGAAGACAAGTGCACCATCGACGTGCAGTACGCCTTAGTACACAACGTCACCGTGCCCCCACGCGGGCAATGGAGATGAAGTGTCTTGCCCAAGGACACAACGTGGTTGCCACGGGTGGGATTCGAACCGAGGACCTCTCGGCTTGCAACCTGCACCTTTACCTACTGAGCCACCGCGATCCCGCCCAACCCAATAATAAGCATTCTGTATCACAAATATGTATCAGTCAAGCAGAATCCAGTCCACCACTTCCTGCACTGCGATGACATAAAAGAACAGATTCTGTCCTCCAATGTTAGAAAATACCATTATTTTAGACTTTTTTTTTAGCTCACCTGGCCTAAAAGGGCATGTGAGCTTTTCTCATCACTTGGCGTCCGGCGTCCGTAAACTTTTCACATTTTCATCTTCTTTGTAATCGCTGAGCCGCTGTGAACCAAACTTGGCAAGAACGGTCTGTGTGAGGTCCTCTACAAACGATCCTCATTTTGTTCCCGTCAGATGAAAAACATGGCTTCCAGAGGCATTCTTTGATTCTGGGTGGTGGATTTTCAAAAATCTTCTCCTCTGAAACTGCCAGGCCAAATGATTTGAAACTTCACATAAATGATGACTGGGATCCCCTCTACCAATGATCATCATGTCATGTTGATTGGGTCACAAACAGGGCCGCAATTGCGGCTTAAAGTTACTGTAGAAACCCTATGGGAAATCACATTTTCCTCTTCTTCTCTGGAAAAACCGAGGCGACGTGAAAACAAACCTGACAGGGATAGTCTATGGAAGGTCCTCTACAAACGATCCTCATTTTGTTCCCGTGGGTTGAAAAACATGGTCACCAGAGGCATTCTTTGATTCTGGTTGGTAGATTTTCAAAAATATTCTCCTCTGAAACTGCCAGGCGAAATGTTTTGATACTTCTCATAAATGATAACTGGGACCTCCTCTACCAACGATCCTCATTTAATGTTGATCGGGTTGCAAACATGGCCACAATTGCGGCTTATAGTTACTATAGAAACCCTATGGGAAATCACATTTTCATTTTCTTCTCTGGAGCTACTGGGCCGACGTGAACCAAACCTGGCAGGGATGGTCTCTCGGAGATCCTCTACAAACGATCCTTATTTTATTCTCGAGGGTTGAAAAACATGGCCGCCAGAGGCATTCTTTGATTCTGATAGGTGGATTTTCAAAAATCTTCTCCTCTGAAGCTGCCAGGCCACATGTTTTGATACTTCACATAAGTGGTGACTGCCCCCCCCCCCCCCCTACCAACGATCGTCATTTAATGTTGATCGGGTTATAAACATGGCCACAATTGCGGCTTTTAGTTACTATAGAAACCCTATGGGAAATAACATTTTCATCTTCTTCTCTGAAACTACTGAGCCGACGTGAACCAAACTTCTCAGGAATGGTCTATGAGAGGATGAAAATATGTGGCCACCAGAGGCTATATTCTAATGCTTAACCCAGTGCCTCTCCTGTCTGCACGAAGATCGGTACTGTCGGCAAAATACTTGTTTTTGAGAATCTGGTAAGGGTTGGTTCCAGTTTTCTCCATTGAGAACCGGGAAAAAACCCAAAAATGTTGTGTATACAGTACAAGTCAAAATAAGCTGTAGCATAACTGCAATAAACTAAGTGAACAGCTGCTCCTGCCCTGACAAGATCAGAATCTGACATTTTCGGGAACGCTATCAGTGAGAGCTTTCCAGAAAATGGTGTCAGCTTCTGGTCTTCTCAGTGTAGGAAGAGAAAAAGATACATAGTTTATAGGATTATCCTTCACAACTTATTTTGACTTTACTATAAACCATTGGCAACTGTATCTTGATATATGCATCATTAGTCTCCTAGTTTTCCAAACACCAGTCAACATCAATCAGTATTTTCTGATAAGTAAAATGAAAGTTTTTGTTTGTATTCTCTTGCAATCATGTCAGCTTAGATGACAGGAATTACTGTATATCTTTTAAGATTTGACAAAAATTGGAGTAAAATGTGTTTGACTGTAACCCTTTACCTATCCAAAGCTATTTTAAAAAGAGAATACTGTTTGAGAAAATTGTAATTTTCAAAATTTTAACCTTCTTTTACTGATTTTTTACAGAATTCATAAATGTGTGCATTTTCAAGAAAATCTTCTTTGAAACTACAAGGCCCAATGGTTTGAAAACTTAGTGTGACTGATGACTGTAACCCCCTCTACCAATGATCCTCATTTTAATCTTCATCGAGTTGAAATTATGGCTGCAATTGTGGCTTATAGTTACTATAGAAACCCTATAGGGAATCACATTTTTCATCATCTTCACCGAAAGTACTGGGCCAATGTGAACAAGACTTGGCAGACATTGTCTACGAGAGGTTCTCTACAACTGTTAGTTATTTTATTCCTGTTGGGTAAAAAATCGTGGCCGCCAGAAGCATTCTTTGATTCTGATTGGTCAATTTTGAAAACTCTTTTCCTCTGAAACCACAGTGCCAAATGTTTTGATACTTTGCATGTTTGATAACTGGGACACCCTCCACAACGTTCCTCGTTTTAATGTTGGTCATATTGCAAACATGGCAACAATTGCTGTTTATAGTTACCTATGGGAAATCACATTTTCATTTTCTCTCTGGAACTACTGAGCTGACGGAACCAAAACTCGGCAAGAATGGTCTATAGGAGGCCCTCTACAAACGATCCTCTTTTTGTTACCGTTGGCTGGAAAATATGGCCACCAGAGACATTCTATGAATCTGTTTGATGGATTCAAATGTTTTGAAACTTCACGTGATTGAAGGCTGGGACACCTTCTACCAATGATCCTCATGTAATGTTGATGTAATGTTGCAAACATGGCCAGAATTGCAGCTCATAGTTCCCATGGAAAGCCTATGGGAAATCACATTTTTATATGTAGTTTCAGGTGAGCGATTACAGACTCTGTAGAGCCTCCAGTTTGATATCCCGAAGTGCCGAACAATGGTAGGACTGTTTGGTTCGCTAGCCCCCTTTCTAATCTTAATTCAGCAACACAGTTAAACAGTCAAATTTTCAGAGGTATCTGTCCACAAAAAGGTAACACCCAAATTATGAAATGTTCTCACCATAAGCAAAAAAAAATCGCAAGTCAGAGAGCATATTGTGTTAAAAAGTCACAACAGGTCGAAATATCGTCGCCCGTTTGTTTCTCTGCATGTCTCCACAACAGAAAAAACAAGACTCAATTGGAGTCTGATACGTGCATTTTCTCTCTACTCTCAAGCTGGTTGTATTCATTCACTCGGAATTCGCCATTTTAGTTTCATTTAAATCATTTGGAAGATACTGTGTTAATAAGAATAATAAAAAATGTAAGCAGGGACCGACCTGGGCATGCGCCAGTGCGTATTTGGTTCTGAAACATCAGGACCTGGCTCTTAAATCTCAGAAATAGGCTTCTCAGTCGGCGCGTAACTTCTCAGATCATATTTTGATATTCTTTCGATGGATAATCGAGAGAGACACTCTTACATGTATTATATATATATGATTATCATTTATCATTGTTGTAGAGTGCTTAAGTTAATACTTCAAGTCTTAATTACCAAGCATTAATCTTCACTGTGGTTTCTGATCAAGTCTTGGCTGCCTAAATAGGCAGCTAAGACTTGATCAGAAACCACAGTGAAGATTAATGTTTGCTATAGTGTACTTGCAGTGTGTGTTACAAACAGCAGTGTGACTCCGTAAATTGAAATCTGGCACATGAATTGAAAAAATAGGCTCCGAGGCTAGAGCGTATTTTAAATAGTCCTGATCGGTCCCTGTGTAAGTAATGAAAAAAGGTTAGCAATGAGGGGTGGATATGGTGTAAACCGACTGTAACATAATGATAAACGAGATCCAAATTACAGATAAGACGATCCTAATACCAATGAATAACCCGGGGCCAATACTATAAAACTTTTACAGTTGTATTTTCTAGAATTGTATTTTCTAGTTATGACTTTAAATGGGCTGAAATAAACCATTAGCATTTTCAAAGATGTGGCAATTTGCTAGTTGGCAAATTGCCATATATTTTAAAATGCTAATGATTCATTTTAGTCAGTCATATTAATAGGTAGAAAATGAAATTCTAGAAAATACAATTCTAGAAGTTTTATAGTATTGGCTCCCGGTCGCCTCCTTCGAAATATTTCAGAATGAATGCAAATACTATTCACCAAACGAAATCCCGGAAAATTTTCATAACCAACAAGAAGTGTTTTCGTTATTACATCCAAATTGTCAGAGTCCTAAAGCACTTTGGGATCCCCTTTGCGAGCTCCTTTATTAAATACAAGACCTTTGCAATCATTTCGACATCATTGGACTTAGAGAAGTATTATAAATCCCTCCTAATACGTCATACTCATCAAACAGTTATAACCCCTTTATTAACAATACGAAGCCAAGTGGAGATGACGGATGCGGAGGTTTTGGGATCTACATTAACCCCCTGCACACTGATGTCAAAATATCTAAATTTCAGGCAGAAAAAAATTCCCATAATGCAACTAGACATTTAACCAATTCAATCTCATTTGACAGAGCTCATTGAGCTCTGTCAAACGAGATTGAATTGGTTAAATGTCTAGATGCATTATGGGGAAAAACAGCTTCCTGAATTTTTTTTGTATTTTGACATCAGAGTGAAGGGGGTTAAGGAGGATAGAGCGTTCAAAATATGACTAGACCTTTCAGTATTCATCCTACATGTTTTTGAATCCCTTTCATTGAAATTAACTCCTTACAGGCTGCTGGCAGATATTTCTGCCCAGAAATGGAAATCACTTGCCACTAAAATAAGTAAAATTTGAGCACACCTTGCCAAACTTTTATCTACAAATTATACCGACTTTTTGACCAGCGATTTCATGAGTCACATTTAATAAATGTTGTATCACATCTGGTCATGGCTGCTTCACGGCAGCCATGATTAGATTGGATGAAAAATATTTTTAAAATATTCAGCGGAACAAGAGTTAAACTAAAAGAATGGATTAAATCTGTAGAGGTAATATACTGACCCAATGCCTAACCGAAAACAGGAATAGATCTCTTTCTGTCTACATTAACTCTTTGAACGCGGGTGGCCTCTTTTCCGGTCAGGAACATGATACGTCATAACGTCATTATATTGGATGCCTGTTCAGTAAATGTGTGGGTAGACCAATCAATATTTTCAACGTGCAGCCCCGAGGCTGCACGGTGAAAATATTGATTGGTCTACCCCAAATAATGAATATGGACTCTTCTAATTGCTGCCATTGACAAGGCATGGAAGATACCACTAGAGCTCAAAAGGGTTACGTTAGTAGATAAAATAAATCATGACACTAGCAAGGTTTAAATTATAGGGAGGGGGGGGGGCTAACATTGGCCTCTTGAAAGTAGGCATTCACAGTAACACCGACAATTATATCCATATCATACATGGCCATGTTTTTTGTCATTCATTACAAACCATCGCGTGTAACAAGTCATTCAGCTACTATTATTGAATACATTGTTTCTAACAATATGTGTACATCCCTATCGGGTATAATTTTCTAAGATGTATCAGACCACTTTGGCACCTTTTGCACAGAAACTCATCTTTAAACCAAACACGTCCCATAAAGCAAGCTAAAGTGCAACAAAGACAACGACACTATAGCAACTGTTGAAACGCTCCTGTCTCAAGCTTACTTTTTCCAGTCTGTGAATTGTTCAAATATGGCATATGACACTTTCACTGATATGTTTTTATGAACCTTTTGACAAGGATTCTCTACTGAGACGAACTCCGTTTAGTAAAAGATCCTTGAAGTAAAATTCATGGGTGTGTAAAGAGCTGCTTCATCATGTAATAAAATAGAATTTTATAATAAAAAACTGAAATGCCCAAAAGAACGGAATATTAAAAATGAAAGTGTCAATGACACTGTAGCTCAGCTTGACAAACTTGAACTTGGTAAGTTATAAGTGAAATGGCAAAATTCATTGGTTTCAATGCTATTTGGTGAAACTTCAACATAACAACATTGTGTGTGCATAACGTTGGAGGAATCCATGCATATTTAAATGTAAACTGTAAGGCTGGTTAAAGGAAGAATGCTGATCAGAAATGCAGTAAGTTTAAAGGTCATTGTAAACGGCAACGTTTTTCTCAGAAATGAATGCTAATAGATAGCTCTTATCTAGAGGTCTCGCCTAATGAGCACACCAAGTTCAAAAACAATCCTATGATAAATGTGACCTGTAGGCCATGTCAAAGAAGAATGTTGATGCGCAAATGCAATAAATTCAAAGGTTGTTGCTAACAGCAACAGTTTTTTGATGGAAATGAAAAGAAAATCGACGGCTCCTGTCTTAGTGAACCTGAATAAGCATACCAAGTTTCAAAACAACCCGATAATGAATGTGCCCTCTGAGGCGTGCCAAAGGAAGATGTTAATGCACAAATGCTCTAAGTTTGAAGGCCATTGCTAGTGGCAATGTTTTTTTTTTCCTTTTTTCCTGGAAATTCATAAATATGCCCAGAAGTGTGCATAGGGGATAAGTTGCTGCAGAAATGCACTAAGTTCAAAGGCTGGAGCTACCACAATAATTGTTTTATAGAGATGACAGAAGAAATTAATAGCTCCCATCTAGAGGTCACCCCGAACACGTATACCAAGTTTCAAAGCGATTCGATCATAAATGTGCCCTGTAGGGCTTGCCAGAGGAATATACTGATGCCTGACTAAATTAAGTTCGAAGGTTGTTGCCAAGTTAATGCCAACGGCAACGTTTTTTGACGGAAATGGAAGAAAATCGATAGCTCACATCTAGAGGTCACCCTAAACAAAACAAGCATACCAAGTTTCAAAGCAATCCGATCATAAATGTGCCCTGTAGAGTGTGCCAAAGGAAAATATTGATGCTCAACTAAATTACGATCACAGGTCGTTGCCAACGGCACCTTTTCTTGGCGGAAATGAAAGAAAATTGATAGCTCACCCCAAACAAGTACACCAAGTTTCAAAGCGATCCGATCATAAATGCGACCTGTGTGGTGTGCCAAAGGAAACTGTGGACGTGCGTAAGTACGGACGTACGCCGACAGGCGAGAGGTGACGGCAATAGCTCAGACTGACTTCGTCAAGTTGAGTTAAAAACTACAAAAATTACTGCAGGATATTCAATATGGTTAATTAACAATCAAAGAAAAGCAATGTAGCGTCAACCCGCCATGTAAAAATTGATAATGGCGAAATAAACAATTCCACTGAAATTGCCCAGGAATTAAACAATTTCGTAGCCAATATTGGAAAATTTACGAGTGAGCGAATAATTAAATCATCTAATGCAGGGGTCTTATCTGCAATTACAAATGATGAAGTAAATAAAATATTTGAGCTGTGGTAGACCAACCATTTACTTTTAAATGCGAAGAAAACGAAATATATGTTGATAAATCCAACGCCCAATAATTAACAGAACTAGCGAAACTCCTGGCTTTTTATAAACGACAAGAAAATTGATAGGGGGTGTGGGGGGGGGGGGGGGGGGGGGGGGGCTTCACGAGGAAGAACAAAATTACTGGGTATAAACATTGATGAAAATCTATTTCACCAAGCTCATATATCTAAAAGTAACTTCAAAACTAGAGAAACAGAATTTACTGCATCCAGTAAATTCAAGTCTGTGTGAAAAGGGTTAAAGTATCAGGAATAAACTCTACAGAAAGAGAATTTATGGAGGCTTATCTTCTGGTGTAAAATAATTTTTAACAAATCAGAAATGGGTTTTCGTTAACAGTATTTACAGATATTCATACAGGAATCAGAACAATTTTTATAAGAAACCAGAAAAGGCATATATGTGACCAGCATTCAAAGGGTTCGATACACGAATCAGAAATGGACAATTTTGGCTTTGCCCACTAATTTGAGTGATGAAATACATTCATAAACTTTAGAAATACATTAAGGTGTAAATGCATTTCCCAGTCTTTCTGAATAATATGCACTAGATGACCTCATTCAGGTGGACCGTATATTGAATCTCCAGCACTTTTTAACTCAGTCGGTGTAGTTCCATTTCTACATCTACACTGAAGAATGAGGGCAGCCCACTTTGAAATAATGGCTCCACCAACTTCAGATCTGTCATCTGTCATTCAGATGGAACGGGTGAAAAAAACATAGATGACTGCAAACTGGTTATTGCTAACCAGCATGCCAAAATGCATCAAGATAGGACGATCCGTTTTTGAGTTGTCGCTCTGACAAAGGGTGCATAGACTCTATGTCGGAGATATTGTCATAAAAACCTTAAAAACCGCAAGAGCTCATTTGAAGGCCTGCTCATAAAAGAGCATCTAGTGACATAAACAAGGCATACATAAAACTAGAACTTCTCTAATAAATTAATTTTAAACAGTCATAGCACTAACACAGTTAACAGTACAGTCAACTATGTCAGTATTGCATATTTTACCGGCATCCTGACAGTATTGTGATAGGTTTCAATAACAAATCTCCAGTGTAGTTTTACAATTACATGTACACAGGAATTCTTCATGATCAAGTTGTTTGTTTTTATATTAACTTGGTTTGGGAATTAATTCTGTACAATGAGATTAAATAAATAGATAATGTTATTGTATGTGACAGTCACAGCTTTCTCCCTACTGCTTTTTGTGGAATTCTTTCATAGAGAAAATATTCATACAGGAAACAGAACAATTTTTCTAAGAAATCCGAAAAGGCATATATGTGCACACCATTTACAGGGTTCGATCAAGGAATAAGAAATGGACATTACTGCCGCTGCCATTTGTTTGAATGATGAGATGCATGTATAATCTTCAGAACTGCATTAACTGGTATAAAATGAAATTCCTAATAGGTCGAAAAAGTATGCATTTAATAAACTCTTTTGACCGCATAGAGAACCACATTTTGAACCTCCAGCAAGTTTCAACTCATTTGGTGTAGGTACCATTACTATAGGTCATACCAAACCTGAAGTATGAGTATAAACTACTTTATAAATATTGGCTCCACCAACTCCGGATCTGCCATATTTGTAGATGATGGCAAATGTTCATATTAGCAAGGCAATGATGAAGTGCATGCATGGTACCTCTGGAAAATGTATTGCAAGTAAAAAGGTTCAGTAATGTTGGAATGTAGACGTTGAAAGGCCTTGAAGACCCCCCGAGAGCCTGTCTGAAGACTTATTGGCATTGTCAAAATACCGAGGTCCCATCTATATCCATGTGTGTTTACAACAACACTGTGAAAATGGAAATGGTTTTCATTATTCTCAATGATTTTTTCGAAGAGAGGTGCACCATCGAAGTGTAGTACGCTTTTGTACACAGCGCCACCGTGCCCCCATATTAAGATCTTCAGAGGGTTAAAATATTTGCTTTAAATATTCCATTTTAATCCTTTAACCCTTTACCCAACGAATCGGCCGCATCCGCCCGCGTAATATGTAAATTGAGAAGTTGAAAAAATATTAGTTCCAACGAGGGGTCCCATGATATGGTTTTGTTGAAATTGTTTGGAAAATTTGAAAAAATGATATTTGAAATAATAAAGTTTGCTATCGTCTGCGTTGGGTAAAGGGTTAAATGTGGGCGCAGTGGCTGAGTTGGCAGAGGTGCAGGCTGCAAGTCGAGCGGTCCTCACTCTGTCCTTGGGCAAGACTCTTCACCCCATTGCCCACGTGGGTGTATGGTGGCGATGTGTACTAACGCGTACTGCACATCGATGGTGCACCTGTCTTCAACCAATGCTAACCCTGCTTTTGTGGAGTTAGTATGTGGGGAATCTGATAGTTGCTCGCTGTTGCCCGGAGGTTCTCCCCAGGTACTCTGGCTTCCTCCACCCGTAAAACTGTCCTGGTCATGGTAAACCACTGTGCAGAAATATGTGACATTAAACACCAATAAATAAATAATCCTTTAAAAAATGAGCTCATTCCAATGAAGGGACAAAAGCTATGTTTTTCAAGCAAAAATGAAAAAGTAATTAAAACTGAATAGACATTTCTGTGTATAAAGCTGACCGGTTTTTGCCGTTATGTTGGCTAAAGGGTTAGGAATCCCTAAGTTTGGAAAGCACACTGAAAAGGTGTCCCATTCCACATAGAATTAAATGTTTCAGAAAAGAAAGCGAAAAACATTCTGCAGCCATGAGTTATATTAAAGATATTTTTTTATTCACATCGAAGTATTAAGAGGGTTAAAATCTGACCATTCAAATATTCCATTTTATTACTTTGTAACTGTGATAGGTGTTTTGAGAAAGCCACACACCACTTCATCCTCTCAATCCTGAGTTATGATTGAGAATAAATAGATTTTTAAAAAAAAAATGCTTTGAAAAGTGAAGGTTTCTCTCTCTCTTCAATGATTGAGACTGAAGTTTTGTAACATGATACAACATAAATATACAGTGCTGTTCAATGTAACAAAGAATTCTATCTCAGCTTTCTCTCTGGAGATTTCTGTTTTAGATAATGGTTACTGCTTCAGCTAACTCATTTCCCAGTAAATGTTGTAAACATATTTTAACATCTAGAGCCCGAAGGCCCCAAATGCCTCCAAATCATAGATGACCAAGTACCAATGGCAGGCAGTCTATCAGTATACCAAAAACACTGAGATAGGATTGACTGTATTTGGGTTATCATGTTGACAAACAGTGCATAGAAGACATTCTATGAATGTTATTAATTTATTGGGGTTTAACTACACTTCAACAGCTAGGCCGCCTCGTGTCGTACAGTTTTTACGGATGCATTAAACCAGAGAACACAGAGAACCACCAAACAACAACAACAAGCAACTGTCTGGCTTCCCAACATGCTAACTCCACACAAGCAGGGTTAGTGCAAGTGTATCATCGACATGCAGTATGTCTTAGTACACATCATCACTATGCCATTATGTGGGCAATGGGGGTGAAGTGTTTTGCCCAAAGACACAAGGCACTTGCCGCAGATAGGATTCGAACTGAGAACCTCTCGGCTTGCAGCCTGCACCTCTAACTGGTTAGCCACCGTGCCCCTCTATGAATGTAATGGGAATACTTTAGAGGCTTATTTTGGGGATAAAATAGTTTTAAAGAAATAAGAAATAGGTTTTCAATGACAGTATTTATAGATATTCATTCAAAAATCAGATAATTTTTTCCAAGAAACCAGAAAAGGTATATATCTTCACAGCATTCAAAGGGACCAATTAAGGGAATGCACAAGGAGGTTCAAAAATATGATTTCCAGCAATTCTGGTAATAGCCCTCGTGACTCCTGTTCGACCTTGGCCCAAATTTTGAATCTCCATCGAGTGTCGACTCGTTTGGTATTGGTCCCAGGTCCATACATCATACCATGCTTGAAATATGAGCATGACCCACTTTCACAAATTTTGGCCACACCAACTTTTTACGTAAAAATGGATGTATGGACTTCAGGAATGCTTTAGAGAGTCAAAAGATGTGATTTCCAGCAATTCTGAAAAAATGCATTCAATGACCCCAGGTGACCTCCGTGACCTTGACCCACATTTTTGAACCTCCATCAAGTGTCAACTTATTTAGTGTTGGCTCCAGATCCATGCATCACACCATGCTTGAGATATGAGCGTGACCCACTTACAAAAATTTTGGCCACACCCACTTTTTTCATGAAAAAATGAACGTCTGAATTTTGGGGAAGCATTTGGAGGTAAAAAAAAGTGATTTCCAGCAACGCCCACTTTTTTTACGTCAAAATGCATGTGTGTATGTCAGGAATGCTTTAGGGGGTCAAAAAATGTGATTTCTAGAATTATGAAAAATGCACTTAATGACCCCTAGGTGACCTCCGTGACCTTGACCCATATTTTGAATCTCCATCGAGTGTCGACTCATTTGGTGTTGGTCCCAGGTCTATATGTCATACCATGCTTGAGATATGAGCGTGACCCACTTTCAAAAATTTTGGCCACGCCCACTTTTTTTACGTCAAAATGCATGTGTGTACTTCAGGAATACTTTTGGGGGTAAAAAAAATGTGATTTCCAGCAATTCTGAAAAATGCACTCAATGAACCCTAGATGACCTCCGTGACCTTGACCCATATTTTGAACTCCATTGAATGTCGACTCATTTGGTGTTGGTCCCAGGTCTGTAGGTCATACCACGCCTGAGATATGGGCGTGACCCACTTCAAAACACCCCTACAGACACCCCTGATATCCCAGGAATCTGAAAAACATAGGTGGCCGAGAACTTGTGGCTGTCTATCAGCATGCCAAAAATCAACGAGATAGGCTATTCGTTTTCGAGTTATCTTGCGGACAAAAAAGTGATGAGAAGACAGAAGAAGAAGAAGAAGAAGAAGAAGAAGAAGAAGAAGAAGAAAGAAGAAAGAAGAAGAAGAAGAAGAAAAAAAAAAGAAAAAAAAAAAGAAAAAGAAACCGTGCAAAAGCAATAGTCTGTGTGTTTCACACAGACTAATAAGACGGGAAAACTATGCCTTGACCGGAGTAAAATATTACCACACGAAGCTCTTAAAACTTTATACTACACTCCAGTTCGCTGTCTCTGGTGTGTGGTATCTAAATGTGGGTCAGTTTCTGAGCAGTGAAAAAACTTTCCAAAATATAGAACGCCCATTACCAATTACAAATAACAAAAACTTTAATTCACACAAAGACCTCTTTATTCCTAAAAAAATAAGATTCTTAAAGTGAACGACTTCTTTACACTTCCGTACAGCCTTTTCCTGCATGACTGGAAACAAGATATACTACCCTAGTCCTCGAAAAATTACTTCAGTATCCTCTAAAGACGAGTATCAATGAACACTAGACAAACTGGATAAACAGACCCCGAACGAGGTCATTAGATGCGTTACCTTTCTCCTCGTACACTTTTCTTTTGAGCTCATTACGGTTGTTCGGGTGATTTTCATCACCCGAACAACCGCAATGAGTTCAAAAGAAAACTAAAAATTAAACTTCTAGCATCATAAGCAGATAATGTTCAGTGTAACAAGCCACACTGTCTTGATTATAACGCGTAAGGTTGCCCTTGCAAAGATGCATTTACTATTACTCACGGGGATTTAGAAACTCAAGACACTCCTCAAAATGTTGCCCGCCTTAACATGTCAATCATTATCCAAGTCTCTCTCTCTTAGCTTGGTACTGGAAACCTTTGGGGAAGATCTGGGTATATCGTCCCCCACTACTTACATACTGTAATGAGCCATCAGGTATGCAGAACACAGGGTTTAAAAATTTAATCTCATTGATGTCAGAGGTGAAGCTGTATAGCATATAGTCTTCAGTAAACTTGCACTGTTGATATTAAAACACTTTTCATAAGGGGGTAACAGATAGACAGCTAATGTATTGATTTGTTCTATGTTTCAACAATGTTGTATACAATTCCATGTTTTATGCTTGTGTCGTCAAAATATAAATTTCAGTCTCGGGCTGACTTTGGATCGGCTGGAGGTTAAAATATTAATTGGTCTACTTTTGATGATGATTGAACAAGCATATGTATAGATAAGCTATACATCCATATCAGATCCCTGGTTCTGCTTCTTTGGGTTTGGGTTTCCGTGGGAGAGGGTCAGAAGGGTGGGATGGGTTGTGAAAACACGTAATTTACTTCTTGAAATGTCTTTAATTATCTCCTTTGATATGCAAAGTCTACTTTTTCATCCTTGGATAGGTTGGCCAGATAGGTATAATAATTTTGGCTGAAATAACAAAGTACGGTAACACCCATGATATTTCGAGAATGTACTGTCGCTGATGTCAAGATCAGTGGTGGTTTAGGCTCTACAGTTAAAACTAAAAGTCCTGTCTCGAACAGTGCGCTTATCTAGGCTTGATTGCGCGTATGAATTGCGCGCAATTGCCATATCGAATGACATCCAAAGCATGGCAGGTTCTCCTGGTTACTCACAGCAAACACGAGCAATGTTTCAGCCAATGGACCTCCGGGTTACCCGGAGGTCCATTGGCTGAAACATTGCTTGTGCACAGGCCTTATTTACATAATTTGATAGCCTTACTATAGTCATATCGCGTAGATTAACGCGCATATCGGCTTGCTGTTTGTGCGCATTTCAGGTCAGGACTTTTAGTTTTAACTGTATAAGATGTCTAGGCGGTACCAGGAAAACTGCAACTTGGTCTTGGTACAACCCGGATGGTCTATGCAAGAAAATCAAACACAACTGTAGAAGTAATTATCTTTATCAAGAACGCATTTCCCCCAATACAAGTGAACACGCCTCGACCAAATACAAATTTGTATTGAGAGTAGCAACCGCACGTGCGATCATTCGATTCAGAATGAGAACGTTTTTTACCTGCACTCATCGAAAACCTATTTCACATGTCGGTGCCACCCTTTTTGATAACAGTAATAAAATAATAAATCACCAACTATACGAAACAAATTAGACTATATCATTTTTGGCTTGATATTTTTATATAGACCTACCATGTGTTAAACCTAAAAATGAAACAAAGAAAGAAACACACAACTGAAACACAACTATATTCTCCAGAGGTTATATATAATACATGAAGAACAATGAATGAGGATTACGACATGCGCAGTGCCAGAACGCAATACCATGACGTCATCATCTTCATTCATAAAAAATCAATTCATAGACGCTGAATGATTGTCAAAATATATGTGAACAAGTCAAGAAAGAGAGGAATATTTAATAAATATAGCATGGCTTTGAGTTGACTATGCCAAAATAGTGGTCCTCGAGGAGAGGATAGTCCCTACGCGTAGCGGAGGGACTATTCTCTCCTCGAGGACCACTATTTTGGCATAGTCAACGAAAAGTCATGCTATATTTATTATATTAGATGTGTGTGTTTGGGGGGGGGGGGGGTGTGGGGGGGGGGGGGTTTCTTCATCGGTCATATATGCAAGATAATATTCTTATTCACAGCCAAAGAGAAAAGAAAATGGTTCAGGGTTTAAACAGGTCAACTAAATTAATTCTGCCACTCATAGTTCTGGGATAGAGAGGTAGAGAACCAAAACCCCAAGAAACACAATACCATTATTCCATTAACCCCCTCCCCGCCCCCAACACTACTACAAACACCACTTTCGATACACATATTTTTATTTCTCCAAATTAAATGTAATAATGTATATGGGACGAGATGTCTTGTAAAGTATTTACGCTTCAATGGAATTTTCTAAGCGAATTCGAATGTTACTATTTATCACCGTGCACTATTCTTTTTTCAAAAATGGTAGTAGGTCTGTGCGATTTCGCTGACGAACTATTGGAAAATAGGGTGTTTCTGTTCAACCAATCAGCACGCGGGAAAGTCACGTGACATCTAATATTGTAAGATAGATTCGTTGTTACCATCAAGTGAGCTTCCGAAATGATATATTGAAGTCTCGACCTCGCCTCTGTGTCATACATCGACTCGTCCTTACGGACTCTTCGATATATGCACAGAGACGAGGTATCGACTTCAATACACCATCTCGGAAACCACATGGTACTAATAACTTATATGTATTTCAGTATTTGAATTGTGAGCTATGTAATCCGCCACATGAATTCTTGTATTGATTTGTATCCATGATCTAAATAAACTATCTACAATTTAATAATAAGGACGTCAGGGTTGTAATAGTTAAACTTCAGAAAATAATTTCTGCTACTGTTATCTTTATTTCAGAAACATGGGATTGAAAGTGTTTGTAATTATTGCTTTTATAATTGCTGCAGTTGGTTATATGTGCTATGAACCTTTGCCAGAAACCATTGCCGAACAATGGACAGTGCGAAAACGAAGACTGTCACAACTGATGATTCTTTATGGGGTAAGTTTTTGACCACAGATCGATCATGTTATCTTTATTTCAGAAACATGGGATTGAAAGTGTTTGTAATTATTGCTTTTATAATTGCTGCTATTGGTTATATGTGCTATGAGCCTTTGCCAGAAACCATTGCCGAACAATGGACTGTGCGAACACGAAGACTGTTACAACTGGTGATTGTTTATGGGGTAAGTTTTTGACCACAGATCGATCATGCAGACACCAATACCCCGGCTAGAGTATCCAACAAAACTTCGTGGGCACAGGTTAGCATAACTCGTAACCCGCTGAATATTTTCAAAATATTTTTCATCAAATCTAATCATTTGATGAAAAATTCATGTAAATGTATCTTAAGAAATCATTGCACGAAAGGTTTATTCAATTTACAGGGAGAAATTTGGTTAAATTTGTCCCAACTATACTTATTTCAGTAGCAAGGGATTTTGTATCCTGGGCAGGAATATATATCTGCCAGCAGCAAATAAGGAGTTAAACCAAAAATCACTTCTGGTATTTGGCACTCGTTGAAAAATTTTCAGATAAAAGTTTTATGTTTAGAAGAAATCAATCTGCAGATGGTTAAATTCACCTATCTCTGTACAACTCGATTGCTGAACCGTTCATTGGTCGCATAAAGGAAAGTGTATTCACCGGTACCATATTGTGTGGGCGAAGTGCTTTCAAATAAACAATGTGCAAACAGGTGGGTGTCAGAAAAAATTTTTTGGGCACATGCCACACTTTTTTGTATTTGACCACATTTGAACACTCACGCTTTTATAGGATTTTGATTCCATTTTAGCAAGTGCTGCGGACCAATTTTGCCCCCTCCCCCTACCCCCACACCAGTAACTCAGAGGCAAAACACTGGGAAGTAAACTCCCATGTAAAGGCATTTCCGTCAATCTAGGGTTGATATCATAAATGGCCTCAAACTGAATAGGTTTGTAGAGCTGTAGGTTTTTAAATTTCTTGTTCGGTTTCGGTTTTGGTTTTTCAGGTGGAAAAAAACCTTGGTTCGATTCGGTTTTCGGTCTGTTCATGAGGCCAAATAAAATTCAATAAAACTCATTCTTATGTCCGGAGTCATAACTGGATGGCAGTGAAATTGAGTGAAACTCAATGAATGCTCGAAATAAGCTATAATACATGAAGAATCAGGAAGGCCAATATAATAATTACCTAAATATACAGAACTTTTATTGTGCTTGGCCATTTTTCGAGGTCTGACACCTACACGCAACTTGAGGAAAGCTGCAAACACAACTAAACTGAAATGTGGGAAATTCACAGAATGTAGCCTTCCCAGAGTAGTAAGAGCACCCAGACACTGCCATTGGCAGTGTCTGGGTACTCTCACTACTCTGGGATGGCTACATTCTGTGAATTTCTGCAGCAAAAGCGTATTGAATAAAAAAACGAAAAACCTTAGATTACGGGATGTCGACGGTTTCGGTTTTTAAAAAAAACTAAAAACCTCGGTTCGGTTTCGGTTAACCTACAGCTCTATAGGTTTGTCTCTGGTGTATTTTATGCACAGAAAAAAATAAAACAACAAAATAAAAGTTGATCTCGATGCCTCTCTCTGAACTGTGGTTAGTATTATTTCTGTTTATAACTTTTTCCATCCTCTTGGAAGCATAACAGAGTAATTACTCTAGCTCTCCTGGTAGAAAGTAAAAATGGGAAACTAACATCACACCCATGATATTAGCTGCTGAAGCTGGAGTTTGATATCCAATCAAGTCAAGTTTAGAGCTATCCATATTGTATCACCTCGCAACTATGGCAACATAGCGCATGCCAATAAGATGCCACGTGACACCTTTCAAATTAACAGCTTCTTTGAATTAGGAACGGCGCAAGCTGTAAAAGGTAAAAGGGAAGGGGTGCTTCTTATCCCCCCCCCCCCCCCCCCCCGGAGCACATTCAGGCACCTTTTACTGTAGAAAACAGATATGAGAATTTTTGAAATTATTGATTTGGGTTAAAAAAAATCAAGGGCTTATTATTTGGTCAGTTTCATATTGGCCGATATATCAGCGGTCAGTGACTTCATATCAGCTTTTGGCCTCATGTTGAAATGAAGTTACCTCGGGCTGATACCTCGGCCGATATGAAACTAACCAAGTAATAACCTCTAAATATACTGAGTCGAAAAAGAAAGTATAATAAACTTTGAGAAGCAATTTTTTTAGTATTATCGACTTTAATCCCAAACAAATTATTGTACATTCATATTTCGAGTCTAGCTGTATGAATTTGCATAATTTCATGTTCTTACTGTTGCCAGCGTCAAATCAGGACAACGCAATTCAGACATGGGGTAAAGTGACAAGTTCACAAATGCAGCCAATAGCGTATATGTCTACCGTTTGCCTCTTGGATGGCAGGACATCAACGGCGCATGCACCTGATAAGTCTCTGGATGTCACCCCGTGGTACTGCGTTCCACTCCCGCCTTAGAACATTACGTAAATCGTCTAACGTCTGAAGATCATGAAGTCGTACCCGACGGCCCAATTGATCCCAAAGATGCTCGATTGGCGACAAATCTGGCGAAAGTGGGGGCCAGGAAAGAAGTTCGATGCTCTGCACCTCAAGAAAGTCATAACAGATACGCGCCACGTGAAATCGGGCATTGTCTTGCTGGAATAACTGCAATCCGACGTTAGCGTTGAACAACTGGACAACAACGTGCGTTAAGAATTTCGTCCCTATATCGCTGTCCATTCAGATTACCATCGATGAAGATGATACATTGCGTTCGATAGTGCAAGGGAATTCCTGTCCAAACCATTACACTACCCCCGTCGAAACGGTTCATTCCCGCACGCAAGCATCAGAAAACCGTTCTCCTCGTCGGCGATACACTCTTGCCCTACCATCAGCGCGCCGTAGACAAAATCATGATTAATCACTAAAAGAACTGTGCTCCAACGCTGCTGAGACTATCAAACACACCGACGTACCCATTCCATTCTGAAGGTACGATGACGTTGGGTAAGGATTGGTCCGTGGTATGGACGTCTACTGCGGATGCCGTGTTCAGCGAGTCTGTTGGGGACAGTTTGTGCACTGATTCTATTGTTAGTTCTACTAGGAGTAATTACTGCTGTCCTCGTCGCCGGAAGGAAGCGATCTCGCAAGTGACACGTCCTGATGTGTCGGTCTTGTGCATGTGTTATAACTCTTGGTCGACCAGAACGCGGTCGGTCGGCAGAAGATCCAGTGGTTCTATACCTTCCAATGAGACGGTAAATAGTGGCCACAGTGACTCCGAGCTCATCTGGAGGTATCCCAGCCTCATGCATACCAGTGTCAGGCAACCTCTGATTTTCGGTTAACCTTGGCATTTTTTTAAAATGTCGGAAGACAAAAACTAGCGTATTTTCTCCATAACGCAGGCTCTCTAGCACAACATAACACAAAGAAAATCGTCGGTTACCCATTCAATTTGACATTCTCGGGTAGCACGTGCTATTTTGAAATACGTAGCAAAATTATATATGGTTGGGTGGACAACAACAACATGTCATTCAGTTCTTTGCACGACTTCTTGTCCACAAACATGCAACATTAGAACTATTATATTTCATACTTTATGCTATTTTTTCACATTTGTTTCTATTATACTTTCTTTTTTGACCCAGCATATCTTGTGGTAATAATGACAAGTTTATGTCCGACACGATGCCCCTCTTGGTATTGAAAGTGTCGTTAAACTGCCATAAACAAACAAACAGACAATGTTATGCACTTTATTTTATTTTGACATTAACATCTCATACTGGTATCAATATGAAGATATTATATACAACTAGAGAAACAGAATTTACTGCATCCAGTAAATTCAAGTCTGTGTGAAAAGGGTTAAAGTATCAGGAATAAACTCTACAGAAAGAGAATTTATGGAGGCTTATCTTCTGGTGTAAAATATTTTTTAACAAATCAGAAATGGGTTTTTCGTTAACAGTATTTACAGATATTCATACAGGAATCAGAACAATTTTTATAAGAAACCAGAAAAGGCATATATGTGACCAGCATTTAAAGGGTTCGATACACGAATCAGAAATGGACAATTTTGGCTCTGCCCACTAATTTGAGTGATGAAATACATTCATAAACTTTAGAAATACATTAAGGTGTAAATGCATTTCCCAGGCTTTCTGAATAATATGCACTTGATGACCTCATTCAGGTGGACCATATATTGAATCTCCAGCAATGTTTAACTCAGTTGGTGTAGTCCCATGTCCACATCTACATTGAAGAATGAGCGCAACCCACTTTGAAATAATGGCTCCACCAACTTCAGATCTGTCATCTGACATTCAGATCGAACGGGTGAAAAAAACATAGGTAAGTGCAAACTGGTTATTGTTAACCAGCATGCCAAAATGCATAGAGATAGGACGGTCCGTATTTGAGTTGTCGCGCTGACAAAGGGTGCATAGACTCTATGTCGGAGATATTGTCATAAAAACCTTAAAAAAACCCCAAGAGCTCATTTGAAAGCCTGCTCTTAAAAGCATCTAGTGACCTAAACAAGGCATACGTAAAACTAGAACTTCTCTAATAAATTAATTTTAAACAGTCATAGCACTAACACAGTTAACAGAGCATTCAACTATGTCAGTATTGCATCTTTTACCGGCATCCTGACAGTATTGTGATAGGTTTCAATAACAAATCTAGAGTGTAGTTTTACAATTACATGTACACTGAAATTCTTCATTATCAAGTTGTTTGTTTTTATATTAACTTGGTTTGGGAATTAATTCTGTACAATGAGATTAAATAAATAGATCATGTTACTGTATTTGACAGTCACAGCTTTCTCCCCACTGCTTTTTGTGAAATTCTTTCATGGAGAAAATATTCATACAGGAATCAGAACAATTTTTCTAAGAAACCCGAAAAGGCATATATGTGCACACCATTTATAGGGTTCGATCAAGGAATCAGAAATGGACATTACTGCCGCTACCATTTATTTGAATGATGAGATACATGTATAATCTTCAGAACTGCATTAATTGGTATAAAATGAAATTCCCAATAGGTCGAAAAAGTATGCAGTTAATGACCTCTCTTGACCGCATAGAGGTGGACCACATTTTGAACCTCCAGCAAGTTTCAACTCATTTGGTGTAGGTACCATTACTATAGGTCATACTAAACCTGAAGTATGAGCATAAACTACTTTATAAATATTGGCTCCACCAACTCCGGATCTGCCATGTTTGTAGATGATGGCAAATGTTCATATTAGCAAGGCAATGATGAAGTGCATGCACGGTACCTCTGTAAAATATATTGCAAGTAAAAAGGTTCAGTAATGTTGGAATGTAGACGTTGAAAAGCCTTGATGACCCCCAAGAGCCTGTCTGAAGACTTAATGGCATTGTCAAAATACCGAGGTACCATCTATATCCATGTGTGTTTAGAACAACACTGTGAGAATGGAAATGGTTTTCATTATTCTCAATGATTTTTTCGAAGAGAGGTGCACCATCGAAGTGCAGTACGCTTTAGTACACAGCGCCACCGTGCCCCCATATTAAGATTTTCAGAGGGTTAAAATATTCGCTTTAAATATTCCATTTTAATCCCTTAACCCTTTACCCAGATGGTAGAGATGCAGGCTGCAAGCCGAGATGTCCTCGGTTCGAATCTCACCTGCGGCACCCGCGTTGTGTCCTTGGGCAAGACACTTCACCCCCATTGCCCACGTAGGGGCACGGTGACGCTGTGTACTAAGGCGTACTGTACGTCGATGGTGCACCTGTCTTCAACCAATGCTAACCCTGCCTGTGTGGAGTTGGTATGTTGGGGAGCTGACAGTTGCTCGGTGGTTCTCTCCGGGTACTCCGGCTTCCTCCACCCGTAAAACTGTCACGGTCATGGTTAGCCATTGTGCAGAAATATGTGACCTTAAAACACCAATAAAAATTTAAAAAAAACCTTTACCCAACGAATCGGCCGCATCCGCCCGCGTAATATGCAAATTGAGAAGTTCAAAAAATATTAGTTTCAACGAGGGGTCCCATGATATGGTTTTGTTGAAATTGTTTGGAAAGTTTGAAAAAAATGATATTTGAAATAATAAATTTTGCTATCGTCTCCGTTGGGTAAAGGGTTAAATGGGGGCGCAATGGCTGAGTTGGCAGAGGTGCAGGCTGCAAGTCGAGCGGTCCTCACTCTGTCCTTGGGCAAGACACTTCACCCCATTGCCTACGTGGGTGCTTGGTGGCGATGTGTACTAAAGCGTACTGCACATCGATGGTGCACCTGTATTCAACCAATGCTAACCCTGCTTGTGTGGAGTTAGTATGTGGGGAATCTGATAGTTGCTCGCTGTTGCCCGGAGGTCCTCCTCCCCAGGTACTCTAGCTTCCTCCGCCCGTAAAACTATCCTGGTCATGGTAAACCACTGTGCAGGAATATGTGAAATTAAACACCAATAAATAAGTAATCCTTTAAAAAATGAGCTCATTCCAATGAAGGGTCATAAGCTATGTTTTTCAAGCAAAAATGAAAAAGTAATTAAAACTGAATAGACATTTCTGTGTATAAAGCTGACCGGTTTTTGCCGTTATGTTGGTTAAAGGGTTAAGAATCCCTTAGTTTGGAAAGCACACTGAAAAGGTGTCCCATTCCACATAGAATTAAATGTTTCAGAAAAGAGAGCGAAAAACATTCTGTAGCCATGAGTTATATAAAAGATATTTTTTTACTCACATCGAAGTATTAAGAGGGTTAAAATCTGACCATTCAAATATTCCATTTTATTACTTTGTAACTGTGATAGGTGTTTCAAGAAAGCCACACCCCACTCCATCCCAAAACCTCTCAATCCTGAGTTATGATTGAGAATAAATAGATTTTTTTAAAAAAATGCTTTGAAAAGTGAAGGCTTCTCTCTCTCTTCAATGACTGAGACTGAAGTTTTGTAACATGATACAACATAAATATACAGTGCTGTTCAATGTAACAAAGAATTCTATCTCAGCTTTCTCTCTGGAGATTTCTGTTTTAGATAATGGTTACTGCTTCAGCTAACTCATTTCCCAGTAAATGTTGTAAACATATTTTTAACATCTAGAGCCCGAATGCCCCACATGCCTCCAAATCATAGATGACCAAATACCAATGGCAGGCAGTCTATCAGTATACCAAAAACATTGAGATAGGATTGATTGTATTTGGGTTATCATGTTGACAAACAGTGCATAGAAGACATTCTATGAGTATTATTAATTTATTTGGGTTTAACGACACTTCAACAGCTAGGCCCGCCTCGTGTCGTACAGTTTTTATGGATGGAGGAAACCAGAGAACACAGAGAACCACCAAACAACAACAATAAGCAACTGTCTGGATCCCCAACATGCTAACTCCACACAAGCAGGGTTAGTGCAAGCGTATCATTGGCATGCAGTATGTTTTAGTACACAACATCACTATGCCATTATGTGGGCAATGGGGGTGAAGTGTTTTTGCCCAAAGACACAAGGCAGTTGCCGCAGATAGGATTCGAACTGAGAACCTCTCGGCTTGCAGCCTGCACCTCTAACTGCTTAGCCACCGTGCCCCTCTATGAATGTAATGGGAATACTTTAGAGGCTTAATTTGGGGATAAAATAGTTTTAAAGAAATAAGAAATAGGTTTTCAATGACAGTATTTATAGATATTCATTCAAAAATCAGTTAATTTTTTCCAAGAAACCAGATAAGGTATATATCTTGACAGTATTCAAAGGGACCAATTAAGGGAATGCACAAGGAGGTTCAAAAATATGATTTCCATCAATTCTGGTTATAGCCCTCGTGACTCCTGTTCGACCTTGGCCCAAATTTTGAATCTCCATCGAGTGTCGACTCGTTGGTATTGGTTCCAGGACCATACATCATACCATGCTTGAAATATGAGCATGACCCACTTTCACAAATTTTGGCCACACCAACTTTTTATGTAAAAATGGATGTATGGACTTCAGGAATGCTTTAGAGAGTCAAAAAATGTGATTTCCAGCAATTCTGAAAAAATGCACTCAATGACCACAAGTGACCTCCGTAACCTTGTCCCACATTTTTGAACCTCCATCAAGTGTCAACTTATTTAGTGTTGGCTCCAGGTCCATGCATCACACCATCCTTGAGATATGAGCGTGACCCACTTTCAAAAATTTTGGCCACGCCCACTTTTTTCATGAAAAAATGCACATCTGAATTTTGGGGAAGCATTTGGAGGTCAAAAAATGTGATTTCCAGCAATTATGAAAAATGCACTCATTGACCCCTGAGTGACCTCGGAGACCTTGACCCATATTTTGAATCTCCATCGAGTGTCGACTCATTTGGTGTTGGTCCCAGGTCCATACGTCATACCATGCTTGAGATATGAGCGTGACCCACTTTCAAAAATTTGGGCCACGCCCACTTTTTTTACGTCAAAATGCATGTGTGTATGTCAGGAATGCTTTAGGGTGTCAAAAAATGTGATTTCTAGCAATTATAAAGAATGCACTTAATGAACTCTAGGTGACCTCCATGACCTTGGCCCATATTCTGAATCTCCATCGAGTGTCGACTCATTTGGTGTTGATCCCAGGTCCATACATCATACCATGCTTGAGATATCAGCGTGACTCACATTCAAAAATTTTGGCCACGCCCACTTTTTTCATGAAAAAATGCACATCTGAATTTTGGGGAAGCATTTGGAGGTCAAAAAATGTGATTTCCAGCAATTATGAAAAATGCACTCATTGACCCCTGAGTGACCTCGGTGACCTTGACCCATATTTTGAATCTCCATCGAGTGTCAACTCATTTGGTGTTGGTCCCAGGTCCATACGTCATACCATGCTTGAGATATGAGCGTGACCCACTTTCAAAAATTTTGGCCACGCCCACTTTTTTTACGTCGAAATGCATGTGTGTATGTCAGGAATGCTTTAGGGTGTCAAAAATGTGATTTCTAGAAATTATAAAAAATGCACTTAATGACCCCTAGGTGACCTCCATGACCTTGACCCATATTCTGAATCTCCATCGAGTTTCCACTCATTTGGTGTTGATCCCAGGTCCATACGTCATACCATGCTTGAGATATGAGCGTGACCCACTTTCAAAAATTTTGGCCACGCCCACTTTTTTTACTTCAATACATGTGTGTACGTCAGGAATGCTTTAGGGGGTCAAAAAATGTGATTTCTAGCAATTATGAAAAATGCACTTAATGACCCCAAGTGACCTCCGTGACCTTGACCCATATTTTGAATCTCCATCGAGTGTCTACTCATTTGGTGTTGGTCCCAGGTCCATATGCACTTAATGACCCCAAGTGACCTCCGTGACCTTGGCCCATATTTTGAATCTCCATCGAGTGTCGACTCATTTGGTGTTGGTCCCAGGTCCATATGTCATACCATGCTTGAGATATGAGCGTGACCTACATTCAAAAATTTTGGCCACACCCACTTTTTTTTTACGTCAAAATGCATGTGTGTATGTCAGGAATGCTTTAGGGGGTCAAAAAATGTGATTTCTAGCAATTATGAAAAATGCACTTAATGACCCCAGGGTGACCTCCGTGACCTTGACCCATATTTTGAATCTCCATCGAGTGTCGACTCATTTGGTGTTGGTCCCAGGTCCATACGTCATACCATGCTTGAGATATGAGCGTGACCTACTTTCAAAAATTTTGGCCACGCCCACTTTTTTACGTCAAAATGCATGTGTGTATGTCAGGAATGTTTTAAGGGGTCAAAAAATGTGATTCTAGCAATTATGAAAAATGCACTTAATGACCCCTAGGTGACCTCCGTGACCTTGACCCATATTTTGAATCTCCATCGAGTGTCGACTCATTTGGCGTTGGTCCCAGGTCCATACGTCATACCATGCTTGAGATATGAGCGTGACCCACTTTCAAAAATTTTGGCCACGCCCACCTTTTTTACGTCAAAATGCATGTGCGTATGTCAGGAATGCTTTAGGGGTCAAAAAATGTGATTTCTAGCAATTATGAAAAATGCACTCAATGACCCCTAGGTGACCTCCGTGACCTTGACCCATATTTTGAATCTCCATCGAGTGTCGACTCATTTGGTGTTGGTCCCAGGTCCATACGTCATACCATGCTTGAGATATGAGCGTGACCCACTTTCAAAAATTTTGGCCACGCCCACTTTTTTTACGTCAAAATGCATGTGTGTACGTCAGGAATACTTTAGGAATACTTTAGGGGGTCAAAAAATGTGATTTCCAGCAATTCTGAAAAATGCACTCAATGACCCCTAGATGACCTCCGTGACCTTGACCCATATTTTGAACCTCCATCGAATGTCGACTCATTTGGTGTTGGTCCCAGGTCTGTAGGTCATACCACGCCTGAGATATGGGCGTGACCCACTTTCAAAACACCTCTAAAGACACCCCTGACATCCCAGGAATCTGAAAAACATAGATGGCCGAGAACTTGTGGCTGTCTATCAGCATGCCAAAAATCAACGAGATAGGGCAATTCGTTTTCGAGTTATCTTGCGGACAAAAAAGTGATGAGAAGACAGAAGACAGGAGAAGAAGAAGAAGAAGAAGAAGAAGAAGAAGAAGAAGAAGAAGAAGAAGAAGAAAAGAAAAAAAAGAAAAGAAAAAGAAACCGTGCAAAAACAATAGTCTGTGTGTTTCACACAGACTAATGATTACATAGAGAGTAGGGGCGCGGTGGCTCAGTAGGTAGAGGTGCAGGCTGCAAGCCGAGAGGTCCTCGGTTCTAATCCCACCTGCGGCAACCGCGTTGTGTCCTTGGGCAAGACACTTCACCCCGCTTGCCTACATGGGGGCACGATGACGCTGTGTACAAAGGCGTACTGCACGTCGATGGTGCACATGTCTTCAACCAATCTAACCCTGCCTGTGCCGCGGTGCAGAGTTCAGAGTTACGATGTTGGGGAGCTGACAGCTGCTCGTCGTTGCTCGGTGGTTCTCTCCGGGTACTCCGGCTTCCTCCACCCGTAAAACTGTCACCGACATGATATGACCCTGGCTGTTAATGTGTCGTTAAACCCAAATAAAAAAAAAACAAAAAAAAAACATAGAGAGTAATCGTTTGACTGGACTGTTTACGTGAAATAATTCATGAGAGGTTAGGGACGTTGTACAAACACGAGTGCGCGAATGCGAACGAGTGTTTTTATACAATATAGTCCCTCGCCTTGAATGAACTATTTCACGTAACCAGTCCAGTCAAGCGATTACTCTGTTTATTACTTTTCATTATTAACTATAATTATATTATTTGACCCTTTACCTTATGTAACGGCCAAAAACGGCCAGCGCTATTCTCAAAACTCGCCAATTAATTTTCATTATTTTGTCATTTTTTGTCTCTAAAACATAGGTTATGACCCCTCATTGGAACGAGCTCGTCGAGCTCGTTCCAATGAGGGGTTATAACCTATGTTTTTGAGACAAAAAATGAAAATAATAGTTATTCAAGAATTTTTTTTGCAAATGTCGTCTGGTTTTCATGTTAGGTAAAAGGTAAAAAAAAGCAACAAAAAAAAACCCCAATGACGTCCCCATTACATCCACGGCAAAGCGTCTTCGTTTGCGCGCACGGATACATGGCACAATTATTGTTGATTGCATAATTCACTTGTGAAGTTATCGTTTATAATCAAACCGGGAAATCCCAGTAAATCACACTTTGGAAAGTAATAAATTTCACGAATAACTTGTTGCCTTAATCATACAGCATAAATCCCTAAAGCAATACTTACAGTGCTTCATAACATTCTCTTATTTAGGCAGGCAACACATTGCGCACAGCTGAGTAAAGTGTCGTTTTCTGAAAACCGCCTTGGAAAAGTTCAAACATTGTCCAAAATGGATTTTTATTCTGCTATTTTTCACTGGGGGTTACTGGCGCTTACAGAATCAGTTCGTTTCTTGTTTTTATGCCGATTTGTTCCGATAGTGTGCAGATTCGTTCCCGATTGTCAAAAAGTTTCGGAAGCTCTGTTTTTTTAAAAAGATGACAGAAATGTGAACATAACATGGGTATTTTGTCTAATATTGGTCACGAACGCCATTCGCCTGAATACAATTACGGTAATAACGTTATTTTAGCGTTCTAGAATAGTTTTGTGGCCTATAATACAGCCGCGTGCAGAATATGTGCATTTTCCATCAGGGACGCCGGAGCGAATTTCGGATTGGGAGTGGGGGGGGGGGGGGGGGGGGGGGGGTTAAGAGCATGACGGGCCGACCCTAGTTTATTAACACTCAGTATACAAACCACGAATACTATTCTCGATTGAGTCTCAATCGAGAATAGTATTCGTGGTTTGTATACTGAGTGTTAATAAACTCAATTTTTGACATGATGTGAAAAATATACGCAGTTCGCGTTTGATAAGATTACCCCCCCCCCCCCCCCCCCACACACACACACACAGGCGGCCTGTGTGAGGGGCATAATCTTATCAAACGCGACTGGCGATTTTTTCTTGATAACCCGCACATTCATTCAAGGGACGAACAAAGAATGACTAATGATCATGTCCTTTTGGGTTATCCCCACTTAACCCTTTACACAAGACAGTGACTGACATTTCGTCGCCTGAGTGCTAGAATGTCCTATGTCCCATAGGGGACATAGGACATTCTAGCTCTCAGGCAACGATTTCTCGCGGAAACTGGATACAAGAGTGTCGTCGAAACATATTTAGGCTTGGTCGTTTATCAGACAGAGCAGCCCCATTCATTGAAAAATATATGGTTGGGGTGGGGGGGGGAGGGGGTAAAGCCCCCCTAGCCCCCCCCCCCCCCCCCCCCCCCCGCTCCGGCGTCCCTATCCATAGGTAAATTGTGACGGTTGTTGATGGAAATTCACAGAGCATGCACAGCTCACATAAACTGTATTCTGTCCGGTTCAGGCAGATTTGTAAACATTGGAAGATATGGGACCAAATCAGTAATATTTTATGAGTTCGACGCTTTTGAAATTACGCATGATGAACGCGCGAATTCGTTTGCGATTTTATGGTTGCGCTCACGTTCGTTCCTATCTTTTTAAGTGGGGGCGCGGTGGCTCAGTTGGTAGAGGTGCAGGCTGCAAGCCGAGAGGTTCTCGGTTCGAATCCCACCTGCGGCAACCGCGTTGTGTCCTTGGGCAAGACACTTCACCCCGATTGCCTACATGGGGGCACGATGACGCTGTGTACTGAGGCGTACTGCACGTCGATGGTGCGCATGTCTTCAACCAATCTAACCCTGCCTGTGCTGCCGTGCAGAGTTCAGAGTTACGATGTTGGAGAGCTGACAGCTGCTCGTCGTTGCTCGGTGGTTCTCTCCGGGTACTCCGGCTTCCTCCACCCGTAAAACTGTCACGGTCACGATTAGCCATTGTGCATAAGTATGTGACCTTAAACACCAATAAATAAATAAATAAATAAATAAATAAATAATCTTTTTAAGTGCTGATTCGTAGGCGATTCAGCATTGATTTCATTTGGTAATCTATATACAATAGAAGGTTATGCATAAAAATTCACAATCCCGACCTCGATATACGTTTTCTATTATTAATACATGATATATGGAAGAGCTGTGTTGATGCCGGTTTACTTGCTGGTGATAAATTTCAACAGTACACTGCAGTACAGAGCATGGGGGTAGATTGTCGCTAAATTGTGGTGATGTAGATTTTCTACTCGTAAAATTTCTATAATTTTGCATCAAAATACAAGAACATCAACAAAATTTCATCTTATAGACCATCGGGATGATCCATTGGATAAAATCTAACCCACCGCGATTTAGCGACAATCTACCCTCCACGAACTGTACATGGATAATTATGTTCATTGTTATGTCCCTGACCTCCGAAGGAGGATTCGGGGATATCTAGTGAAGACCTCCGTTTGTCCATCTGTCTCTCCGTACAAAACGTTTTGGATTGTAATTGCAAAGCCATCGGTCGGATTTAGATCTCCTTTGTTATGCTGATAGACCCTCATGGGGGAACCAATATGCACAAGGAACGGGTTCCGTCTAGGGCTGTCACGATTTTTAAATTTTGTAATCGATTAATCGTAGCAAATAATCGATAATAATCAATTAATCGTACCTAGATGACCCCCACCCCTCTCCCTCTCTTTGAAGTCGATAAAAATGAAGTTCAAGTCAGCTGACCTACCTCAAGTAAACAACGAAAACGATCAACTTTTAGGTACATTCAAAGCTTTGATGTTCTGAACTTTTGAACCGTCAGTGTAATAGTCGTGATTATTACACTGACGGTTCAAAGATTCAGAACATCAAAGCTTTGATGAATGTACCTGGAAGGCAAATACTTCCAACGGCTTCTGGGGGTTTAACATCGATGTTCTTAACACAATACCTTTAGAAACAATAGTTTTTTCATCAAATTTTCTTTTAATTATTAAACATCTAAAACGGGATACAATTTACCGATTATTCCACAACGAAAAATACTAATCGATTTTGCCGTGACCAATCAACAGTCGAATAATCGATTGATCGTGACAGCCCTAGTTCCATCCAATAATTTTTCCCAGTGTTGTGACCCTTTTTCACTCTTTTGACTTAGAAAATGTTTCTCTCCCACAATACCTTTAAGGCTATTGAACATGCCTGCGGGTCGGGGCAGTAGTCCACGCTTTGCGTAGCCCTTGTTAATATTGTCTCGCTCAACTCCTTGTAGTTTAGGCCAATGCGAGCTTCCATCTGGGACTTAGCCAGAAGAAGCTCGGGTTCGATAGAGACATACACCGTTTACTTTCATGCTGCGTCATATGCTGCGTCATATTTAGCGCCCAAGTATACACGTGTCTGTTTTAGTGTTAATGGCAAGCCGCATGTCGGAGTGCCAACGGATGGGAAAATAGTGAACATATATGGTCTTACCTGTACATATTACCTGCATCTTTTGAAAATGTGTTATATATATAACCCCACCAACCCACCCCATAAAATAGCAATATTTAGAGTGGGATTATAAGTATACAATGTCGCTTTTTAGACTTTAGACTTTTAAATGAGGCTTTTAACCATGCAAACAAAAATGAACCCCTTCGGGGTTCAATTTTAGCTCTCCTGACTGAAAGTCTGGGGAGCTTAAGTGATCACGTTCTATCCGTCGCCCCTGTGTGAACTTTACATTATCGACTTCTCCTCATAAACCACTGGACTGAATTCAACCAAAGTTGACATGCATGTTCCTTATCATAGGTTAATTAAAGTTTGTTCAAATAAAGTTGCCACGCCCACATGGGGCACCACAAGGGCTATTACTCCGATAGCACCCATAAACTGATTTCCAAAATTAAAAAATCTTCTCCAGAACCATCACTCAGAAACTTCTGATATTTGGTATATAACATCTCTAGGGGAGTCAGATTCATGTTTGTCCGAATCGAGTCCCTGGGTTAATATTTGGGTTTCCTGCGGCAGCCTGAATTTTAAATTAGTGCAATATGAGAGAATTTCTTCAAAAATCTTCTTCAGATCCACCAGTCAGATCCTTTCATATTTGGTATACAACATCCCTAGGGGGTCCAATGCAAATTTGTTCAAATCGGGTCCCTGAGTTAATACTTGGGCTCTCTATGGGAGCAGGAATTTGAACTTAGTGCAATATGAGAGAATTTCATTATGAATCTTCTTCTTCAGATCTACTCTTTAGAATATTTTCATATTTGGTATACGACATCTCTAGGGGGTCAGATTCAATTTTTTTTTCAAATCGGTCCCCTCTGTTAATACTTGAGCTCTCTGTGGAAGCCTGAATTTGAACTCAGTGCAAAACGAGGAAATGTTTTTTTTAAAAATCTTCTTCAGATTCACTAGTCATAATCCTTTCATATTTGGTATACATCTCTAGGTGTGTCAGTTGCAAGTTTGTTCAAATCGGGTCCTTGGGTAAATATTTGGGCTCTGTGTTAGAGTCCGAAATTGAACTTAGTGCTATATGAAGAAATTGCTTTAAAAATCCTCTTCTTCAACTCCACCAGTCAGAATCCTTTCATATTTGGTATACAACATCTTTAGGAGGGTCAGATTCAAGTTTGTTCAAATCGGGTCCCTGTGTTAAGTTTTGGGCTCTCTATTGGAGCCCATAGTTTAACTTTGCGTTATGTGAGGACATTTCTTTAAAAACCTTCTTCTTCAGATTCACCAGTCAGAATTCCTTCATATTTGGTATATAACATCTCCAGGAGGATCATATTCAAGTTTGTTCAATTTGAGTCCCTGGCTTGATATTTTGGCTCTCTATGGGCGGGGGGGGGGGGGGGCATGGGGAGGGGTGCAGATTATGTTCAAGTTTGTTCAAATCCATTCCGAAGTGTTTTTTCTATGAAATTTGCCTTTCATGACTTCATTCCTCTGTAGTGTTGATGAACCATGACAAACTGAATGTGACCTCAAATACTTCTTTGAACCACTTTGTCGGGTAAGCGATTAAGGCTCTTTGGGGCCTCTTGTTTTGTTTGCACTTTCCCCAAAACTACAATTAGAAGTCTAATACAGCGAGATTCATTTTTAATTTTGACACCCTATGCGTTCACACAGGTCCGCTGTGTGAAAATTACTATAAAAGTTCATGACCCAACACGCAACGACCGTTGCGTTCATTTCTAAATGGTCCACACACCAGGTGGTAATTTATCAGTAAATCAGTCAGTAAATCAATAAAGGGCGCGGATGATGAAATGCTAGGGCTTTGTGAGAATCCCCTTCGAGAATTCACACACTTTGTTGAATTTCTCTGTCGGTCAAAATGCAATGACCGCAGTGGATCTGCCATTCATTTCTTATAATACCTATAGTTTACAGTTAGTTGAAGGAGGTGTCAGAGCCATGACATGGTGGAATAAGAAAACATTGTATATTTATTGAAAACACTTCGCTGGGTGTGTTCGTATTGGGCGAGTAATTCCTTGTCTGCGAAACACCTAACGTTCTAAGCGCAGGGAGCTATATGGGTGTTCATTTCATATTTATGTCTAATACGGTAATATGTGATAGAATATACTTGTATACCACTCAACCTATATACCGATGACTTGAACTGATAAACTTCATAAATTGGTTCAATATTATATATTTAATAATACTTCTATAGGCATAGTACTGCCAGGAAGAATTATTTCTTGGTCTAGACCGAACTGAGTTACATGTGATACTGATCATTTTGTGAACTATTCCGAGAAGTCTTATTGATTTGCTTTGCAACAAATCTGAGCCCATCAAATCTGCCTGCCTACTAATCTGCGCCATTGATGGAAAGAATCAACGCCATGACATGTCTCAAAATGTCCTCATCATCTTCAAAACAACGTAAGATAATGTTACTATTTAACTTATGCTGAACTTATGAGTTATATATATATAACTGAAGATTTCGTGAATTATTGTGTTTCTCTGGCATGTTTTTTTTATACAGCTAACTTATTCAGAAATCAGGTTTTGCGGAAAAGCTTCGAGATCTGGACTGATCAGTGACAGTTTTCACACAAATGGAAACAAAATACGTTCTCATTTTGTAACTGGAGATGGACTCAGTCGGACCCAGAGCAATTGTAATAATGCCCCTGTGTTCTTTTCTGGTTAAATACTCTCCATATTTATATCATTTGTTGTCGATAAACGCGCATCTTCTTGTTAAACTCGGAAGGAATCCGAGCGGACGTAATGAACGAACTGATTCTGCAAGTGCCGGTCACCCCCAGTGTATTTTTGATACATTATAGTGAAATCTGACATTCTTCAATCCGGCAGATGCAGAGACTGTAAAATGTTGGTCTAGAATTGCAAAACGAAATACTTTATACCTTTGTAAAGGGTATACTCAAACGACCAAGACCATGAATAACAGTCATTTTAACAAGGAGAAAACAGTTGCTATTGACTATCTGGAGGTACTGTGCATGTTAAAACTACCTTCTTTCCTGTTTTCGGCACAACAGAACAGACTAAAAAGACTTTTAACATGTGTCGGAAATTTGTTTTTTTACACGCCTGTTCTCTGTAATCACCATCTGCAGCAACACTAAACCATGCGGAAAATGAAAATCCTTTCCACACAAATGTGCGGAACAGAAATCGTTGACGGACTATTTTTAAATAGAAGCGAAATTTCACTGGAATGTTCTACAAATCGTGCACCGAATTTACATTTTGAATCGCTAGCGATAGCTCAAAATCGTCCCCTGAGTTCCAATGTTTTCTATGTGCCAGTAGGCTGCCAGTAGGCACATAGAACACATTGGAACTTAGGCGACGAAATAGAAACACGGGTTCACCTCGCAAAATTTGGTTGGCGATAAAATGTATTCTTTTAGTGATAGTTAGTAGGTGATAATTGCCGATTCACAATCACTTGTACATGTACGTGTATAACATACGCACACGATGCGTTCACCAACGTGGAATTCGGTGTTAAATCACACGCTTGTTCACAAAAACTGTACAGTGATCTTGAAGCCCTCATGTACATTCAGTGACTCCTAGATCGCGCTTTTAGCGTTCAAACACTCGTGGTGAACGCATCGTGTGCGTGTGTTGTACATCTTCAGTTGTATCGTGTACGTGATTTTTGGTCTACGTTCGCGGTCCTACTATTTAACGAACACAAACGAACATAAACGAACATAAACGAACAGAAGAGAAAATAATAGGAAATACAAGTTAAAAATGGTTGAGGGTGCATATGCAGGTATATGTGGGTATATATTATTCGTTTGTAAAATTTTATTCACTTCTGATGAGTATTTTGATGATTAATAAGGTTTATAAAATGTACGACGGCTCGAAATTCTTGTGTTCGTTAAGTAGTAGCCTGCTTGAAGCTGTCGACAAGATGCGACAAAGGTGTGAAATCAAGAAGCTGTCTATCTGAGGAAGAATGTCGCTGAGGAAAACAGCGAAATTTAGGTTTAAGAGAATGGCAAGCGCCTATTTTAATCGTGTGTAAAATTGTATCCACGTCTGATGAGTATTTTAGTGATAAATGAAGATTATAGCCATTATTTGGATTGACAAACAAAAATGCATCAAACTATTGCTTTGGATTCCGAGGACGCATCACGGCGAGTCGGGGACAAACCGTGATCTACCCTTAGAAAGCGGAGCAAGACTCGGATACATGTAGCATATTGTACACCCACATAATGATAATAATCTAAAGATCTTACAATATCTTGGGGATAAGTCATTAAAGCCCAGTTTAAGCTTTCCTGAAAACTTTCCCCGAACAAGCTCACCCTCCACCAACGTGGGCTCCCACTAACGAGAGAGGACAACCAGGCGCGTAGCCAGGAAAAAGTTTCCTGGGGGGGGGGGATACCTGGCGAGGAGGGGGGGGGGGTTATAGCCATCAGATGCGCGAAAGGCGGGGGGGGGGGGGTCTGGGGGTCCTTCCCCAGGATTTTTTTTTTTTTTTTTTGGGGGGGGGGAGGGTATGGGGAAAATTTCCCAGGAAAATTTTTAAATCTAAGTCTAACTACTGGCGGGAAACATTTGGAAGGGGGTACAGCTACATTTTGGGGAGGGTGCACCTGCCCCCTGTGGCAACGACAAATCCCGGGACACCTCCACCCACAGACTCTCACCAACGAGCCCCATCCACCCCCGGTTCTTTCCAGGAAACGCGTTCCGTGATACAGTAGGCCTAACCGCTTCGCGATAAATGTTAGCCCAATAATATTAGCCTTCGCCTGTGCTCCGAATTTATTATTATTTTTTTTAATATGTCGCACCGGTGAATAATATATTCGGAGCACGGTCGAAGGCTAATAGTATTGGACTTGATAAATGTTAAACTCCCTCATCCTTTACCCGGGCTTGGGACCGGCAAACTTAACAGAGTCAAGTCAGGCGGATTTAGAGGTTTTTTTCCAATTTTTTTTTTTTTAGTAATAAATTTTACCCCCCCCCCCCCCCCCCCCCCCCCCCCCCCCCCCCACACCGGCAGACTTAACAGAGTCAAGTTAGTCGGATTCAGAGTTGTTGTTTTTTCCAAAATGTTTTTTTAGCAATAAATTTTAAACTCCCCTCATCCTTTGTCCGGGCTTGGGACCGGCAGACTTAAGAGAATCAAGTCAGGCGGATTTAGAGTTTTTGTTGTGCTTTTCCAAAAAAAAATTAGCAATAAATTTTAAACTCCCCTCATCCTTTGCCCGGGCTTGGGACCGGCATACTTAACAGAGTCAAGTGAGACGGATTTAGAGTTGTTTTTTTTTCAAAAAGTTATTCTATTACTTCTTGGGCAGATATATTCTGATTTTCTTTTCAATTCACTGCCTTACTATAATTATATTTAATGTGAAAAAATGAGTTATCCAAAATAAATTTAAGAATTCTTTTTTCTTTTTGACAAACAGTACAAGCCACGGAAATAAGTTGTATGATACCCACTAAAACGAAAGTGACCATTTTAGTGGGTACCATACAACTTATTTTCTAAAATAAAATCGCCACAGCCATGAAGAGCACCCCGAATGTCTCTAAGTTGGTCAGTCACAATGCCATGTAGATTGTCGGTAAGGTCAGTCAATTTAAGTACTTTCCAATTGTTTTCCAACTTTATAATATTGTTCAAACTTTCACAGTTATTATTTGTCCACGATTTCGGAATTATTGGATTTTGTATGCGGGCGTTAAAAACTTTAGACCGTAATTTGTCCACGAATGTTGTAAGATAGCGTCTATTGCATTTGTCGACAATGTCAGTCTCAACCTCACTATACACGGGAGCGGGTCTTTTCGGCCTCGGGAACATTCGGCCTCGGGAACATTCGGCCCCGGGAACTTTCGGCCTGGGAACATTCGGCCTGGGAACATTCGGCCTCCGTTTTAAACTAGGGAGACTAAGAGATACACGAGTGACCCTTTTTCACTCTTTCGAGTATTCCGATGGAGTGGATTGGTTGGAGATTCGAATTCCCAAAGGGAGTTACGACATAGACGATTTGAACCATTACATTCAGACGCGAATGAAGACGGATGGAAAGGGAAGCAACAAGATCAGACTCGCTCCCAATCCTAATACCTTACAGACGATGTTGGATTTGGAAGATAATTTTCGTGTGGATTTCAACACGGACGATTCTATAGGCAAGATGTTGGGATTCGATCGAAAGATGTATCGAGACCACGCGGCATCTGAAAATACGGTCGACATTCTCGCTGTCAATAGCATTCTGGGGAACGTGGACGTGATTGCATGAAGCTACGTGAATGGTAGCGCTCAGCCGACGATCTATTCCTTCTTTCCAAACGTGTCGCCGGGTTATAAGATCGTGGAGCGACCTCGAAATTTAGTTTATCTACCAGTGATTGTAGACACGTTGTATAGTCTCAAAACCACGTTGACGGATCAAAATGGTGAACTGTTAGATCTTCGCGGAGAGAGAGTGACGATACGATTTCACATAAGAGAAATGTAAAAAGCAAAAAAAAAAAAATATATTATATATATATAGATAACAAAAATAAAATAAACGGTAATATTAATTTTTTACAAAATTATTTTAATATAATTATTAAACAAGAAACAATTGAAGTAAATATATTTTAAAAAAAACAAACGGAATTATGACACAATACGTGGTTAAAAACGTGAACATATCCACAGGACAGAAGAAGAAACTTAAGAGAGCTTTAACAACTCGAGGCGAGGCGGTGAGATTCAAATTCACTCACGAAGATCTGACGAGAGGCGGACAGGATTCGATCGCCTGGACCAGAAGTGAAATCAAAAGGATGGAGAAAGCGATTCGCGATGGAAGAGGGTTGGCGGTGAGATTGAGTCCCGCTCAATTGAGATCCAATTTGAGAATGAAAGGTGGTTTCCTACCGCTATTGGCAGGAATCGCCGCAAAAGCGTTACCCTTCGCCGCATAGGTGCTACCCTTTCTCGGAAAGACTCTCGGCGTGGGAGCTCTCACAGGACTCGCTAGTTCGGGAGTTGAGAAATTAATGGGTGGCAACAGACTGTTTTTGAAGAAGGGAGGAGACGTGTGTCGCGTTCACGTAGATGACAGCGGTAAAGGATTGTATCTAGAACCCGTTAGAGGTGGCAACTCTCTGAGAGGAAACGGTCTCTTTCTGAAGAGTGGACGGAACGTCAAGCGATACGGCAAGGGTTTGTTGCTCGGTGACAATTCGCCATTTAAGAACATACCGATTTTGAATATGTTATTATAAATATAAAAATTATATAAAATATATAAAATCATAGAAAGAATAAAATAATATATATTTAAAATGGGTGAAGAGGTGGAGAAACAAATTTATCACCTGAATGAATTTGACGATAATGACGAACATCGCGAGCCAGAGAGCGAAGAAATAAAAAAATGGTTAGATGCTAATGATGGATATCTAAGGAAAGAGATAGATAAAGTGCGGGATATACGGTTGGGAATGAGACGATGCTTTCCACGGTCACCACTACCTTCTGAAGCGAGTGTTACCAAGAGATGCACAACATTCGTTCATAATTATGATTCGGATAAACAAAAATGTTATCATAAACGTATCACATCACAAAGAAAAAGAAAAAAAAAAGAAAAAGAAGAATCGATGCAGAAATTTGAGAGAAAAGGAAACGTTTTTATAATATATCATGATGATAGTGAAGAAGAAGGAAAACAAAAAAAAAAAAAAAGTAAATGAGATCTCATTTACTTTTTTTTTTCATTTTTTCTTCGCTAAAAATCAATTGCTCTATTGTTTATATTTCCAAGTCTGTTGTTAGCATGTTGACGCTCGTGTCTACTCCTTTTTCGAAAACGTGTTGAATGTTTATCTTTACTCTTTTGAGTTTTTTTACATCGGTCAACTTGCTCTCACCACCCAATTTCTTCACGAGTTCGAATGAAATGTTTGGAAATATGTAATTTCCATAGGGCAACGACAAATCGTCCTTGTCGAATTCTCTATCTTTGGCGATGACGATGTTCTGCAGATCGCTTTGGTACTCGTAAATCAAATCGAGCGTGGCTTCGTTCAATTTCAGAGGCATCTTATATTTCTCGTATTTGTGCTCTAAGCCCTTCGTCTCGACATCGTTCAATTCGATGGGATTGTGTCGTCGTAATCTATAGATTTTATGACCGAATTTCTTATACGTTTCGACTCGTTTCAATTTCAATTCGCATCTTTTAGGTGTTGTTGTCTTCATGATCGATTATTTGTTTTTTTTTTACGAATTCTTGCAATAATGTATATTTTAAATTTTGTATTTCAATAATAATTTGTTAAAAAAAAAAAGTTTGTTATTTTTTTTTTGCTCTTTATATATATAAAAAAGTTGTTTTTTTAATTTTTAATTTTCTTTAATGTAAAAATTTTTTTAGTAAAAGTTTTTTCTCTTTATATATATAAAAAGTTTAATTTTTTAAAATTTCAATCTCTCTATTGTTTATATTTCCAAGTCCGTTATTAGCAAGTTGACATTCGTCATTTTTCCACATACGTAAATGGTGTGAATGTTCATCTTTACTCTTTTGAGTTTTTTTTTCATAGGTGAATGCGCTCTCACCACCCGATTTCTTCACGAGTTCGGGTGAGATTATTGGATATATGTAACTTCCATAGGACAACAATAAATCACCCCTGTCGAATTCTCTGTCTTCGGCAATGATGATATTAATCAACAGTTCGCTTTGGTACTCGTAAAACAAATCAAGCGCGGCTTCATCCACTTTCAAACACATTCGATATTTGTGGTAGTAGCGCTCTAAGTCCACCATCTCGACCTCATTCAATTCGATGGGATCGTGTGGTTGTAATGTATAGATATTAAAACTGGATTTCTCATACCCTTCGTCTCGTTTCAATTTCCATCCGCATCTTTTAGGTGTTGTTGTTGTCATGATCGATTATTTGGATTTTATGAATTCTTACAAATAATGTTTATTTTAAATTTTGTATTAAAAAAAATTGAATTTTAAAATTTAACTTTTTTTTTTTTCTATTATATATATAGAGTAAAAAAACAAAACTTTTTTAACAAATTATTTAATACAAAATTAAAAAAAAAAAATATTCTTACAAATGAAGCAAACAGATAAAACAATGGTAAATTTAAATGAGAAAACCATACCTCAGTTAAACGAGATATGTAATGTATTACAAATTTCAGATTTCAGAAAGCATAGAACTAAATCAAAAAAAATTGAAGTCATACAAGAATATTTGTGAAACGCTAGAAAGGCAAACGAAATGTCGATAGCAACGACGTCAAAAGATGCGCCGGTTGTGAAAAATAAGAAGACGACTAAACGAAAAGCCGTTGAAAAACATCAAGTTTCCAAAGAAAAGAAAAGAAAAACGAAAACGAAAACGAGTGATGCACTTCAGATTCAAGACAAACGAGATATATCGAGCGAAATTCAACGAGCAATCGACGAAGAGAAAGGAGAAGAATATGTAAGACGACTCGTTTCGGAACTATTCCAATCGAAACGGGAGAGGGCGATCGAAGACATTTTTAAAACTTTCGACGTGTTTCCCTCATCGAAGAAAGTCGATCCGAAATTGTTCATGGAATGGGTGAAGAAACAAGTATTGGATTTGTTTCGCGAATACACGAACTTGGGATTAAAAATTAAGATGATACTCCATTGCATAATGAATAAAATCGACGTGAAGTCTGGCGAGAGCATCGTGAAAAATGCATATTTCAGATCTAACGTCGAACCCGTATTTCAAGGTTCAGATCTATTGGACGTTTTCGAAAAGATGAAAGACAAGATGTTGACGTCTCTCGCGAATTATCAAAATGAAGGTAGTAATTGGACGTTCGGCGAGGTGTTGAAACTCGAAATTCACATAACTAAAAACGAACCGTTGAAAGGATCTTCCAACTTGGAATTACCGTATATCTTGACTAAGAAACACGCCGTGGTCAACGTGAGAAATAAAGATGATCAGTGTTTTAAATGGGCAGTCACCTCCGCTTTATACCCTGTCGAAATAAACGCCGATAGAGTTTCTCATTACGAGGAAACTTCTAAAAATCTCGATTGGACTGGAGTGACTTTTCCAACAAAGTTAAAACACATTGAACGTTTCGAGGTTCAAAATCCCACCGTAGCGGTGAACGTCTTGGGATACGACGACGAAAATCAAAAGATCTATCCTCTCAGACGGACTTCGTATCACAGAAGAGAAAAGACGATTATTTTATTATCGATTTCGAATGGTGACAATCGTCATTATTGTTGGATTGAACATCCGAGCAGATTACTGTCGAGACAAAATAATAATCATAGACATAAGATATCTTTATGTTGCAACTGCATGAACATGTTTCACAGCGAAGACTCATTGGCGAAACATCAGGAATATTGCAACTAGAATCAAGGTGTCGCCGTCGAAATGCCCAAACCCAACACCATCGTGAAGTTTGAAAATCACAACAGAAGGTTAAAAGTACCATTCGTCGTGTACGCCGATTTCGAATGTTTCACCATGAAAATGAGTTCCTGTCAACCCAACGCTCTTCAAAGTTACGTCGAAAGATATCAAAAACACATACCTTCGGGCTATTGCATTTACGTGAAATGTGCTTTCGACTCGCAACACGACATGGGTCCCTTCACCTACACGAAACAGCGCGAAGACGACGACGTGGCTCAAAGGTTCGTGGAAGAGTTAGAATCGAAAATTCAAATGTTATATGACAAATTCAAAACTCCGGCAAAAATGATCATCACGCGAGAGCAGCAGGACAAAAATAACAGAGCCACCGAATGTCACATAAGCAGACAATTGTTTGACGAGAATTCGGAGGAAAATAAGAAGGTCAGAGACCATGATCATTACAGGGGTCTGTATCGCGGTCCGGCTCACAGCAGGTGTAATTTAAAATATCGAGACGCCGCTTTCTATCCGGTGATGTTTCACAATCTCTAGGGTTACGACAGTCATCTGTTCGTGAAAAATCTCGACACCTCGCACGAAGAATTAAATTGCATCGCGAACAGTGAAGAAAGATACATTTCCTTCACGAAATGGAAGCTCATGGAGAGGGAAAGAGTAATCGATGGAAATACGTTGAAAGAAAAAACGAAATCCATTCGTAGATGCATACGTTTCATCGACACTTTTAAATTCATGTCGACCGCTCTGGAAAAATTAGTCGATAACATGAGCAAGGATAAATTTAAAATCACGAGCGAACATTTCGGAGAACGAGTAGACGTCATGTTGAGGAAAGGAGTCTATCCTTACGATTACATGAACGATCTAAAGAGATTCGAAGACACCGCACTACCTTTGAAAGAAGATTTTTATTCGAAATTATACGAATCCGACATTTCTGATGAGAATTATGAACATGCTAAAAACGTGTGGAAATCATTCGATATGAAAACCATGAGAGATTATCATGATCTCTATCTGAAGACCGACGTTCTGCTCTTGGCAGACGTGTTTGAAAATTTTTGAGACGTCTGTCATCGAAATTACGATCTGGATCCCGCTTGGTATTTCACCGCACCCGGTCTGGCGTGGGACGCTCTGTTGAAGACCACCAAAGTCCAATTGGAATTATTATCCGACGTGGACATGTTGCTCATGTTCGAAAGGGCTGCGAGAGGTGGCGTCTCGATGATCTCTCACAGACATTCTGAGGCTAACAATCCCTACATGAAAGAAGGTTTCGATTTGAAATGGTCGACTAAATACATACAGTATTGGTACGCCAATAATCTGTACGGTTGGGCTATGAGTCATCCTTACCGATTGGAAATTTCGAATGGGTGAAGGAACTGGAAGAGATGCAAAAATGGAGAGACTATCCTTGCATTTTAGAAGTTGATTTGAACTATCCAGAAGAATTACACGATCCGCACAACGATTATCCGCTGGATCCCGAACGAATGGAACCGAACGAAGGAGACGAGGAAAAACTCATTCCCAATTTATTTAACAAACGTAACTACGTCATCTACAGCGAGAATTTGAAACAGTACGTCGATTACGGGATGAAATTAGTCAACATACATCGCATCATTCGGTTCGACGAAGAGCCTTGGATGAAAAAATACATCGATCTCAACACGAATCTCAGAACTCGAGCCAAGAACGATTTCGAAAAAGATTTCTTCAAACTCATGAACAACTACGTGTACGGTAAATCGATGGAAAACATCAGGAAGAGAACTGACGTTCGACTCGTCACGTCTGAGAAAAGAGCTAAAAAATTTGTGGCGAAACCCAATTACAAACACCGAACCATATTCGGCGAAAATCTAGTGGCCGTTCACATGCAAAAGACGCACCTGAAGTTCGACAAACCGTATTATCTCGGACCGATCATCTTAGATATCAGCAAGCGATTGATGTATGAGTTTCACTACGATTACGTCAAACGAAAATTTGGTGACAAAGCCAAACTACTGTTCACCGACACAGACAGTTTAGTTTACGAGATAGATATGAAAGACGTCCACCGAGACATATCTCCGGACGTGGTCGAGTGGTTCGACACGAGCAATTATCCCGTCGATCGCCCATCCAACATTCAATCGAACGACAACAAGAAAGTGTTGGGTAAATTTAAGGACGAGAGTGGCGGTAAACAGATCGTCGAATTCGTGGGCTTGAGCCCCAAACTGTATGCTTATCGTCTAGAAGATGATGAAGAGATTAAGAAGTGCAAAGGAGTTAAAGCGTGCGTGGTGAAGAAAAACATCTCTTTCCAAGAGTATAAAGATTGTCTGTTAGGAAGTGGTCCGGTGTATAAGACTATGAAATCGATTCGAAGCGAAAATCACGACCTGTATACCAAAATAGTCAACAAGATTTCGCTGACGGCCGACGATGATAAGAGATTCGTATTAGACGATAAAATAAGCACTTTGGCACTCGGACATTGGACTGTGGATCTAATTAGAGACGATATGAATGTGGATGATTGGATTCCAGATATGATTGTAGATGATAAGATTCCAGATACAATTGTGGATGATAGGATTCCAGAAAATCAAGAAGAATTAGATGAATCCAAGATTATAGAAGTCAAGGAATTCGACGGATTCAAGATTGTGGAAGTCGATAGAGTTAGTTTAAAAAGAAAAAGAAAAAAACAAAAAAAAATAACGTCATTTTTTAGTGAATTATAATAAAATAAATAAAAAAAAATATATACGCATTATGAATAAGAAAATAAAGATATCCGTAGAAGGTGTCGTCTGACCTAACGAATCCCCTATCCAACATCGATCTGTTGAATGCGGCAAAAGATTTGAAAATTGAAGATTTTCTAGGCGTGTTTTCCAGAGATACCTTGCCGAAGAGAAGACCTCAACAATCGGAATGCGGAGTTTTAAATCTAGACGATTCATCGGGCGAAGGCACTCACTGGGTGGCGTGGTTCAAGAACGGGAAGAAGAAGAAGAATTATTATTTTGACAGCTACGGAATCTCGCCGCTGAAAGAAATAAAGAACTATTTCAACAAATCGATGGTTCTTTACAACATGGATCAAGTGCAATCACCAGATCAAGTGTTTTGCGGTCACCTGTGTCTCTACGTTCTCAAGAGATGGTCTGAAGGAGATGAATTTCAAGACATTCTCAATGACTTACATTAGAGAGAGATTTTTTTATAGTATATATATAAAGATAAAAAATTATTTTAAAAAAATTTTAATCGAATAAAAAACGAAAAATAAAATAACATAGTTCATTTTTAATAAACTGCGTTTTGAACACATTTTTTTCTAAACAACAACAACAACAAAAAAAAAAATCCCACAACAACATGACAGTCGATAAATTTGGTAGAAGTGACGACGAAAAAGTCAACCCGAGAAAGAAGAGGAAGACGCTCGAAGTCGACGATGGTTACGACGTTGCCAACTTGGACGAGCATTACGTTCGGAGATACGAATCTCGAGAGGAACCTCTGAACATGAACGATGAGAAGCTCTACAATCTTCCCGAGCCGATAGATCTCGCAGATGCCGCGACTAAAAAATACGTCGACAGGGGGAACTCCGATTTCGAATGAATCCTGCTGGATAATTACGTGGATAAAACCATGACCGATGATCTCGATCTGAAATCCAAACGTTTGGTGAACGGCGTGAATCCCGTAGATCCCACCGATGCCGCGACCAAGAGATACGCGGACGACTCTCACGCGAGATTCACCGAACACCTGAGAAATAGATACATTCAGAAAACGATGCACTCGAAATTGAATGCCAATTCTTACAAGATAATGAACGTGGCCGCTCCCACGAATCCCAAGGACGTGGCGACCAAACACTACGTAGATCTGGAACGGAGAAAGTCTGATGGACGTGAAATGAAATCGGATCTGAATGCGGGGTTCCACAAGATATTGAATCTGTTGAAGATTGACGACACAGATGCGGACTCAACCGCGGTCAACAAGGGCTACATAGATTCTGCCGTGATACGATCGCAAGAATACATAGAATCGCAAGTGGACGATCTCTACCTGAACAAACAATCTGGCAGAACCATGGAGGGTGGCATCAACATGAACGGTGAGAATTTATTCGGTCTCGGTCACGATCCCAAATTAGATTCCAGCGCGGTAAGCAGGAAGTACGTGGACGACAACTCGGTCTGGAGAAAGGGTGACATCATGGAAGGTAAACTAGACATGGGCGGACACGCGCTCACGAATCTACCGGAACCCGTGCACATGACAGATGCCTGCACCCTGATTTCGGTGGTGGAGAAAGTCAAATATGCCAGACAATTGATCACCATGTGGGCCAAAGAGTCTGACGCCTTAGAGGAGGGAAAAGCCGAGTGGTCTTTTGGAAATGGAGGTAGCGGATCGAAACACGGTCAGGTGGGATATCCCATGCCACTGGGAGGTGAAATCCTTCGAATGAGTCTGGCTTCCTTGGATTTGAATAACAGAGTGGTCATCCATGTCATGGTGAATGGTGTGGAGAGCAATAAGAGATACAGCGTCGAAAAGACCGAGAATCAACACGCGAATGTCAGCACGTTCGGCACGCCTCTCAAAGTGAACGCTGGAGACAGGATTAATTTTGTCACGAAAACCAATAATCCCAAAGCCGTCACTTCCGTGGTGAGTCTACTGATCGAACTGGATCCTTTGAACAAACAGTGAACGCGTGGAAAAATAATGAATTAAAAAAAAAAAAAAATAATGTGATTATTAAAAACAACAAAAAAAAAAAGTAATGAGATATAGAGAGATGTTCAATCTCTCTAGATCACATTACTTTATTTTTTTTTTTTTTTTTGTTTTTAATAATCACACATTACTTTTTATTTTTTTTTTTGTTTTTTATTTATTTTTTTTTCACACACTCGTCTCTCATCGAATGATCGACATCTTATTTCCGTCCGATTCGAATTGTAATTCTCTGTCCGACAGGACCAGGGCGAAGGCTTCGGTTTTTCTCGGCACGTTCCTATCGAATTGCATCTTGATCTGAATGTCTAACACGCTACTCTTGAGTTGTTCACTCTGTTTACTGACGTCGAACACGAACATGGGATACATCGACTTGTATTCACCGGGAGATATGTTGTGATTGCTCATCAATTCGTCTAGACCATGATACTTCGCCGTACAGCCTGCAGAAATCGTTCTTGTCGAACGACGCATTGTAATCGATTTCCAGATATCTCGTGGCGTTCAGAAACACTTGCATGTTTCTCAAATTGCAGTGATCGAACAGCAACGCATTCTTTTCCTGAGACCCGTCCCTATCGGTCTGAAACGTGACCATGATGAAACGCCGTCTCTCGGAAGCGGATTTCACCGTCAATCTCCAATCGAAGTGATTCGTGGAGGGAGGAATGCTAGCCGTGTCGCACTGTCTCATTCTAAATCCCACGGGTAATTTACTCTTGGATTGTATGATCTTGTAGAGATGCGTTTTCTCATCCGTCGTAGGCTCCACGTGCGGAACGAACCACGATATCTTGTGTAGAGTTATCTTACCCGCATCGGTCGTGGCGAGTTTCACTATTGCATCGTCGTTTCCTTTTCGAATCAACGTCAGATTGTGTTTGAATCCGTACATGATCTTGTTGTAATCATCTGCAAATCCGAAGATGTGTTTCAAAGGTATCCTGAACGAAAACGTTCCTTTAGGTCTGGACATCTTGACGACGTAGTCGAATATCGTGGCGGCGCCAGCGCTAGCAGGGCCGATGGTGTCTTTCACCCACAACTGATTAAGTCCTCTGGATTTCGAAAAATCGTCAGGATACGTCAAGAGTCCGAACATCGTGGTGGCCTGACCGGGATGAAAAACAGATTCTATCTCTTGTCCGGATAGCATGTATTTTATGTTACTGAATAGATGCATGATGCCATTATTGGCTAGAGTGACCGTGTCGTCGGCGGCGTAGTCGCTCCCATCTTCCTTGGTGAGACGTCCCTGCACCACTATGTAACTCCCACTAGGATGTATGAATAGATCTTGAGTTTCGACGTTGATTCTTATCTCTCCCGCATTGTTCAAACTCGTCCCGGTTACCGGTTCGTATTCGTGAACCTCATATTCTTGAATACTTAGATCTTTCACTATGCTTTGTGCTATATCTAGTATGTTTGTCATTTTTAAAGGATTTTTAGGGGTTTTTTTGTTTATTAATTCACTTGCTTTTCTTTATCTAAAAAAATAGTTTTTAATTATTTTTTATTATTATTTATTTTTTTTTCTCTCTTATATATATGTGTGTGTAAACAAGAAAATGTCAAAGAGAGTAAATAAAAAAAAAAAATTTTTGTGTTCTTCATCAAAACTTCGTCTTCTGTAATTGTTGTTCGTAAACTTTCCGATGATCGCTTCTCCATCCAAAGCTTCGATTTCGTAAGTCACCGGATCGGAGTGAAATATTTTGATGATCACGAAGATTTCCGAGGTCCATCGAGGAGTATAACCCTTTTCGAAGTGCTTCTTATAAGCGTAGATTCTCACTCTATCGCCGACCGCAAATTTCGACGTTCTAGACTTCTTCTTCCCGATCTTAGATCTCTCGGGATATAGATTCGCGTAGACCCGTTTTTCGTTTCGAGGATCACTAGCTTCCGTGGGAGTCATCTTGATCGATCTGTGTTGTGTGTCGTTGTAATCTTTCACCAGACCGTTCAGAGCGTATATGTATTTCTTGGTCGAATTCGCCATGAAGTATCTGTGCATCTTCTCCTTCATCGTTCGATTCCAACGTTCCACCACGCTGGCTTTCTCTTCGTTTTCGATCGAGTAGTGGTCTACCAATCGACGAACGTCTTTGTTGTAGAATTCCTTTCCCTTGTCCACCCACAATTTACTCGGTTTTCGAGAGGACGAGTCGAACACGCTCTTCAGAGCCTCGGCGATGCAAGGTCCCGATTTATTCTTCAAAGCTCTGATCCAACCATATTTGGAAAACACGTTGATGACCGTCAATAGATATTTGACGCCCTCGTTCCACCTCGAAAACGATCTCATGTCGACCAAGTCGGCGGACCAAATGTCGTCCAGACCCTTCACGAACAACCTTCTCTTTCGAAATTTATGCACTATGGGTTTGTGTAACTCCTCGGACAATTCGCTCGTCAATAATCGTTTCTTCTTCTTCTCTTTTTCAGATGCGCTTTTTTTTTTGAACGCCCCATCCGAATCGACGTTTCGCACCGATCAGATTGCCGACCAGCGAACGTTCCATCTTCTCTCTCCTAGTCGGATTCGATATGCCTTTCAATCTCGTCAACATGTTTTTGTTGCAGACGTCATTGCGAGTCTTGGTGTCGGGATGTCCGGCGTAGCACAGATCATGATCGTATGCGGCCACATCCACCCTATTCACAGGTTTGCTCCAAGATTTGGGTGTCAGATCGGCGTTGAGTCTCTTGTTCAATTTCGTTCCTGGTCCCGTGAAACTGTGACCAGGTAGATGCATTTCGAAAGGTAGATTGTTGATCATTTTATTCACGATGCCTTTACCTTTGCTCACGTTCTTTTGTTTGACGAATCTAGTCTTGATAGAAGCACACACGTCGCAAATTCCGCGAAGCATCCATCTGTCGTTTTTAGTTCGCACTTCTCTAGAATTACTCGTCTCGGTAACTCTCTTACACTTTATGCAATACATTTTTTTAAGAGTTAATTTAAATTAATTTCCTTTTTTTTATTTTATATATGAATTTAATATTTTTTTTTTTTTAAATTCTGTTCTTATTATATATATATATATTTTTTTGTTTCAATCGCTGCCCTTGAGTCATTTTACTGAATTCCTCCCTGGCCTCTTTCCTACCCTTTTCCATGAGAGAATCCTTCATCTCTTCCTTGATGATCTGACGAGTCTTGATTCTCACGGCTTCTTTCATGGCATCGTATTTCGTTTTCTCGCTCAATATCGCGAAGTATTCTCTGTCCGATATCCTACCATCTTTCAATGCCATAGAGATCATTTCGGATATCGTGTCGATCTTGGAGTCGGCCAAGACGCGAATCTTGTCGTGTTTCCTCGCCTTCAGATATAATTTCCTACTCAAAAAGTTTCCGAGCGTGCTGAACAATCCGGCGGCGAGAGCCACTCCTTCCACGGTCAGCACGATCGGAATGCCGACCGCGGTCGACAACAATCCGATGCCGGCCGCGTGTAAACCCATGGAAATCGTGATGAGTGTCGTGTCGATCCCATTGACAAATTTCACGAAACTCGAATACTTCTTCTTGAGGGAACGACGAGAATCTCTCTCTCGAGTCAGATACGATTGGATTCTACTGATTTGATCGATGCGATACCTCTCTCCTCTTTCTCTTTCTTCTAGCGACGGCGCCGTCGGCAAAACGCCGTTCGCCTTCTCGTCCTCGTCGTCCACTAACGTCGGATACAATTTATTTCTGGTTCTCATTTTTTTTTTGTGTTTTTTCTTTCTAATATTAGATAAAAAATTTATGTGTGTATTTATTTATTTTTTTTATTTCTGCTCTCCCTTATTTTTTATATCAACGGAAAACAAAATTTAGACGTATGCTTCATTCAGCAATAATTTCTTGATGCATCCCTTGTCTTCTAAAGTCAAACTTCTACGCGCCAATTTCAGTTCTTCCGAATCTGTGGGCCTATCTCGATTCTTACAGAAGACTAATCTCTTCCAAAACGTGATCACATCGTCGAATTTAACGCGTTCGAACACCGGTTCAAAATACATGACGACCATATCTTCCCTTTCCATCGTCAGACACGAATGATCCTCGTGATCGAAGTCTAGATGATCCCGACATCCGACGCATCGTTCTAACAAGATGGGACGTAGTTGTTCGTTCACGCAGATTGTGTATGCTCTCATCAGCATGTCTAAAACAAACCTCGCTCTAATCATTTGAGAATCGCTCATGATTTACGTATTTTTTTTTTTTTATTATCTATTCAATTTGATATATATATTTTTCTAAATAACTATTTATTTATATTTTTTTTTCTCCCCTATATTTATATCAATCAAAAACCCACCGCCTCAAAACAATTGCCGATTCTAAATCATCTGTACCAAAGCGATTGCCGATTCTGAATCACTGATTTAGAATTCCCAAAACTGTTTTTTGATGATGAACCAGAATCTTATGCTTTCGCTCGCGTTCGCCGACGATGGATCGGTGGGTCTGATCTGCGATGCGAACGTAGACCAAAAATCACGTACACGATACAACTGAAGATGTACAACACACGCACACGATGCGTTCACCACGAGTATTTGAACGCTAAAAGTGCGATCTAGGAGTCACTGACTGTACATGAGCCGATTCTAAATCATGTACAGTTTTTGTGAACAAGCGTGTGATTTAACACCGAATTCCACGTTGGTGAACGCATCGTGTGCGTATCTTGTACACGTACATGTACAAGTGATTGTGAATCGGCAATTATCACCTACTATAGTTGTCATCTAAATTGCTGAGTGTCCTTCCAATAACTGTTTATTTTATAGACGTGAAGGCATGTAATAAACATAGAACGACACGCGCGTGTGAATGGGTTAATCGATATGGCACTTGTACCATCGCAGAAGGATAAAACTGGAGGCAGACTGCTTCGACCACCCCTCCCCCTCCCCCATCTCGTTATATGTGTAATAACAATTATTCTGCCCCCCCCCCCTCCCACACACACACACACCAGTTCAACAACAACAAAATTCTCGAAGGTTTGCAAGTTCCCGATGCCTCGCAATCACCGATCACATTTTAAGGTCGATACTTTGATGTCTGTCTGTGAATTTGTTGATGATGGGCACGTTTTTCTTGGCAATACAAATTTAATATGAATTACAATATATTTTAGTTACTGTTGGCAAAAGAATCAAGTGCCGATATCGGAAAGTTGGTGCAGTGGTATTAGTTTCCGTGCTGGGTATACACAATTATGTTTGTTGAAGTGAAGCCTGTTACACTGTGACTACAGTCACAGAGTAACAGTTTTTACTTCAAGTGTCATATATTGGGAGAAGTTACTGCGTTAATTGATGAAGTGGCAGCACAGATATCTTTTCATCTGGATTGCTGGACGCTCACTGGTCACAAATAGAAAAGTGTCTCGACCTGCGCCATTTTGGGGTCGGAAGTTGCTATAAATAAACAATGCTCAACAAACAAAATTCTCAAAGCGTTTCATTTTCCCGACGCCAAGCAATCGCCGATCGCTTTTTGAAGTGTATACTTTGGTGTCCGTCGTGAAAACTGAATTTATTACTTTCCAAAGTGTGATTTACTGGGATTTCCGGGTTTGATTATAAACGATAACTTAACAAGTGAATTATGCAATCAACAATTGTGTCATGTATCCGTGCGCGCAGACGAAGACGCTTTGCCGTGTGTGTTATGAAGACTTCATTGTTTTTTTTTGTTTTTTTAACCCTTTACCTAACATGAAAAACAGACGACACTTGCAAAAAAATTCTTGAATAACTATTATTTTCATTTTTTGTCTCAAAAACATAGGTTATGACCCCTCAATCGAACGAGCTCGACGAGCTCGTTCCAATGAGGGGTCATAACCTATGTTTTAGAGACAAAAAATGAAAAAATAATGAAAATTAATTGGCGAGTTTTGAGAATAGCGCTAGCCGTTTTTGGCCGTTTCGTTAGGTAAAGGGTTAAATAATATAATTATCGTTAATAATGAAAAGTAATAAACAGAGTAATCGCTTGACTGGACTGGTTACGTGAAATAATTCATTCAAGGCGAGGGACTATATTGTAAAACACTCGTTCGCATTCGCGCACTCGTGTTTGTACAGCGTCCCTCGCCTCTCATGAATTATTTCACGTAACCAGTCCAGTCAAGCGATTACTCTCTATATGTTAATGTGTACATTTTCCTACCAATGCAAATTGAATATTTACAACATATTTTAGTTATTATTGACAAAACACAATCGCTGAAATTGGACAGTTAATGGTGTTATTAGTTTTCAAGCTGGGTAACACCATAGCATTTGATGAAGTGTAACCTGTTACGCTGTGACGACAGTCTCAGCGTAACGACTTTCACGCCATCAAACGTCATGTATTGGGCGGACCTGTCGCGTTAATTGACGTGGTGCTATCTTAGAGGTGGGGGCAATTTGAATTGCGACGTTTTCATTGACGTTCCAGCAATTCAGTTGTTTAGAGGTCCTGTGAAAGAGGAATAAATTAGAGCTGTAGGTTAACCGAAACCGACCCGAGTTTTTTTTTTTAAAACCGAAACCGAAACCGTCTACATCCCGTAATCTAAGGTTTTTCGTTTTTTATTAGAATACTCTCTTGCTGCAGAAATTCACAGAATGCAGCCAACCCAGAGTAGTGAAAGTACCCAGACACTGCCAATGGCAGTGTCTGGGTACTCTCACTACTCTGGGAAGGCTACATTCTGTGGATTTCCTACATTTCAGTTTAGTTGTGTTTGCAGCTTTCCTCAAGTTGCGTGTAGGTGTCAGACCTCGAAAATGGCCAAGCACAATAAAAGTTCTGTATATTTGGGTAATTATTATATTGGCCTTCCTGATTCTTCATGTATTATAGCTTATTTCGGGCATTCATTGAGTTTCATTCAATTTCACTGCCATTGAGTTATGATTCCGGACATAAGAATGAGTTTTATTGAATTTTATTTGGCCTCATGAACAAACCGAAAACCGAACCGAACCGAGGTTTTCCTCCACCTGAAAAACCAAAACCGAAACCGAACAAGAAATTTAAAAACCTACAGCTATAGAATAAATTCTGAAATCTATCTGTTGATAATTGATCTGAAGTAGGAACACGTAATATAGAATTTTGGTGCAGGAACATTTGGTAGAAGTAATTTTTGGGTGTGAGGTAAATGGCCATTTTGAAAGGGAAGGCGGTAGGAATAAAGAGAACAAGCGGGAAAATTGAAACAAATAAAAAAAAAATATACCATTTTAATATTTTTAATTAATTGAATAAACAATAATGTATCTGGAATTCTTCAAAAATAGGTTGGTTTGAAAATGCAAATTTGAAACTGATTTTATTTGAGAGAGAAACTCAGAACGAAAAAAAAATAACATTACGGAGTTGTTTTTTTTTATAGATCTTAAACTTTCCATACATTTTGGGTAAAATGGCTTGCGCTGAAAAAATATGGGGGTATAGGAAAAGTGTACCAGAATTCCTGTGATATTTGTAACGCTTTTGTTATCTGCAATCAATCGTAACCTGTACAAGAGAAGAATTAAAAAAATAAAATTGATAACATGTTTTGACTGATTTGTGCAGAATCGATCGAAATATGTTATCAGTTGGCATTTTGTGGTTTCTCGGTTTTTGCCTCGCACTTGTGCTGAATAATGGTTACATAACATTATGCAACCAAATATTTCTTGAAAATGTTTGGAAGGAATTTTGCAAGTGTTTGACTTTGTTTTCCAGGAGTAAAAAAAGACACAGTAAGAAAAGCTAGTTGTTGCCCTATTCATACTATGTGCATGAATAAATATTTCTAGTGGACATTCAGATTTAAAAAAAAATAACACTGACCTTTGTTTAGTGTAATATATATGACTTATTGGCTAGCCGATGGTTTGCCGCAGTTCTCACATGAGAAGGCCTTGGTTACCCCTGGGTTTCAAATGTTGCTCCTAACACCATCCCTTCTGTCCGAATACCCAGAGACGAACTATTTAATGTTATCCCTATACTTCTTTCTTTCCAATTTAACTTTTCAGCATACCTACCCTCTTCTTTGTATCACTCAATATAGCTACTTGTCCTTCACCCCCCCCCCCCCCATCCCATATCCCATTTCCTTATTATCCTCCCAGTAAATCCTGTTCTGACACCGATATTTTGGACATTCTAAGAATAAGTGTTACTGGGTTACCATTGCTCCCATGCTACACATTTGGCACTCCTTGTCACCCTATATCGCTGTTGTCCACTTAAGCTCATGCGACCTCGATTTCAATTTAAACAGTAGTGGCCCCAAAAGTGCCATCCAGGTACTCCTCAAATACTTGCGTCTCCTTGTCAGAGAGGTCTCCCAGAGAGACCTCTTAGCTACGAGTCCTTTTCGCCAATTTAGTTTTCAATCCCCCATGATACTGTTCCTGACGAGGCATTTACTTTGGTCGGACCCCCTCCCCCACCCCCACCCCCACCCCGCCCCCACCCCCGCAGGTCAGGGACCTCTATTGGATAGCTTCACGGTGTGTCGTGACAGATTATAGCCCTCAGAAGTAGCATTTAACATCCTCGACTTCTTCTTGGGTGATATGTTTTTCTGAGGGTGATATTCAAGCTCTGAAGCCAACAGTCAAATTCTGAAAGGAATTTGCCCCTGCTATTGTTTGCAACCAGTCAAGTATTGGGGGGAGTTACTGTGTCGATTGATGAAGTGAGAGCACTAATATCTATACATCTGGATTGCTGGACGCTCACTGGTTCGATCAAATCAAGTCTCGATTGAGAAACATCAATGCAAGAAATGTTTCTCAATCGAGACTTGATTTGATCGAACATTTAATCACCTTGCCAATACCATAAGACATGTTGTGCATTAAATAAGTATGTATAAAGAGTCGAGTCAGCATGAATTTTCCGATCACGTCTCGTAGTTCCACTAACTGTATGGCCATTTTGATGTCAGCAAATTGAAATAAACACTTATTGATTGGAGTATCTATAACTGGGGGCGCGGTGGCGTCGCGGTAACCTGTTCTCGTCATATCACCGAAGTTAAGCAACGCCGAGCACGGTTAGTTGTTGGATGGTTGACCATTTCAGCGACTGATTCCTGCTCCCGCGTTGTGTCCTTGGGCAAGGCACTTAACCCCGATTGCCTACACGGGGTCACGATGACGCTGTCTACTAAGGAATACTGCACGTCGATGGTGCGCATGTCTTCAAACAATCTAACCCTGCCTGTGCCGCGGGGCAGAGTTCAGAGTTAGGATGTTGGAGAGCTGACAGCTGCTCGTCGTTGCTCGGTGGTTCTCTCCGGGAACTCCGGCTTCCTCCACCCGTAAAACTGTGGCTGTTAATGTGTCGTTAAACCCTAATAAAGAAATCTATAACTGAAGCGCAACAGAATATCCGTATATCGTTGTGAGAGTGAAAGGTCATCACATTGCATAAATGGTAGTCAGCGCGCTAACTCCGCGAAAAGTTGGTAAACAACTAACTCATAACAACCGCGAGTTCCTTGCGGAAGTAGACTGGCGCCCTGAGAGTTTGGGTGGGACTCTACCATTACAACTAAACAAAGGTGAATATGTATATCATGCTAGTCAAGCCCAAATGCCACCAATCTAATTATGTAAGAAATTCGACGCTGTTCTGAACTGGAACCTGTCTTGCCCTTAAATACTCCATCGCTTGTGTTCTACAGTTGGCTTTTCCAACCAGCTGATGTATTCTTGACGATTGAATCCACAAAATACATTAATCCTATCTCTGTCACCACAGCCGATTCGAACCCTTTCTCTCAAAGAGAGAGAGAGAGAGAGAGAGAGAGAGAGAGGAGGGATGGTGATAATTCCACAATTCCATCTGAAAACAACAGAATAATTATGACCGATGAACGAGAGGGAGAGAGAGAGAGAGAGAGAGAGAGAGAGAGAGAGAGAGAGAGAGAGAAACAAAGATAAAATCGACCACGATGACAGAGACAGGGTTAAACATTCATTTTCTTAGAATGAACGGTCGAAATGTTGGTCAATCGAGACATTCATTATATGATCGATTTTTTATGACATTAACCATTAGGAATAAAAATTCACCACTGCCGTAGTCTTATGCTGACGCCATGTAGTTCCACTGATTTGTGTTAATATCGTGATAGTTTGAAGGTAAATTTAATAGTTATTGATTGGAATGTCTATAACTGGAGCTCGAAAGAATATCTGTATATTTCTGTGATTGAATGCTCATCATTTTACAGCAACGTTAATCTGCACGCAACCTCCGCGAAAATTGATAAACAAACAACCAAAAATAGCGACGAATTCTTTACAGGAACAAACTGGTGGCTTGAGATCTACAGGTCTGTTCTTGAAAAATAAAGAACGTGTTGTGAAAAATTAACCCTTTAGAGCTGGCGGTATCTTCCATGTCAGTTCAATGGCAGCAGTTGGAAGAGTCCATATTCATTATTTGGGGGTAGAGCAATTACTATTTTCAACTTTCTGCCTTTGGTTGCACGTTGAAAATATTGATTGATCCACCCCACATATTCACTTAGAAGCTATCCTACGAAATTAAATTATGACATATTATGTTCCTTGTCCAGAAAAGCGGGCTCACTTTTTCAAAGGATTAACAGAATCAGACAATGTAAATATTGCACAAATGTCTGACACAACGCAGTCGATGTTCAAGAATAATGAACTGTTTGCGCACAATGATGAGATTTTACAGGACTGCTCTTGAAAAATATAGAAAGTGTTGTCAAATATTAACCCTTTGAACACATCTGGTATCTTCAATGTCAGCTCAATTGTAGCTTTGGGAGAGTCCATATTCATTATTTGGGGCTATAGCAATTAATATTGTCAACGTGCAGCCTTGGGGCTGCACGTTGAAAAAAGTGCTTGGTGTACTCCGCACATTAACTTAGAATTATGAAGTATGATGTTCCTGAAAAGGGAAAGTTGCCTCGCGGATTCAGAGGGTTAATTACATTGTTAAATCTGATATATATATATATATTATTTTCTTAGATTAAATTATGGACAAAGATTACTGGTGAACACGAATGTGTAGTTCTTCGTAACGTTTTTGAGTACGTAATTCCTCCATCGCCACCACCAGATCAAGGAGATGAAGAGTTACTGAAGGTAAATTCAAGATATTTACACAATTTCAAAAATAACTTACAAATGTACTTGTTTAGCTCGACTTCACCTTGATCATACCATTAATTTATTTTGCCAATTTTTTTAATAATTTTAACTTACTTATGGAAAAATGGAGACTACTGGGTAAGAAGTCATTGTTTCCAGCTTGACAGGTTTCAGGGTAACAAGAAGATAATTTTTTTCTTCCACCACTGAGGAACTGAGACATGTATAAAGTCGTGTGAGACAGCTGGGAGAGGTATGCCTGTCTCACCCCACCCACGTGACAGCTATCTCACCCCACCCACGAGACCAACCTGTATTGGCTTATTAGCATATTTAATGATCGCGGGGCTATTCAATCATCGCACGTTCTTCTGTAAACAAACAACATGGTGTCACGTTTCGGAAATATTAGCAGACGAACGTTTGTCGAAGAAAATAGAAATAAAAGCACAGACCGCAAAACCAAACGACACTTGACTCTTTTATTTGAATTTTTGGATGAACGCCATTTTGAGTGGGGCGAGTTGCAGGAAATTTCCGTCGAAAAGTTATGCGAATACATTGCAGAATTTATAATATGACGTCATCGGAATGTGTCGATGTTCATTTCACTACAAAACTTTAACCCCTGCCTTTCCGGCATTGGGATTTTATTTTGTGGTATTTACCTGTGGTAAATACAGAACTTTTTGGCGCGCTTTCCGATAAGCAGATCAGTTTTTTCAGAAATGGACACCAAAATGTTTGATATAGCTGCACGTGCCCCTGAATTACTTTTGATGACGTCAGACTGTTTTGATGGGGGAGAAAAAGTATCCCTGGTGGGGGCGGGTGTGAGATGGGGAAATCTCACCCTCAGAACAAGATATTTGGTCTAGACTGTTGGCAAGCCTCGTGTCTGGCCCAAATATCTTGTTCTTGGGTGAAATTTCCCCTTCTCACACCCCACCCACCAGGGATAATAATAATCTTATTTTCTTTCTTAAAATACCAGTTCCAATAAGTTTTCCCAGAACTATAAGTTCTGGGAAAACTTATTGGAACTGGTATTTTAAGAAAGAAAATAAGATTACAAGCTGTGACATTTCTTGACTATCTATTAAAAATATTCAGGTGACAAGAATATTCTCTCACCTAGTCGTTGTTAAATTTTGGAATTCTCATGACAAATTCGGTATTTGTATTCATTACATCTTGTTTTTCCAAGTGCGGGAGGTGGGGGGTGGGGGGGGGGGGGGGGCTTATGGCAAACAAGATATCATGAATTAAATGCTAAGTTTTCAAATTTGAGGCAAAATATTTTTGTTCAAGTGCAAACATTTCCTCATTCCCTGATAGTTAATTAGACAAAGTCTATTCACAGTATAGTAAATGGTTTGGTGTCGGAAAATATGTAGTTAACAAATTACTTAGCTCATATGCCTAATCGGCCCAGCCAACCATTGGTGTATACAAAAAAAAAAAAACATATAAACTTTTTTTTCATATTTTGCTTCCAGAGAATATATTATAACCTCACACTGGAATGCGCTTGATATTTTTTTCATCAGTTAGTTATGAACTTATATATATGTGCATGATTGGATATATGTTAAAGACCCGAAAATCGGTGGAGTTGGTGGGTATTATCAGCTTCACCCTTTGTTTTTGGCCACGAACCCAGGTCATCTCACCCTCAGCCAGATCATGTTATAATTACCACTAGCCTAACCCAATGGCCTACCATTGCTATACACGCTGGTCAATGTATATAGAGAACTCCTATTCAGTTTTTGTGTTCTCTCATCTTTTGCTTCGGAAGTATGGCCCTTCAGTGGAGTAATCGCATCGAGACAAATACGGTAGGAAGTCATGTGCTATGTTCCCGAGGTAGTGATTCATGTATCAATGTATCTGTGAGAGAATTATGTGTATGTGATTTTATGTATGCATGCAATTATTGTACAGCCATTGCGCATCGTGTGTGGATTCTAGGCTTTAAAATTATTATTATTAATTAGGAGGGTCGAAAGTTACTAAACCCATGTAAAACGTTTTTTAGGTAGCATCAATGTGCTTAACCCTTTAGCCTAACATGAAAAGCAGACGACACTAACAAACAAAATTATTGAATAACTCATTTTTTCATTTTATTGCGTCAAAACATAGCTTATGACCCCTCATTGGAACGAGCTCATGGAGCTTGTTCCATTGATGGGTCATAAGCTATGTTTTTGAGTCAAAAAATGGAAAAATAATGAAAATTGATTGACAAGTTTTGTGAATAGCGCTGGCCGGTTTTTGGCCGTTACGTTAGGTAAAGGGTTAAGTTGGGGGAAAGAGTTATAAATGTAAACATTAATATCCAATAAGTCAATCCTTGCAATCTGCATCGGTATAAGTTGTAGAAATCGGCAGGAAGACAGCCAGTCTGGCTATGCCTTCTTGAAATGTACACAACTTTAATTTCTAACTGTCATATATTCAAAATGTAGATGCACCATATTCATTGTATTTAATTGTGTATATTTTCATTCATTCATTCATTCATTCATTCATTCATTCATTCATTCATTCATTCACTCATTCATTCATTTATTTAAAAAATCGCCTGTATGCAGAGTTGTGCAAACGGATAAAACAGATATCATTAGGCTTTTCCCTCTGGAAAAGACTATTGTTTTTCTACGGATTATTATTTTTTTTTTTTTTTTTTTTTTTTTTTTTTTTTTTTTTTTTTTTTTTTTTTTAGGCTTTTCCCTCTGGAAAAGACTTGTTTTTCTACGGATTATTATTTTTTTGGGGGGGTTTTTTTGGGTTTTTTTTTTTTTTTTTTTTTTTTTTTCCACACATTTTGTCCGTACGATTCAGAAGCCATTTTCGAACCGATTTTCACGAAATTTTGCACACGCATAGAGGGGCACAAAATCTAAAAATGTACCCAAGCGGAATTTTCGATTTAACCCTTATTTCCTCAGAATTGGCAAAAAACTGCCAAAATTGGGGTTTATCGGCACTTTCTCGAAACACGTCTTGTAGATTTTTTTTATACATTCGTCATTGCTAGACCTGTCTGTGACACGCCCTTTGATACACACGACATATCAGGCGATGCATATGGTAACCCTCCACAGGCTGCCAAACATCGAAATTTTGATGAAATAGGCCGGTTTCAGGCTCCCGCCGCACCCAAACAATACACGAGAGATAAATATAACTTTCTTTACTAGGAGTGAAATGCACCGAAGATCATTTTTGTCAGTAATAAGGGTGTTCAAAAAACCAAGCGTTAACCCGTTTTGGGCTGGTTAAACAGCAATACCCCCATAAAGCTCAAAAATTTGTATTTTCCGTGGATTTCTCTAAACGAGTCTTGTAGATTTTCAAGAAAAATTTGTCACTCCCTGGCCTTGGTGTGACAATAGAAGTTGCATGGACAAAATACTGCGGTGAGCATTTGTTAACCCTCCACGGGCTGCTAAAAGTCAAAATTGTGATAAAATGGGCTGTTTTTGGACGCCAACAGCACCCAATGGGTACGCCTCAAAGAAATGTGCCTTCCTTTATCGAGCGCACAATCTATACGCAAACATTTTTGTAATAGTAAGGGTATTCAAAAGTCGAAGTCTTAACCCATTTTGGACAGGCTAAAGAGAGAGACCCCTTAAAATCTTAAAATTCCCATTTTCTGTGGATTTCTCTAAAAACATCCTGTAGGTTTTCAAGAAAAATTGACGACTCGCAGGTCTTTGTGTGATATTACAAGTTGCATGGACAAAATATTCCGGTGAGCATTTATTAACCCTCTAGAGGCTGCCAAGCATCGTAATTTTGTTGAAATGGGCTGTTTTCAGGCACGCACATCACCCAACGTGTACATTAGAAATAAACATAATCTCCTTTGTTGGAAGTGGAATTCACCAAAGACCATTTTTGTTAGTAATAAGGGTATTCAAAAAACCAAGCGTTAACCCATTTGTGGTTGCTAATATTGATACCCATCAAAGGCTTCAAAATTTATGTTTTCCCTGGATTTCTTTACAAACATCTGGTAGGGTTTTCGAGAGAAAATGGCCATTGATAGGTCATGGTGTCACATTACCAGTTGATTGGATAAATTATTCCGGTAAGCATTTGTTAACCCTCCATGGGCTGCTAAATGTCAAAATTTTGAAAAAATAGTCTGTTTTTGAACAACAACAACATTAAATGGGAATACAACAGAGAAACGTAACTTCTTTTACCGGGCGCAAAACTGACAGGGAAACATTTTTGTAAGTAGTAAATGTATTCAAAAATCGAGGTCTTAACCCATTTTTAACTGGTTAAGGAGATATACCCCTTAAAAGCTTAAAATTCCAGTTTTCTGTGGATTTCTCAAAAAAAAAAAATTCAAGAGCAATTAACCATTCGCAGGTCTTCGAGTTACATTACAAGTTGCATGAACAAAATGTTTCGGTAACCATTTGTTAACCCCCCAGAGGCTGCCAAGCATTGACATTTGGAGAAAATGGGCTGTTCTTGGGCAACCATAACACCAAATGTGTACCTACGAGATAAACATAACCTCCTTCATTGGAAGTGGAATTCACCGTCGATCATTTTTGTAAGTAATGAAGATATTCACAAAACCAAGCATTAACCCTTTAGAGCTGGTTAAAGAGAGATACCCCTCAAAAGGTTAAAAATACATGTTATCTGAGGATTTCTTTAAAAACATCCCGTAGATTTTCAGGAAAAAATGGCCATTCTCATATCTTAGTGTGACATTACAAGTTGCATGTACAAAATATTCCTGTAAACATTTGTTAACCCTATGCAGGTTCTCAAACATCAAAATGTTGATAAAATAGGCTGCGTTTGCGTACCCACAGCACCTGAAGTTGGGAGAAGAGATCAAAATAAGTGGAAGTAGAATTCACTGAGAATTATTTTTGGAAGTAATAAGAGTATTCCAAAAACAACACTTAACCAGTTTTGGGCTGGAAAAACAATGATACCCATCAAAAGCTTAAAATTCCTGTTCTCCCTGGATTTCTCTGAAAACATCTTGTAGATTTTAAAGAAAAAATGGCCATTCACGGTTCTTGGTGTAACATTACAAGTTGCATGAATAAATATTCCTGTTGGCACTTGTTAACCCTCTACAAGCTGCCAGACATCAATATTTTGGATACATTTGAGATAAAATGGACCATTTTCAAATAGACAGAGCACTCAGTGGGCATGTGTCAAACAAACATGACTCCTTTTGTCGGTCATTGACTTGTTGGACGACGATATTGACATTAACTCACTCCACCGTTAATGATGGTTTTTACCTAAACAATTTTTTATCAAACTGTGTCATTTGAGACTACTATCTTCACCTTTCTCATAACATCAATGAAGGAACTTCAGTGAGACAGTTAAAAACAATTCATCAGACACTGTGGGGTCATGAAAAATCATGCAATCTCATCGGGAAAAGCCATGATTCTCCAGAATCATAAAGTCTAGTTTTTTGGGTTTTTTTTTTTTTTTTTTTTTTTTTTTTCCACACATTTTGTCCGTACGATTCAGAAGCCATTTTTGAACCGTTTTTCACGAAATTTTGCACACGCATAGAGGGGCACAAAATCTAAAAATGTTCCCAAGCAGAATTTTCGATTTAACCCTTATTTCCTCAGAATAGGCAAAAAACTGCCAAAATTGGGGTTTATCGGCACTTTCTCGAAACACGTCTTGTAGATTTTTTTTATACATTCGTCATTGCTAGACCTGTCTGTGACACGCCCTTTGATACAACCGACATATCAGGCGATGCATATGGTAACCCTCCACAGGCTGCCAAACATCGAAATTTTGATGAAATAGGCCGGTTTCAGGCTCCCACCGCACCCAAACAATACACGAGAGATAAATATAACTTTCTTTACTGGGAGTGGAATGCACCGAAGATCATTTTTGTCAGTAATAAGGGTGTTCAAAAAACCAAGCGTTAACCCGTTTTGGGCTGGTTAAACAGCAATACCCCCATAAAGCTAAAAAATTTGTATTTTCCGTGGATTTCTCTCAACGAGTCTTGTAGATTTTCAAGAAAAATTTGTCACTCCCAGGCCTTGGTGTGACAATAGAAGTTGCATGGACAAAATACTGCGGTGAGTATTTGTTAACCCTCCACGGGCTGCTAAAAGTCAAAATTGTGATAAAATGGGCTGTTTTTGGACGCCAACAACACCCAATTGGTATGCCTCAAAGAAATGTGCCTTCTTTTATCGAGCGCACAATCTATCGCAAACATTTTTGTAAGTAGTAAGGGTATTCAAAAGTCGAAGTCTTAACCCATTTTGGACAGGCTAAAGAGAGAGACCCCTTAAAATCTTAAAATTCCCACTTTCTGTGGATTTCTCTAAAAACATCCTGTAGGTTTTCAAGAAAAATTGACGACTCGCAGGTCTTTGTGTGATATTACAAGCTGCATGGACAAAATATTCCGGTGAGCGTTTATTAATCCTCTAGAGGCTGCCAAGCATCGTAATTTTGTTGAAATGGGCTGTTTTCAGGCACGCACATCACCCAACGTGTACATTAGAAATAAACATAATCTCCTTTGTTGGAAGTGGAATTCACCAAAGACCATTTTTGTTAGTAATAAGGGTATTCAAAAAACCAAGCGTTAACCCATTTGTGGTTGCTAATAATGATACCCATCAAAGGCTTCAAAATTTATGTTTTCCCTGGATTTCTTTACAAACATCTGGTAGGGTTTTCGAGAGAAAATGGCCATTGATAGGTCATGGTGTCACATTACCAGTTGATTGGATAAATTATTCCGGTAAGCATTTGTTAACCCTCCATGGGCTGATAAATGTCAAAATTTTGAAAAAATAGTCTGTTTTTGAACAACAACAACATCAAATGGGAATTCAACAGAGAAACGTAACTTCTTTTACCGGGCGCAAAACTGACAGGGAAACATTTTTGTAAGTAGTAAATGTATTCAAAAATCGAGGTCTTAACCCATTTTTAACTGGTTAAGGAGATATACCCCTTAAAAGCTTAAAATTCCAGTTTTCTGTGGATTTCTAAAAAAAAAAAAATTCAAGAGCAATTAACCATTCGCAGGTCTTCGAGTGACATTACAAGTTGCATGAACAAAATGTTTCGGTAACCATTTGTTAACCCCCCAGAGGCAGCCAAGCATTGACATTTGGAGAAAATGGGTTGTTCTTGGGCAACCATAACACCAAATGTGTACCTACGAGATAAACATAACCTCCTTCATTGGAAGTGGAATTCACCGTCGATCATTTTTGTAAGTAATGAAGATATTCACAAAACCAAGCATTAACCCTTTAGAGCTGGTTAAAGAGAGATACCCCGCAAAAGGTTAAAAATACATGTTATCTGAGGATTTCTTTAAAAACATCCCGTAGATTTTCAGGAAAAAATGGCCATTCTCATATCTTAGTGTGACATTACAAGTTGCATGTACAAAATATTCCTGTAAACATTTGTTAACCCTATGCAGGTTCTCAAACATCAAAATGTTGATAAAATAGGCTGTGTTTGCGTACCCACAGCACCTGAAGTTGGGAGGAGAGATCAAAATAAGTGGAAGTAGAATTCACTGAGAATTATTTTTGGAAGTAATAAGAGTATTCCAAAAACAACACTTAACCCGTTTTGGGCTGGAAAAACAATGATACCCTTCAAAAGCTTAAAATTCCTGTTCTCCCTGGATTTCTCTGAAAACATCTTGTAGATTTTAAAGAAAAAATGGCCATTCACAGTTCTTGGTGTGACATTACAAGTTGCATGAATAAATATTCCTGTTGACACTTGTTAACCCTCTACAAGCTGCCAGACATCAATATTTTGGATACATTTGAGATAAAATGGACCATTTTTAAATTGACACAGCACTCAGTGAGTATGTGTCAAACAAACATAACTCCTTTTGTCGGTCATTGACTTGTTGGACGACATTGACATTAACTCACTCCACCGTTAATGATGGTTTTTACCTAAACAATTTTTTATCAAACTGTGTCATTTGAGACTACTATCTTCACCTTTCTAGTTTAAACAATATTTATTTGTTCAACATTTCTAGAGATACAAAGTACAACATTGTTGATGGTGGATCCGACAGAAAGCTAAAGAGCTTATAAAAGGTCGTTTCCACGTTGACATTTACAATATAATAATATAATCGGATTAATGACACTCGTACAGTTTCATTTATATTGTTTAAACATCAATGAAGGAACTTCAGTGAGACAGTTAAAAACAATTCATCAGACACTGTGGGGTCATGAAAAATCATGCAATCTCATCGGGAAAAGCCATGATTCTCCAGAATCATAAAGTCTAGTAGGTTTAAAGGTTGTGTTGGGATTCCTGGGTGGCGGTCTTAAAGAAGCAACTTCCATTTACAGCCAACTTTCCACCAGTCACACACAATTGTAACATTTAAGTGGACTTACTCCAGAGAGAGAGAGGGGGGGGGGGGGGCACTAAAGGAGTCTGCGACCATTCACGACGTCTTTTTTCGAACTGGCTTGAAAAAGAAGGACCAAATTCAAACAGTTACCTCCTCTCTTCAAAACGCGATATCCCAGCCAATTCTAGGCAGATTTTCATAAAATTTTCACTCATTGTTCATGGATAGTTGCGGCATCACATTTCGTCACGTCGAATTCGAAAAGAGCGCATGCGCATAGATTTCTCTGAAAACTCTGTAGATTTAAAGTAAAAATGGCCATTCGCACTTTTTGGTTTGAAATTGCAAGTTGCATGAATAAATATGCCTGTTAGCACATGTTAACCCTCTACAACCTGCCAGACATCAATATTTTGGATACATTTGAGATAAAATGGACCATTTTCAAATAGACAGAGCACTCAGTGGGCATGTGTCAAACAAACATAACTCCTTTTGTCGGTCATTAACTTGTGGGACGACGATATTAATATTAACCCACTCCACCGTTAATGACGGTTTTTTACCTAAACAATTTTTTATCAAACTGAGTCATTTGAGACTACTATCATCACCTTTCTCATAACATCAATGAAGGAACTTCAGTGAGACAGTTAAAAACAATTCATCAGACACTGTGGGGGGCATGAAAAATCAAGGAATCTCATTGGGAAAAGCCATGATTCTCCAGAATCATAAAGTCTAGTTGTGATTGATATCGACGAAGGCATACCTTGATGATGTAGTTGGATTATTTTATCAGTCGAGAGTTGGGTCATCACAGTCGGGACAAATCTCGTTTATAGCACCCCCAACCCTCACCGGGTCAGGGTCTTTTCGGCCTCGGGAACATTCTGCCCCAGGTATTTTTCCGGGAACATTCAGCCTCAGTCGAGGCCGAATCTTCCCACTTTTGAGGCCGAATGTTCCCACTTTTGGTAGAAAATTTCTGAGTTTGGGAGTTGAAAAATAACTTTAAAAGATATTTTTTTTGTTCATTTTGTTGTGTTTTTTTTTAAAGAATAATATATACGGCGTACCTACCTTTATTGAAATATAAAATCCATTGTATAAAATCCACTGTATTGAATAACAGAACAGAATGAAAATATATATATCAAAGTAACTTTTACATAGTAAGAATATAATTCACTAGAGACCCTTCAAGACTTTACCATACTCGAGTTAATAATAGGCATTCGAATGTTTTTTCTCAGAATTGGTATCATCGAATACTGTGATTTTAGCGTACTTGCAACTTGTTGTTGTTTTGATTGCTTTGATGTTGTGATTAAGCTCACCGTGTTGTTGCTCATCCGTAAACAAACTGGTGGCAGTGTTACTTCAGGAAGCAGAGTTGCTAAAAATGAACGTGTCAGCTGGAGATTTAGAGACCCAAAGACGGACCAGAACAACGAATATGGAGAAGAAACTGGAAAGAGTTTTGGAACAATACAGAGACAATGAGGTTACAACATCACGTTTTTTGAAAATATGTGCAACCATTTATAAAATGGTACAAAAGTTCATTTTTGTAAAAAATTTGTTAATAATTATCATCAGTTTATTTATTCATTTGTCTATTATCAGTAGATTAATTTATTATTTATTTGTGAGCATGTTTTAGAATATCAACCAATAAATAATCTCTGCTACCTAAACCGCATCTATCTTAGTCTTTTAACCCGACCCGGGGCCGAATGTTCCCAGGCCGAATGTTCCCAGGCCGATTGTTCCCAGGGGCCGAATGTTCCCAGGCGGAAAGTTCCCGAGGCCGAATGTTCACGTTCCCCCTCATCGATTCGATTTCAAATAACAGACGTGATTAGATTGGAGATTCGATTCGAAGCGAAAATGTATGATTTGCAGGGCTCTACAACAAGGCCTAAATTACTTATATCAAAATGGTGTAAGATTTGTAAATTAGCCAGAAAAATCATTACTTGCACCACTTGCATCCATTTTTAATATTTCGCGTGATAAACAGCACTAGTTAGTCTCCCAGTTCAATGCATAAAATTGCCATTATATATATTTTTTAAGTTTCTCCCGTAAATTTTATTTGTGACTTCTCATTGAAATGAACTCAGTAATTTTATTCCATCGAGGGGCCAGCAGTTGTGTTTTGGAACTCTAAAAATGTTCATTTTTTGCATAAAAAACATAGCTTATGAGCTTTCATTGGGACCCGACACTGAGTAACTGTTAAAAAAAAAACACACCAACACCAAAGAGTTTTCCAATTGGCTGTCAACTTCATATCCATCAAATTGTTCAAAACGTTACCTCCCAAAAGGTTATTAATTCTAAATCATTAAAATCACATTGGAATCGAGGTGTTCAGTTTTGTGGCCAATGCAAAACTAAACACCTCTATTTTCAAGCCCATAGAAATAACGTCGCTTTTAAGTGGGTGAAGACTGTTAGCAGTGGAGAGAAGTCTGTCGAAATCGCACAAAGTTAAAAGTCACTATTTTTCAAAGTAAAATGGAAATATTAAAACTAGCCCATAGCCAAAATGTTTTTAAACCATAAAATAATTTGAAGATTGCTTTCTTCGGAATGATGAACGCATAAATCATGTTATAAGAAGTTAATATCTTTTTTAACTTTAAAGCTACCCCAGTCAGCCTTTTTTCTTAATTTCTAAGGAAATACACACAAATAAAATTAGAAGTTTTGAACAAAAAATGGAAATATGAAGAACTTTGTCTACCAATAAGAATTTAACATTATTTTAAAGAGTATAACTGGAGCGCGGTGGCTCAGTAGGTAGATGTGCAGGCTGCAAGCCGAGGTCCTCGGTTCGAATCCCACCTGCGGCAACCGCGTTGTGTCCTTGGGCAAGACACTTCATCTCCATTGCCTACATGGGGGCACGATGACGCCGTGTATTAAGGCGTACTGCACGTCGATGGTACGCATGTCTTCAACCAATCTAACCCTGCCTGAGCTGCAGTGCGGAGTTACGATGTTGGGGAGCTGGCAGCTGCTCGTCGTTGCTCGGTAGTTCTCTCCGGGTACTCCGGCTTCCTCCACCCGTAAAACTGTCACGGTCATGATTAGCCATTGTGCATAAATATGTGACCTTAAACATCCATAAATAAATAAATAAAGAGTATAACTTAAACTATTTGACTATATAAACGCACATTTGATGGAAAAACAATTTTGTGTGAAAAATGAAGTTTTACGTCTTTCTCTCATTGACAGCAATAGTAAATTGGAAACAGAAAATAACTTAGTTTTTCGCGAATGCGCATCCAGGTGGATAGAAATAGTTGTACATGCCTCTTAACTCCTTACCCAACGCACCCCTATCACGATTTGTTATTTTAACCCATTGAACACGCAAGGCCGATTATTCGGGCCAAAGCATAATTTCGTCCCATTTCTCTTATTATAAGAGGTCTATACACGGGACATTGTTGATAAAATAATAACTGCAGTCTGCAGCCGGATGGCAGTTATTATTTTATCCTCCCGGTATATTGATATTGGACTGACCCATCTTACTGTAAGTGTACACAAAGGTGATACCATTCCAGGAAACGAGGATTCAAAGGGTTAAATATTTCAACAAAACCATAGCGTGTGTACCCTCATTGGAACGATCTCGTTCCGAGGAAGGGTCACATGATATTTTTGTTGAACTTTGTTAAAAAATTTTTTTTTTTCAACTGCCCATTTGTATGCGAATGGGGCTGATTCGTTAGGTAAAGGGTTAATTGAATAAAAATATAGTATTGTGGACACCACTGAATTACTAGTTTCAGAAACTTCATTCACATCAGTGGTTTCGATATAAAAATATGAAAATTGAATAAATTATTGATGAGTCTCCAGTCTAAGGTATTAGTTTCCTCATGAATAGCAAGATTCTGATATTTGCAAGTTGTATCCACGAAGGTGGCTCTATGCTAGACGGTAACAAACAAAATGTGCTTGGAAATAATGTCCATGGACAAAATGCTCTTTGACATAATGTCCATGAACCCTTTGTGGATACAGGGACTTGGATCCGCAAGTATACAGAAGTTTCCTTGGCTACGAATCGAAATTAAGTATTTTTATTGTTTACTAATCATATATATTTCATTTTCAGGTTATTTTATTCAACTTTGTGGGGAGGTAGTTTAGTATAGTAACTGGGACAAAGTTAGGAGATCTTAAATAAAACTGTGAGCGCTAAGTTGTCGAACGGTTCGTCGTGTTGCCTTTTGTCGCGTGTTTACAGTTTTCCCTGTCCGATCGCGTAATTTTGTTTTGATGATGGCGAGCAAGTCTGTTCAGACGGAGGTAAGTATGGAGGTAAATACGTGTAATATCGCGGTCCAGGTCAACGGTGCCAACGGGGTAAGTATTGGTGTGCAGACAGAGGTCACTGGGGGTGTCGGTCAGAGCTGGGTTGGTGGGGCCACCGATGGCGATATTGGGCTTGAAGTTTGTAAACAGTGTTCTATGATGTATGGGGACTGTCGTTCGATGGGATATGGAGAGGTATGTGCAAACTGTCAGGAAATCCTCCGCCTACTTGAGACAATTGTTAAGTTTGAGGGGGAGATTGCTGAGCTGAAGGGAAAACTTGGTAGGGCGGGGCTGTCTGGAGTTACGCCTGTGAAAGTAGCTTTCCGAGAAGGATGGATGGTTGTCGGTGGTTCCAAGAGGAAACATGGGGGTAGAACCTTTGATGTGAATGAGGTAGGTGATGAGGTGGGGGCTGCTAGAAAAGTACGTAGGACAGATGAGGGGGGCCCAAGCCGGAGCAATGCTGTAAAGCGTTTGGCGTGGACTATCAAAAGTGGTAGGAAAGGGGGGCCAGAGAAGCAGGTAGATAGGGGTGTAAAGCCCAAAGGCAGTGGGGAGTGCAGCACCAGAAACAGATTTGATGTGCTCGATTCGGAAGAGTCAGAGGAGGGGATGGAGGTAGTTGCAACAGATAGTAGCTTGGGGTCTAGGCCAGGAAAAAGGAGGAGGGATCCGGGAGAAGACCAGGGGAGTAGTCCAGGTAGTTCAGGGCCTGGAAAGAGACGGAGGGACAAGGATAGGAGTAATCCTAGGTCAAAGATACCGATACCGATAGTGATTCCGAGTGGGGCTGTTGGAGAGGAAGAGGACGCTGTAAACAATAGGAGACTAGAGGAGATAAATAGGGCGAGGGCCAAAAGTAAGTTGGTGGTTGCGGGAAGTAGCATAGTTCGGGGGATCGACAAGGTTGTCTGTGGTCCGGACAGTAAAAATAGAACAGTTCTGTGCTTTCCGGGGGCTAAAGTGGAGGACCTGAGGAACAGAGTGGACGGTATTGTAGCTGGGTCGGGGCCTGATCCGGTAGTGGTATTACATGTGGGGTCCAATAACATCAGGGAGAGGAAATCAGTTCGTTTGGTGGACACATACAAGGACCTAATTAGTAAGCTACTTACCAGGAATGCTCGGATCATCGTTTCAGGGGTGCTCCCCGTTATGGGTGGTGGGAATGAGAGGAACTCGCGGATTATGGCACTAAACGAGGAGCTGGAAGAGCACTGCAAAGACTTGGGAATACATTTCATTGACCACTGGGATTCATTCTGGGGACAAGGAGAGTTGTATGGGCGAGACGGATTGCATTTAAGTAGGATGGGTACAGACCTGTTGGGCCAAAAAATTTTACAGGTGGCTGGGCCTTTTTTGGAGAAAAGGGGGGTAGGGGACCACAGCCGATAACCCAGAGGGGCACAAATGCTGGGAACATAGGAAGAACAACAAACATGCACAACACAGGGACATACCAGGGGTATAATAATGTGCCAGTGAGAACAAAAAAACAAAGATTCATTAAGTTTGGGTACTGCAACATCCAGGGTCTGCACAAGAAAGTAAGCGAAATATCAACAATGATGGACGAAGGAGACTTCGATATAATGGGTCTAAGTGAGACGTGGATACGACGGGATGAGCGGGTTGATCAGATGAAGGGTTGCGTGTGGATAGGAGCTGGGCGAACTGAGGGTCAGAAACGGGGTGGGGGTGTTGGCATCTACGCTAAAGAGGAATTACAGCCCTCATTGATTACAGATCTCACAGAAGCAAGGACTCAGATTCCAGTATCCAACGAAATAGTCTGGGCAAAAATCAAGTTAGGAAGCAGGAGTGTTGCCGTTGGTGTTGTATACTTAGCAGTGGAGGGAAGTAAGCCCGAGTGGAATGATTCAATATATACAACTCTTAGATCGAATATCACAGAGCTTGAAAGCAGAGGGTTCAGTATTGTCCTAATGGGGGACTTCAATGGGCACATCGGGGATAAGGAGGAGGGCATACAGGGAGGTGATAGGAAAATTAACACGAATGGGAGGAAGAGGTTGGACCTATCAAAAGAGCTTGGTTTAAAGATCCTGAACAGGGATGCGAAATGTAAGGGTAAATGGACCTGGGAGAGGAACGATAAGAAAACAATAATTGATTATATACTCACTGACGTTAGCGTATGGAGGGAGGTTATAGATGTAGAAATAGATGACGAGGGAAAAAATGACTTGGGTAGTGATCACAACCTGATAACAGTTAAGATTATGGGCAAAAAGACGAATAGAGACAGAAATACCTTCAAGGAAGTTTGGGGACTAAAACAAGGAGCCGACTGGAAGCAGTTTCGGGAAAAACTAAAACCAAGTCTTGAATGTATACCTAGGGATGCAAATGTCCAGAGTATTTCAGATGGCATAGTAAATAGCCTAACAGAGACAGGGAAGGATTGTATAGGAAGGGTGAGGGTCCCAACGAGAGAGCTCGGATACAGGGTTAACAAGGGACTGAAAAAGGCTATAAAAGAAAGGAAGGTAAAATGCGCTGCTTACAGAAGAAGTAGGAAGCTTAAAGGGGTGGATAACAATGACACGAGACTAATGAAAGGAGAATATGAACTGGCACGGAAAAAGGTGAATGAGATAAAGAATAATAATAGGAAGGAGCGCAATTGCAGTCTTGCCAGAACAATAAAGAAAACGGGGGGTTCGAGCTCAAACGTATTTTGGAACTGGGTAAATAAACAGGGGAAAAGTAGTGTGCAGAGTATCAAAGTGGATGGGGAAAGTACAGAAGATAAAGGCCGTATCGCTTCAGAGTTAGCCAAGCACTGGGAAAAGATAAACGATAGACGATGGGGCAGTGGGTCCCCACCAAAAAGAAATACACTGGTGGAGGAGAACCTATCCAATCGTGTATGTAGCGAAATAACGGCAGAAGAAGTGCGGAACGTGGTCTCGAAATTAAAAAATGGTAAAGCGGGAGGGACTGATGAAATTCCGAACGAATTCCTAAAAAATGGAGGGGAGGCACTTATTGAAGTCCTGACAAACCTTTTCAACCTGGCTCTGCGAAAGCAAAAGGTCCCCAGAGAGTGGAGGGAAAGTAAGGTGTCGTTCATACACAAAAAGGGGGATAAGGAAGTTCTAGATAACTATAGAGGGATATCAGTTAGTAGTAACATCGGAAAAGTATTCTGTAAGGTCATATACGGTAGACTTGAGGAAGTTATTGAAGAGAAAGGTTTTTTAGGAGAAATTCAAAATGGTTTCAGGAAAGGTCGAAGAGTCACTGATCACCTATTTACACTCACCCAACTGATAGAATCAACAAAGGCTGAAAAGAAAAAGATGTTTCTGGCATTTCTAGATGTGAAAAAAGCGTACGACCGAGTGTGGAGGGAAGGTATGTGGCGAAAGCTCGAGGGCATCTGACTGGGGGGTGACTTTGTGGGAATCATGAAAGCACTGTATACAGATGTGCAAAGCCAACTCAGTCTAGGGAGTATCACTACAAAACGAGTCCCTATGGATATAGGCCTCAAGCAGGGGTGTATCTTTTCACCGATTTTGTTTGCATTGTATGTTAAAGATTTAGGGGACGAACTAATTCAGAGTACGGAGGGGGTAAATGTTGGAGACATAAAGGTACCAGGCTTATTCTTTGCGGACGACATGGTGTTAATGTCTAGAACTGAACAGGGGCTAGATAAATTGCTGGAAATTGTTGGTAGATAAGGGAACACTTGGCGGCTCGAACTAAATGAAAATAAAAGCAAGGTAATACCCGTTGGACGCAAGGTAGATATGACGAAGAGATGGAGAGTGGGGGAGTTCTCAATCCCCGAAGGGGAAAGCAAACAAATCACTGTAGGAGAAACGGGAGAGTATGAGTATCTAGGGGTAAGCATAAATATAACGGGAAGAGGGGTGTACAGAAATTACTCAGCCAAACTGATTCTGAAGGGGAAAAGAATTCTGAACCAACTAAAACTTTTAGGGAAAAATAGTTTCAACAAGGTCTTTGTGGGGAAAACACTGTGGGAGAGGGTGGGTTTACCAAGTATAACGTATGGCACGGACGTGATTCCATTAAACCAAACCGTTATTAAGAAGTTGGAAAGTACTCAGAATGATGCCGGCAGATGGATAACAGGGTCGAGTAATGCTGCAGCTTTGGAAGCAGTAAGGGGGAGCTTGGGTGGATGAAAATCAAGGACAGGGTAGATTTGGGAAAACTGTGTTACTTTAACTACTTGAGAAACCTGCCTGACAACCGGTGGTGCAAACTGATGCTCGATACCATTTGGAATTCTAATATAGATACGGGGTGGTCAAAACATGTGAGGGAACTAATGGACAATTACTCTATAGAGGTCACAAACATAGAAGTAGGAATGAAAGAAGGCAAAAGGTTTGTCAAAGAGAGAGTCATGGAAGATTGAAATCGAAACTGGCGAGCAGGGGTTAGCGTGAAAAGATCACTGCAGGGGTTACAATATAAAGAAAAGCCAGCTTTTGAGAAGTACCTAGATGGCACCTTTGGAGGGTCACTGCTGTTCAAACTGAGATCAAGATCACTGGAGCTTCGGGGGAAAATTGGGAGAGATGGAGAAAAGGGATGCCAAATGTGCCACTCTGGAGTAGTGGAGACCCTGGAACATTTTCTCTTGGAATGCCCACAGTATATACCTCATAGAATAAAATTTACTGGAAGAATAATGCAGAAGTGGGGTGAAGAAACAAAGGATAGATGGCTGAAGGGGGACACGAGGGAGAGGGTAGGAATGCTTATTGAAGAAATTGAAAAAGAGGAAGTGAGGGACACTATTAAGCAGTTTATATCTGAATGCTGGGAGGAGAGGAGGGGAAGAGGGGGTGGGGTGCAGGGGGAATGATGGCCTTCTCTTATGAGGACCGCGACAAATCAGCGGCTGGCCAAAGAGTTATTATTATTATGGAGAAAATGTCCATAGAATTAAATGCTAAATATAGAAATAGATCTTTGAAAAGCAAAAACGTTTAAAACTGCATACATTTAAAATTAATTTAGTGTGCAAATGGCAATTTACCCCTTTCTCCATAATCAAAAAATGGGGAGCGCGGTGGCTCAGTGGTTACGGAATTGTACTTCAAACCGAAAGGCCCACGGTTCAATCCCCGTCAAGGGTAAATGCCTTGTGTCCTTGGACAAGGCACTTAATCCCGATTGCCCACGCGAGGGCATGGTGACAATGTGCACTAAGGCGTACTGCACGTCGACGGTGCCTTTGTTTGTGTGGAATTAGTACGTTGGGAGTCTGACAGATGTTTGCCGTTACTCGGTGGTTCTCTCCGGGTACTCTGACTTCATCCACCCGTAAAACCGTCTGACAAAAGGTGACCCTGGCTGTCGAAAGTGTCGTTCACCCTTTACCCAACGAATCGCCCGCATCCGCCCGCGTAATATGCAACTTCACCAGTTGAAAAAATATTGTTTTTCAAAAAATTTCAACAAAACCATATCATGTGACCCCTCGTTGGAACTCGTTCCAACGAGGGGTCACATGATATGGTTTTGTTGAAATTTTTTGAAAAATTTGAAAAAATGATATTTAAAATAATAAATTTTGATATCGTCTGCGTTGGGTAAAGGGTTAAAACCCAGTAAATAAATCAATAAATAATAAAAAAAATAACGTGAATTGCAGTCAAAGAACTAGAAGTATTCACAAGAATTTCTTTGAAGAGTTTTGTTGAGCTTCTTACATGTAAAATCATCTGATGTTTGTAATCAACCAAATATTTTTAAAAAGTGCAACTCATAGTCTATTATTCCAAATAATATAATGTGAGGACATTATGTTTATGGACCATTATGCCCAGGGCATTTTGTCCGGTTTCCTGTGAGACATAAATGGAATTTCATTTGACTCGCTTGTTGTTATTTAACAGATTTATTAAGGGATTTATTCCTGTTTGTACAAAACTTTTCTGGGCGAATTACTTAAAAACATAAGACTCTGAACCGTGATTTCAGCCTTGCAATGTATCAATTTCATTTAACCCATTACATTATATTACAGGCCCAAACTGGTCTGCGCTATTCACAAAAAATGTCCGTTCGCATATTATATCTTCTTTTCAATGTTTGTGTCAAAAACATAGTTTGTGACCCCTCATTCAAACGATCTCAATTTTTGAGTCTAAACATAGTTTATGACCCTCATTAGAACAAGCTGGTTGGGCTCGTTTCAATGAAGGGCTCATTAGCTATGTTTTTAAAGCAAACAATTAAAATGTTTATTTATTTTGGTTTTTACTTTTCTGAATGTTGTCCACTAGCCATGTTAGTGAACCCTTTTTTCAAATAAAATAATGCTGGTTGCAAGGTATTACATGACCCGGGTCATGTGATACCTTGCCATCAGCATTTATTGTATGTGCAGGCAATAACAAACACACCTGTAGCTCAAGTTTTAACTAGAACTGTCCATTTAATAAAATATGATTTGATAAAGTTTTTTTTTTTGATGTATTTTTGTTTCTTTGCAGATTCAGGACACCCAGTTTGACAACGTTCCTGTGAGAATTTATCAACCAAAAAGCTCTGAACAAAAATTACCAGGCCTTGTGTATTTTCATGGAGGAGCATTTATACTGGGTTCTGTTCGTACGTATACAGATCAGATGTTATTAGTTATCTTTGTATATTTAGTTTAAACAATATTTATACCCCACCCTCGAAGAGAATGGTGGGACTGGACTACATGCGCCCGTCCATGCGCCCGTCCATGCGTCCGTCCGTCCGTCCGTCCGTTCGTCCGTCCGTCCGCAGCGATATCTTACCAGTGAGTGGATGGATTTCAACAGAATCTGGTTTGGGGGTCCTTATGACAATGCGCCCCTGCACATGCTAAATAAAAACGTTGCCCGCATTTTTCAAAGGGTTACGGTCCTTTGTTTTTAATTCGTTTATGCTTCATCGGTCCAGCGCTGCTGTGGGGGTATAACTGTATTCAGCAATAGCTCTTATTTGTCCCCGCTTATTGATGTACTCTATTGCAATAAAATCATTACTATTCACGTGACTTTCGAAAGGACTCAGCATCGTGTTTGTGTGTTATGTAATCTAGTTCCTTTGGGCGAGGTGGTTGTGCGGTTAGAATATTGGACTTCAATCCGAAAGGTCCATAGTTTGATCCTGACCAACAGTAGCTGCATTGTGTCCTTAGCAAAGGCACTTAACCACGATTACCCACCTGAGAAACAGTTTCACTGTGTGCTAAGGCGTGTTGCACGTGGATGGTGAACTTACCTTCACCCGCTGTTAACTTTGCCTGTGTAGAGTGAGTAAGTTGTTTTAATAATTGCTCATCGATGTTCACTGCTTCTCTCCGGGCACTCCGGTTTTCTCCACTTGTAAAACTGTCGAAAACTATGTGACACTGGTTGTCGAAAGTGTCATTAAACCCAAATAGTCAAGTCACTTTAAAGTTTAACATAGAAAAAATTGCAACACAAACGTTTTTCTTATTATTTAAATCCATCATACCCCACGGAATACCATGTCAAAACCCCCCATGGATCCCTCCCTGGGAAATATGTTTAAAAGATGATTTTAATTGTATTTTTCTGTGATTTTTCCACTCGCCCCACAGGACCTGCGGTCTTCCGTAGTTACGTTGTGTGCTGTAAAATCAGAAATAATAAGAGAATGTGATTGAATTGTTTACGCCGTGTGCTCTAAAAACGGAAATAAGAGAACGTTATTCTTTATTTATTTATTTATTTATTTATTTATTTATTTATTTATTGGTGTTTAAGGTCACATATTTATGGACAATGGCTAATCGTGACCGTGACAATTTTACGTGTGGAGGAAGCCGGAGTACCCGGAGAGAACCGCCGAGCATCGACGAGCAGCTTCTCAACATTCTAACTCTGTTCAAGCTCCGCTCAAGCAGGGTTACAGCGGTTGAATACGTGCAGCATCGACGTGCAGTACGCCTTAGTACACGGCGTCATCGTGTCCCCATGTAGGCAACCGGGATAAAGTGCCTTGCCCAAGGCGTCAACGCGGAGAACGTGATTGAAATTGTTTTTGGTTATCAACGAAAAGTATAATGGGAAGTACGAATAACAAGTTAAACTTATAATTATTTCAAAATAAATCTTAGTCAATAACTCCCAGTAAATTGACGCAATGAATGCAGGTAGAGTATGTTTGACAAAATTTATTTTTTCACTCATAAATCTAAAGTTACAATTGACGGGACGAAACTCTATACATTCTTAGCAGTTTAGGAACGTCTATGTTTCTATCTGATTTTATATCGCCCATAAAGTTCATTTTAGTCAATATACATTTACTTGATATAATGTCCCTATACATCCATATTTTTATATCCCAGATGTTCTGAACCAGTTGAAAATGTGACTAAATATTTCAACTTGTGTTCTGGGAGTCACGCAAATTTTCAAAAGTATGGAAAAGTTACACCAGAGATGGCTTTATCTGTGTTTGTGGGTGGGTAGGGGGTGGGGGGTGGGGGGGGGGGGGGGGGGGCTTTGGCGTTGCGGTAACCGGTTCTTGTCAGATCACCGAAGTTAAGCAACGTCAAGCCCGGTTAATCATTAGATGGGTGACCGTCTGAGCGATCAATTCGGACTCCCGCGTTGTGTCCTTGGGCAAGGCATTTAACCTCGATTGTCCACATGGGGGCACGATGACGCCGTGTACTAAGGCGTACTGCACGTCGATGGTACGCATGTTTTCAACCAATCTAACCCCGCCTGTGCTGCAGTGCGGAGTTACAATGTTGGAGAGCTGGCAGCTGCTCGTGTTTGCTCGGTAGTTCTCTCCGGGTACTCCGGCTTCCTCCACCCGTAAAACTGTCACGGTCATGATTAGCCATTGTGCATAAGTATATGACCTTAAACACCAATAAATAATAAATAGATAAATAAATAAATAAATAAATATCTGTGTTTGTGGTGACATTTGGTGATAAGTTGTGTTTTGCATGTAAGAAGTATTAACATTTGGTTATTTCAGTGAAAGCACATCGCTTACTCAGTAGAAACCACTAAAGTCTCCTTCACCTGGCTATTTTTAAACACAACAAACCCATCAAACAGGCATAGGCATGTATCACATATAGAGAAGAGGCAAACGTACATCTTATTGTTTTACGACCGAAGGATGCATGCAGTAATGACGCTAGTAGAAGACTGCGATGCACTGACATCATTGCACAAGGTGCTTTAATGTGCATGGGAGCTGTCGTAAAAGGCATATTGATGTACAAAAAAGACTGTCGGATGTAGCGCCGACACAAGTTTTCCATAAAGTGAATTTTAGTCCGAAACACAGTTAACCAAATGATTCTCAAAAAGTAAGAACCGGTGTCTTCGCGGTAACCATTAACCCTTTACCTAACATGAAAAGCAGACGACACTTGCAAAAAAATTCTTGAATAACTAATTTTTTCATTTTTTGTCTCAAAAACATAGGTTATGACCCCTCGTTGGAACGAGCTCGACGAGCTCGTTCCAACGAGGGGTCATAACCTATGTTTTTGAGACAAAAAATGAAAATATTTTGAAAATTAATTGGCGATTTTTGAGAATAGCGCTGGCCGGTTTTGGCCGTTACGTTGGGTAAAGGGTTAATGATCAATGTAGAGTTCGGAGTGATGTCTGGGCCTGTTCTGTAGTGGGACGGCTCAAATTTTTCAATTAGGACTCGCATGCTGCTGATTGCGTGCACCAACAAAGCTGATGTGTGAATTTCCGAATCGGAAACAAAATATTCCACTAGACTATGAAGATAATATACCTACTCCTGCCAAGACGGCAAGAGCTGGTTGCTCTGTGGAAGAGATCCAATATGAAGCATTCATAACAACGTGCAATTATTTGAAGGAACATTATAACGAACAGTTAACGATAGGCTCTCTTTTGCGCGTTATGGGTGATTTTCTAAGATACAGCAAGTGATCTATACTGCAATAAACAGATGAAGAATTACCTGATCTAATGACGATTTAATCAGCTATTATGGTAGCAAACAATGTTGATCATAATGTTTGCAACATTGACAGGCGTACTACCTTTCATGGGATGGGCATGGTCGCCACCATCACGCCTGGTTCTAACAGGAATATCTCTGTCCCATGTGAAGGTGTTACGGACGCAGTATTGAAGAAATTGGCAGACATTCCCATACGAGAACAGAGATTTTAGGCAACTCTTCTCCACCAAGTTTGCTGAACTTCAGCAACAGAGTTCCCGTTTTTGTGATTTAGATCTTTCTTTGGCATATTTCATGGAGCATCAAACCTTATAGACCGAGCTGGACAGGAATGATGCATTTTTGAGTACGATAAGGAGTCCACCCTGAGCATCCACCCGCATCAACAGTAACATTTCTCCCTATATTTGACCTCAGCGCTGGTGACATGTCACACCGCATTCTCTCTGCACTAACATTCCTCTCTCTGTTAGCTAGGAAGAACGACATACCAGCTAGCTGTAAATCGTGTTCGATCAGCCGCTGTTTGGGAAGGCATCGATGTTAAAATGTGAATATGAAGATCTTCATAATATCTGTTTGTCTCTTGGCAGATTTCACACTATTATGAATCTTCTCGGATTGGTTGGAACTCTCATGAATGGTTCGGGTCTCTGCAAAATTCTGGAACACATATATGCAGAAAAGGCAGTAACACACATACTTACCGGGGAAGCCCATTCGAGAGGTATTCGTGCGCTTATGCTCACTGATAACGCACTGTAATAATAATAATAATACTTTGGCCGGCCGCTGATTTGTCGCGGTTCTCGGATGAGAAGGCCTCGGTTACTCCTGTACTCCCAACTGCCTCCCTATTCTCACGCTTACTCTCTCCTCCCAACACTCGGAGACGAACTGCTTGATGACATCTCTTGCTCCATTCTTCCCAATCTCTCCGATTAGCTTATTAACCCTCTCCTTTGAGTCTCTCACTAACCACATGTCCTCCATTATCCCACCCACTTCCCCATTATACTCCCAGTGAATCTTTTTCTTTTAGACTGGTATTTTGTTTTAGACTGGTATTTTGGGCATTCTAGAAGAATGTGTTCTAGGGTCTCCACCACGCCTAAATTACACATTTGGCACTCCTTTTCAGTTTTTCCCAATTTTTCCCCTCAGCTCTCGGGACCGCGACCTCAGTTTGAACAACAGTGAGCCTCAAAGGTGCCATCAAGGCACTCTTCAAAACCAGGATCCTCTTTATCACGCAGGCCACCCAAGGGCGCGCGGTGGCTCAGTAGGTAGAGATGCAGACTGCAAGCCGAGAGGTCCTCGGTTCTAATCCCACCTGCGGTAACCGCGTTGTGTCTTTGGGCAGGACACTTCATCTCCATTGCCCACATGGGGGCACGGTGGCGTTGTGTACTAAGGCGTGGGTTTGAAAACATGGCAGCCAGAGGCATTCTTTGATTCTGATTGGTTGATTTTGAAAAATCTTCCCCTCTGAAACCACAGGGCCAAATGTTTTGAAACTTTGCATGGTCGATGACTAGGACCCTCCCTATCAACTATCCGCATTTAATGTTGATCGGGGTGCAAACATAACCACAATTGCGACTTATAGTTACTATAGAAACCCTATGGGAAATCACATTTTCTTCTTCTCTGGAACTACTGAGCCTGTGTGAATCAAAAGTTGACAGGAATTGTCTATGAGAGGATGGAAACACGTGGCTGCCAGAAGCTATATTCTAAAAAAGCTTAACCCGATGCCTCCCCAAGAAGATCGGAACTGTCAGCAAAATACTTCTTCTCCACTAAGAACTGGGGAAACCACAAAAATATTGTGTATACAATAAAAGTCAAAATAAGTTGTAGCATAACCGCAATAAACTACGTATACTGCTGCTCCTGCACTGATAAGATCCGAATCTGACATCATTTTCTGGAAAGATATAAGTGAGAGCTTTCAAGAAAATGATGTCAGCTTCAGGTCTTATCAGTGTAGGAAGAGAAAAATACATAGTTTACAGTGGTTATCCTATAACTTATTTTGACTCGTACTGTAAACAAGTTTTCAGCTATGCATGTAATTATCGGTATGTTAATATTACTCTCATGTTTCTTATCAGAAATACTGATTGATTTTCGGGTATTTTGTATACCATCATGTAGAGCTGACCAGTCAATTATGATATCATTTAAGATATGACAAATTCTTTGAATAAAATGTGTTTCCTGTAACCCTTTACCTATCCAAAGCTATTTGAAAGAGAGTACTGTCTGAAAAAATTGTAATTTTCAAAATATTTAACCTTCTTTTACTGATTTTTTTTCATTGAAACAGAATTCATAAGTGTGGGGATTTTCAAGAAATCTTCCCGTTTGAAACTACAAGGCCAAATGTTTTGAAACTTCACGTCACTAATGACTGGAACACCTACCAACGATCCTCACTTAATGTTGAGTGGGTTGCAAACATGACTGCAATCGTGGCTTATAGTTACTATAGAAACCTTATGGGAAATAACATTTTCATCTGCTTCTCTGGAACTACTGAACCGTTGTGAACCAAATGTGACAGAAATGGTCTATGGGAGGTACTCTAAAACGATCCTTATTTTTGTTCCCGTCGGATGAAAAACATAGCTGTCAGAGGCATTCTTTGATTCTTGTTGGTGGATTTTCAAAAATCGTCTCCTCTGAATCTTCAAGGTCAAATATTTTGAAACTTCACATAAATGATGACTGGGCCCCCGCTACCATTCATCCTAATCTAATCTTGATCGGGTTGCAAATGTGGCTGCAACTGCGGCTTATTGTTACTATAGAAACCCTATGGGAAATCACATTTTCATCTTCTTCTCTGGAACAACTGAGCCAATGTGAACCAAACTTGGCAGGCATGGTCTATGAGAGGTTCGTTGCAATTGTTACTAATTTTATTCCTGTTGGATGAAAAACGTGGCCGCCAGAGGCATTCTTTGATTCTGATTGGTCGATTTTGAAAACTCTTTTCCTCTGCAACTACAGGTCAAATGTTTTGAAACTTCACATGATTGAGGACTGAGACACCTTCTACCAATGATCCTCATGTAATGTAGCAAATATGGCCACAATTGCGGCTCATAGTTACCATGGAAACCCTATGGGAAATCAAATTTTTATATGTAGTTCTTCCAGGTGAGCGATTACAGGCTCTTTAGAGCCTCTAGATTTTCCTTGACATCACTGTGTAACTGCACAGGCGAGACAGAATTCATGTCTGTCAAATAATCTATGAGTAAGCCAGAATCATGGCTCTTTGTTCTGGGTCAACTGAATTAACAGTTATTACACTTAATTTGATTCTTATCAAAACATTTCTTTGTTACATAATATTTTCTTTATTTCTTAATCTTTTTTTTATAATTTTTCTGGAAAATAATAAATTATTTATTAGTTTATTTGGAGTGAATAAACAGTGAGTAAAGAGTATTTATTTATTTATTTATTTATTTATTTATTTATTTATTTATTTATTTATTTATTTATTTATTATTTACAGTTTGTAGAGTTTTTAAACTAAATACTTAATAGAGCTAGGTAATACTAAATTAAAATAACGTACATTGAGTGCAACAAGGCGCCATCTGCAATGCTTTAGCATTGCAGATGGCTCCTTGTTGCACTCAAAGGACGATACATGGTTCATTTATTCTCATTTACAATTAGATGTTCAATCCCCGCCCGGGACGACCCGCGTTGTGTCCTTGGGCAAGACACTTTATCCCAGTTGCCTACATGGGGGCACGATGACGCCGTGTACTAAGGCGTACTGCAAGTCGATGGTGCAATGTCTTCAACCGCTGTAACCCTCCTTGAACAGAGTTAGAATGTTGAGGAGCTGACAGTTGCTCGGTGGTTCTCTCCGGGTGCTCCGGTTTCCTCCACCCGTGAAACTGTCACGGTCACGATTAGCCATTGTGCATAAGTATGTGACCTTAAGCACCAATGAATAAATGAATAAATTTACAATTAGATGCCATTTGGCACTTAAATATTTCATTTCGCTGATTTCGCACAAAAAAGAAAAATTAATTTTTCTCCGAAAAAACAATCCATTTGGCACCAAACAATTTCGGGACACCGTGAACACTGCTCGCAATATCAGTACTCTAACACTTCCGCCAAAATTAATGAAAAACGAGTACCGATAACTTAAATTTGTTAACTTTAAACATAATAAAAAGATTGTAGGGGCAGGGACCGACCTGGGCATGCGCCAGTGCGTATTTGGTTCTGAAACACCAGGACCTGGCTCTTAAATCTCAGAAATAGGCTTCTCAGTTGGCGCGTAACTTCTCAGATCATATTTTGATATTCTTTCGATGGATAATCGAGAGAGACACTCTTACATGTATTATATATATGATTATCATTTATCATTGTTGTAGAGTGCTTAAGTTAATACTTCAAGTCTTAATTACCAAGCATTAATCTTCACTGTGGTTTCTGATCAAGTCTTGGCTGCCTAAATAGGCAGCCAAGACTTGATCAGAAACCACAGTGAAGATTAATGTTTGCTATAGTGTACTAAATGAAAATGATGAGAGCTATTACATACTTGCAGTGTATGTTACAAACAGCAGTGTGACTCCGTAAATTGAAATCTGGCGCATGAATTGAAAAAATAGGCTCCGAGGCTAGAGCGTATTTTAAATAGTCCTGATCGGTCCCTATAGGGGTTATGTCAAGTTCTGTATCTGAAACGTTTAGAAGAATTAATAGAAAAGACTGCTGATAACTTAAATTTGTGATCCACATGATAAAGAGATTGGATGGGGTTATGTCAAGTTCAATATCAGAAACGTTCTGAAGCAATAATGAAACCATTGAAATTGTTCGCAAATGGGTTTAACTGTACACAACATACCCATTTAACAGTAATGCTCTGTCAATAAAGTAAGTTACCTAGCCCAGTATATTGGTTCTCTCTCGTTAACTCCCCTTACGCTAGTGCCAAAATGTTAAACGGCGAACTTTACCCCAAATTCAACTCAGAATTTAAATAATTCAATCTTGTTTGACAGAGTTCACCAAGAGGGAAGTGATTAAATTCCTAGTTGCATTATGGGGGAACTTTTTGTAGCTTGATCTTTCGATATTTTGGTATTAGTGAGCATAGGGTTAAAGAGTGCGCATTGGAACAAATAGATATATTTCAGAGTGTATGTAAATTTATATTCGTAGAAAACCAATGTCAACTAAAGTGCAGTTGAAGGGTGTACCACTTTTCAAATTTTTTAATTGCCACGTACCCTGGAATATCTCTATGGAAAGAACTCATAGGTTATGTTTCAGATCAAAAGATAAAAAAACACCAAAATTCTGTCTCGAACAATTTGTAACCTTTTTTTTAAAATTCAGTGATACCAATAATATTACCCACCATATCTTGATTTACGTAGACTCTTTCTGTCAAACAAGAATGAAGTGCGAGTTTACTTTCTGCACCAAAGGGTATGTCACAAACAACACAAGTATGAAATCAATCATTTGTATTCAGTTTGCCTACTTTAAAGAACTGACACCTCATGCACTAGTAACTGGGTCCTATTAGAGTAGTGATAAAGAATTTGGCTACTACTGCTCCTACAGGCACGATTGTTTGAATTGCAGGGCTTATATTTCGTCTAAATTTGTGAGAATCCATTTGGATTCTCGTGAAAATGGTTGCGAGAATCCCAGGATCCCATGACGCCACCAAGGTTTAACCACTGTTGTATACTGATAACACATCTTAACATTTTACCCAACACACTTTTTTTAATTTTTAAAACTAAGTTTGATAATTTTTAAACAATAAATAATAAATAAATGATAAAATAATTAAATGAACAATATTTACCAATAAAATCTTACAAATATGACTGTCGTTGGAACCGGCTCAATGAACCGGTTCCAATGACAGCCATATTTGTAAGGTTTTATTGACAAAGTGTCAGGATATTTCAGGTCATGTTAGCCTTTTATTGGTTAATTTGTTGCCGCTGTGTTAGTTAAAGGGTTAAATTGCCTCAATTTTTTTCACGCGAAACCTAGCAGAGGTGCAGCGAGAATCTACATGGATTCTCGCCGGTTTTATTGTGCGAATCTTTGTGCGAATCGATTCTCGGATTCTCGTCGAAATATAAGCCCTGAATTGTATTAACACTTTGAACCCGAGAACCCCTTTTTACTTCCCAGGAACAAGATACATCATTTGTGAATTATCGCCATTTATCTAAAAGATATTTCTCGATATCCATCGACTCGATGGATATCGAGAAGTATTCCTCAGTAGCTCCCTAAATGACGTCACGCTTCGGCGCATGGCGTCGACTTGAAGGAACGATCAGCAGATCTTTGTTATTGTATTGAAACTGTCTGCAGTCAAATTGGGCTGAATATTGCGCAGTAAAATCTCACGTAGCATATAATAAAAAGAAAATATACGTTATTTTAGTGAAAATCGTGAATTATCTCATTCGTGTGGGACTGAAAGTATTATTTTTCACTCGCGCAAGGGGCTTGTTGAAATTATGTTTGTTTTTATCAATGTGCGACTAAAGGAAGTATACACGGATGACGGTAGTAGATTATACTGGAGTGGTAAAACCACGATGTGGTATTACGATATATCATCTAGCGGTATCAAACTGTAATTTAAAAAGCTGATGGATCATCAGTACTGTGTGAATCATCGCCAAATGGTATCAGAAGCTCAGCGGTAGATACTAAAAGTATTTTTGCAAGACTCCACTCAGCACAGGACTACCTGCGCACTTTTAAGTCCTGTTAGGCCGGGGATGCGGAGTGCCTTCCACCAAAAACGTACTGTACCGTTTCATACTGTTGACGGCGTTCGTTAGTGTCATGTGATGCAATACAATCATGTGAACAAAGATTTGAATACTTGTTTGCCTGTCTTTTTAGTATGCATACTATGGTCTATTTCTTTTTCTTCAACCATTTTCCAACTTGAAGACTAGCCTCAGTGGTCAGATCATCTGTGCCATCTGCGCTGTGTCCTTGGTCATGACTCTTAACCCTTTGAACCTTCGTTTTCTGGAATGGTATCGCCCTTGTGTACACTTACAATGAGATGGGTCAGTCCAATATCAATATATAGGGAGGATAACATACTGAGTGTTGCCTGCAGCCTTCTGGCTGTAGACTGCACTTATTATTTTATAATCAATGCCCCGTGTATAGACCGCTCATAAGAAGACAAAAATGGGACAAAATTATGCCTTGGACCGTAAAATTGGGCTTAGGAGGTCAAAGGGTTGATCACAAATGCCCAGATAGGGTTACGACAGCGCTGTATACTAAAGCCTACTGCATGTCGCCTGTGTACTTACCTTTAACCGTTGCTAACTCTGATTGTGTCTGGTTAGTAAGTTGGAGAGGCTAATAGTTGTTTGCCGCTGTTTGGTGGTTCACTTCGGGTACTCCGTCTTTCTCTGCCCGTAAAACTGTTCGGCACGATGTGACCCTGACTGTTAAAGTGTCGCCAAACTCCCATAAACAAACAAACAAACAAACAAACAAGAATACCTGTATGTTGACACATTTGCAGATTTTTAGATTGTAATATACACCGGTCAATCACGACACATGTTTCCACTACCTACACTCCCCCGACCCTTGAGTGAAATATATAGATTTTGGGTATTAGCGTTAGTCTGATAAGCAGGTTCTCTGGTATTAAACTGAAGATGGTACCTGTTAACCCTTTACCCAACGAAACGGCCAAAACCGGCCAGCGCTATTCTCAAAAATCGCCTATTAATTTTAATTATTTTTTCTTTTTTTGTCTCAAAAACGTAGGTTATGACCCCTCATTGGAACGAGCTCGTCGAGCTCGTTCCAATGAGGGGTCATAACCTATGTTTTTGTGGCAAAAAATGAAAAACAATAGTTATTCAAGAATTTGTTTTGCAAGTGTCGTCTGCTTTTCATGTTAGGTAAAGGGTTAAAGATATCTACATCAAATATATGGTCTTCGTTACGTGAGTAGAGAGCTATTCTTCAGAAATGTGTCCGTACCTGCCAGGGAGAGCAGAATATTGAAGTTGTTGTGTTTTATTTCAGATTTCTTTGATAAACTGGTGAGAGATCTAGCCATAGATGTCAATATCGTTGTGGTGTTTGTTGAGTAAGTAAAAGTGGTGAAACACAAAGTTTGCTTGTCTAGAATATGTTTCTATTGTTATCTAAAATAAAGCAACTGCAATGGTCTTTTTCAATGTGATATTCAATTTTGCAAGAACTCTACACCCTCTAAACACCGAAGTCTGAATTTCGAAATTTCTAACAGCTATTATTTTCTCCATAATGCAACTCGGAATTAACCAATGAGCTCTGTCAAACATGACTGAACTTGTTAAAATTCCCAGTTGCTACTGTAGAGTTTGCTTAACGGGTATCGTCACAATGTGTAAAGGAAGGAGAATACCGGCGTATTGATCACAGATTTATTAGTTCTAATGCATACAGAAAACAACCAAATAACCCCACCTAGGTTCGAGTGTCTCGCATGAGTCCGCCAACGGAAGAGAGCGATTGGCGCCCTACTCCACTATTTATACTTCAGAATCGAATGGCGCGAATATAATGTCCAATCATAGAGAATCATCATAAATTAAGGAAAGTCATCCCTACAATGCCCACCCCTTGGATTGACACGACCTGGTCAATTGTCTAATGCTTCAGTGTATAGGTCCTCTCTCGGGTAAATGTCTCAACACATTTGTCCCTCACATAAAACTTCTGACGAATGTACAACATGCACGATTAACCAACTCAATGCTGACAGGTTTTGGAACCACACTATTATCTTTGTCAAGGAGACACGAGAGATGACGCTTCTTAGGAGCATGACTGGCAGTAGAGAAAACACTTTTGTCATCAGAAGGGCACAGTCTTAGAACACTTCCAGTCACCTCATGATCCGGACCTCTAGAAACTGCTGGAGGTGGAGAAAGTTGCTGCCTCGGTCTGAATGCAGTTCTCTCGGAACCCCAAATTTGCAGATCTACTCCTTCGCAACAGCATCTGCAATGGTTGTAGCTCTCATATCACTAATCGCTACTGCCTCTTTCCATTTGGTGAAATAATCACCGATGACTAGGATATATTTGTTTCCGCTTTCAGTGGTGGGCAATGGTCCCATTATGTCCATAGCTATATGTTCACCTGGAAATCCTACCCGACATTGCTGCAAGCTTGCACGCCTCTTTCTGTCCCCAGTTTTCCTACTTGGGCATTTTGGACATTTCCTACAGAAATCCCTAACATCGCTGGAAACCGTGTGCCAGTAAAATCGCTGTCGCACCTTATCTAATGTCCTTTTGAACCCCAGGTGACAGGCAGTCTTTGCAGTATGTAGTTCAAGCAAAACATCATTTCTTAGTTTCTCTGGCAATAGTAGCTGCCATTTTATTTTCTTCCCATTACAGCTTTCAAACTTTCTGTATAGAAGACCTTCCTTTAACTCCAAGCTGTCCCATTGATTCCAATATGACTTGGCAGCCCTTGACCACCGAGACATATCTTCGTATGGGGGATGTTCACTTCCTTGCTCCTTGAGCTTCTTGATACTTCCTATATCTGGGTCTTCTGACTGTGATTTACTTATGGTTTGGTTGTCCCACTGCTGAGAGATTGATATGGTTTTATTTTCACAAGTCACCCTAGCTGATTGTAAACTTGGCTCATATCCACATTGTTCACATGGACACCTGGAAAGTGCATCTGCGTTATTATGAAGGCGCCCGGGCGATGCTCAATTTTGAAGTTATAGATACTAAGGATTTCGAGCCACCTGGCTACTTACCCCTCAGGGTGCTTGAATCTGAGCAACCATTGCAATGATCCGTAGTCCGTTCTTATGGTGAATTCTCTTCCTAGCAGATAATGCCGGAAATATTTGACAAAATATACAAGGGCTAGTAGCTCCTTGCGTGGGGTACAGTAATTGCGTTCCGACTTTGATAGGGATCGACTTGCATATGCAATGACGGTTTCCCGATCTCCTTGTTTCTGTGAGATCACCACTGCAATGCCAGAGTCAGTGGCATCTGTGTCTAGTATGAATCTGCCTTCCAAGCAGGGATAACCTAAAATTGGTACAGTAACAAGCTTTTCCTTTAATGTTGAGGATGCAGTGGCACAATCAGAAGTCCAAAGAAATTCTTTGTTCTTCTCTATTAGTTTGTGTAGCGACCTGGCTATGTCTGCGAAGGACTTCACGTATCGTCTGTAATATGACGCTAGGCCTAAGAAACTTCTTAATTCGGTTGCATTCTTTGGTATTGGCCAGTCAACTATGGTGCTCAGTTTATCTGGGTCTGTTCTCACTCCATCTCCGGTAACCCTATGCCCCAAATAAAGTACTTCTCTCTGGAATAGGTCACATTTTCCCGGTTTCAATTTTAAGCCAGCTGAACGAAGACGATCAAAGACCAACTGCAGTCGACTCAGGTGTTCTTCGAATGTTGCGCCGAACACGATGATGTCATGCAGATAGACCAGACACATATCACCTTGCAACCCAGCTAAAACTCTATCCATTAGCCTCTCGAAGGTTGAGGGACTTGTAGCCATCCCAAGGGGCATGACCTTCTACTGGAAGAGACCCATATGTGTGGTAAATGCTGATTTGGCTTTAGCGTCTTTGGTCAATAGAACCTGGTGGTAACCAGCAAGTAAATCCAGTGTGCTGAACAATTTAGTATTTCCCAGACAATTTAATGATTCTGAGATGTTAGGGATTGGGTAAGCATCTTTTACAGTCTTCTGGTTCAATTTTCTGTAGTCAACACGGAATCGTGTTTTCCCATCCTTACAACAACTAAAACGATGGGGCTAGTCCAGGGACTACAACTGGGCTTTATAATGCCTCTATTCATCATCTCGCTGATTAACTTCTTTGCTTCGTCTCTTTTGAACAGTGGTAGTCGCCTAGGTGGCTGTCTTATTGGTATTTCATATGTTGTTGTTACAGAGTGTTTGACCCAGTCTGTCTTCCCTAAGTCGTCATCGTTTTTCGCAAACAGATCTGAGTTCAAGAACAGAAATTTTCGTGCTTTGTCTCTATCTATGACAGATAGGTCTTTAGTACTCCTTTCAAAAAGATCTAACATGTGTGAACCAAGTTCTGTGGCTTTGTCTCCTTCTTTTCTACCACAGGTAGCATTTTCTGTGATCAACCCATTGCTTTCAATGCTACTGATTGGTTTAACTACCCCCACAGTAGTACCACTGTGTATCAGAACACTGTCATTTCTAGGATTTAAAATTCTTAGTGGTATTGTGCCTGTGTGCGTGTCCACAAGTGCCTTTTCCAATAATAGCCCCTTCTCTAAAAGTTTCTGATGGTTACTTGATTCCACGATACCATATTGTGTCATTCCATTGCGTTTTTGGACAGTTCCCTGGATTATCATGATCCCTGGATTATCATCTCATGCCCTGGCGGTATCGAAACAGTATTCTTTACAGAAACTCTGCAACACACGAGCTCTGAATTCAGTCCGCTTCATTGGACTGTTTCATCTGCCAGCCTCAGCTGTAAATGCTCCATATCAATAAGACATTTATTTGCCCTTAGGAAGTCACTGCCGAGCATGCCGTCACCAGTAATATTGACAACTAAAACTGTCCACTCAATCATTCGCTTCCCCACCTTCAGAGGGATTCTGCATTGTCCTAGCACAGTAATATTCTGTCCGTTCGCCGCCTCAGTGTCACTTTTACCAGGTGTTAGTGGTATATTAATCGATGTTGATGCCCGTGAATATGTTTTCTCAGACAGGACTGTAAGTGACGCCCCACTATCCACCAACAACTGTACTGAAAGTTCACCATTTTTTGCCGTCACAAACATGCTGTTATGAGTTATATTTTTTCTGATATACATTCATTGTTGTTGTCTACATCTGCCTCACCTCCTGGTTGTCTGGGACCAAGTGTTCCGATCAACTCTGACCCCTTGGAATTGACCGTCTTCCGTTTCCTGATTTCCCGTCTTGTAAGAATGTGCACTCCAGTTTAAAATGAGTCTCGTCACCACAATTAAAACATCCACCCCTGTAGCGCGACCTACGCACCGATTCCGGCGTCACAGCCTGTCTTGTCTCCATTTTAGTGACCTTACTGTTAGATAGCATCAGCATGCTTTGCTTTAGTTCAGCCATTTGTTCCTTAATATTTATCAGTCCCTTTTCAACGTCATGTGTATTTTGTTCTATCCGTTCCTGCATGTCTAACATCTTGCTTTCAATTCTATCTAACTCACTCTTTGTCTCATTCTCTTCATCATTTTGTATGCCGATAGTTTTGATAAATGTTCTGTTCTTAGACTGCTCTGCTTTACTAAAAGCTTCTAATTCAATTGCGACCATGATGGCTTGATCAAGTGTTTTTGGCTTGGCCTGAAAAATTCCCATTCGTAAATCTGTATCCGTCATAGAGCTGTAGGTTTTTAAATTTCTTGTTCGGTTTCGGTTTTGGTTTTTCAGGTGGAGTAAAACCTCGGTTCGGTTCGGTTTTCTGTTTGTTCATGAGGCCAAGTAAAATTCAATAAAACTCATTCTTATGTCCGGAGTCATAACTGAATTGTAGTGAAATTGAGTGAAACTCAATGAATGCCCGAAATAAGCTATAATACATGAAGAATCAGTAAGGCCAATATAATAATTACCTAAATATACAGAACTTTTATTGTGCTAGGCCATTTTTCGAGATCTGACACCTACACGCAACTTGAGGAAAGCTGCAAAAACAACTAAACTGAAATGTGGGAAATTCACAGAATGTAGCCTTCCCAGAGTAGTGAGAGTACCCAGACACTGCCATTGGCAGTGTCTGGGTACTCTCACTACTCTGGAATGGTTACATTCTGTGAATTTCTGCAGCAAGAGAGTATTTAATAAAAAACGAAAAACCTTAGATTACGGGATGTCGACGGTTTCGGTTTCGGTTTTTTTTAAAAAAACTAAAAACCTCGGTTCGGTTTCGGTTAACCTACAGCTCTACCTAAGACAGTAATACGTTTAAGTGACATCTTACAACCAGCACTATTTTAACTACTGGCATTAATAAAAGGATTTCGATAACAATAAAAATTATTAAAAATATCAACTAAAAATACTGGTAAACAAGCAGGTGTGTCCCCAAGCTATAACCCCCATGCCGGGAAGGTCTAGCTTATTTCCTCACTCCCCTCGGGAAAGCTACCTTCTTTATTTCGGGCCTCTCGGGGATTACTCTTGCACACCGTCGAGGAATTGCTTTATTGGTAAAATAGAACCCGGTGACCAGCACATGGAGTGGAAGTCCTCTGAAGTGGCATAAACGATTGTCCACTGTCCACAGCTTCTAACTGTGACTTTAAACACCCTTGAAGGGAGAGCGTTGGCTTAGTGGTTACGGCACTGAACTTCAAAACTTCAAACATTTTTTCTTTACCTCGGAGTCAGTTTGCTGTAAACTGGTGTTTCTACCAAACCTCAAAATGTCACCAGGCAGTATCGGTTGGATGTATTTTAGAGCTCTCTCTCTAGGGGAGGACCCACACCCCTACCAATTGGGAAGGGGTGCTCCTTCTCCAAACCCTTCCCTTGACAAGGATCTTTAGTATTTAAGATATACTTGTGGCATATCATGCTCCCCAAAAGATAACCCTCCTTATCAACAAAGACTCTGTCTATGCGCCTGTATTTGATGAAGCAGGTGCAGTTTGTATGGCAAAGGGGTTGGTGCCTGGCCAACATGTCACACAGTTAATATATATTCAGGAAGAGGAGTAAACTTCAAGGCTACACTCTAAAATCAGTTGGGTTAAAAATCAACCCAAATCGACTGGGTTGAGTGAATATGAACCCAATTGGGTTCATATTCACTCAACCCAGTCGATTTGGGTTGTTTTTTAACCCAACTGATTTTAGAGTGTAATACAATGGATTCCAGCGAATTGGATCATTAATTTCAGGAATGATTTCTAGAGTTTTTCTAAAATTTTCATCCAATCAAGTTCTTGATTTCTTCATAGCAACATCACCCGTGACTTCCTTTTACGAGTAATCACAAACAACAATCTGTTTGTTAAGAAATATTGATTGGTCTACCCCAAATAATGAATATGGGCTCTTTTATTTGCTGCCATTAAACTGGCATGGAAGATACCACTAGAGTTCTAAGGGTTAAACTGTAGTACCTGCACTTTAGAATAAAGCACGAATATGGACTTCCATCACTCTACCAGTTAAATGGCTTCCACTTATTTACTTGGGTCAAAATGCAAGTACTTGGTGTTGCTGCTGTTAGTTACGTACCGAGACCACAACCACAAACCACCCCTCATGTTTGTTGAAAACTTTAAAATATGACATGTTAAATAATAATAATAATGTATTAGTATAAATTCTAATTTTTGTTTACAGGTATAGACTTGCACCAGAGCACAAGTATCCAGCGGGGTTTGAGGACTGTCTTAGTGCTACAAAATATTTTATGCAGAGAGCCCAAACATTTGGTGTTGATCCCAACAGGATTGGAGTTGGAGGTAAAAAGAATTTCAGAATATAATTTTAATTAGCAATGGAGAATACCACAATAACAAATTACCTGACACGATTAATGGACGACACTTGACAAAATGTTTATTGAATAATTAAAAATTTTCACTTTTCTCTATAAAACATAGCTTGTGACATGCTCAGTCCGATGAGAGGTCCTAAGGTATGCTTTGGGGAAAATATTGAAAAAGTAATGTAATTTGAAAGCCGATTTTGTGAATCGATCTGCGCGGTTTTACCATTACGTCAGGTACAGGGTTAATGGGAACAACAAAAATAATGTTTTGGTTTAAAGACTGCTTCAAACTTGTGGTGATAAAATCAAGGATGTGACTTTTTTTTTACAAATTCCAGTTTCTCTTTACTTCAGTGCTTGTAGCTGGTAGAGCTGTAGGTTTTTAAATTTCTTGTTCGGTTTCGGTTTGGGTTTTTCAGGTGGAGTAAAACCTCGGTTCGGTTCGGTTTTCGGTTTGTTCATGAGGCCAAGTAAAATTCAATAAAACTCATTCTTATGACCGGAGTCATAACTGAATGGTAATGAAATTGAGTGAAACTCAATGAATGCCCGAAATAAGCTATAATACATGAAGAATCAGGAAGGCCAGTATAATAATTACCTAAATATACAGAACTTTTATTGTGCTCGGCCATTTTTCGAGATCTGACACCTACACGCAACTTGAGGAAAGCTGCAAACACAACTAAACTGAAATGTGGGAAATTCACAGAATGTAGCCTTCCCAGAGTAGTGAGAGTACCCAGACACTGCCATTGGCAGTGTCTGGGTACTCTCACTACTCTGGAATGGCTACATTCTGCGAATTTCTGCAGCAAGAGAGTATTTAATAAAAAACGAAAAACCTTAGATTACGGGATGTTGACGATTTCGGTTTCGGTTTTTTAAAAAAACTAAAAACCTCGGTTCGATTTCGGTTAACCTATAGCTCTAGTAGATGGAAAATTGCCATAAAAAGACAGCAATTAGTTATACTGATTTCAGTGTTCAGGGTGGAACATACAAACATTAAATATAATTTTTACGTCACAAATCGTTGCGTCCAAAATTATAATTAATGACTTCTGCTATGTAAAATCCATCATGTTGTGATGTTTCACGTTTGAGTTCTTATTAAATGCCACTTAATAAGTTTGTCCACTGATTTGATTGAGCTTTTCCGATTTCGAAAATCGACGGTAATATAGCATGTGATATTAATGTCCTTTTTGTCAGATTCCATGTGATGTCATCGGTCATGTGACCAGGGGCGTCACGTAGATTGTCGTGATATCATTTGGACGGTCATGCTGTGACGTCATTACCAGGATGATGGGTGGTGGGAGTGCGCAGGCGCTGTGCGCATTGTAAGAGTAATACGTGTTCTCATCGTCCATTTTGTATGGTGTTTGCCTCCTACTTAGTTTCAATGGTGGAACGTGGTTACTATGTGGCCCAAATGTCTTTGAGATATGGTCGAGTGTATGGGGAGAATATAGATTTTCCGAAAACGAGCATACAATTATCAAAACCTAACCCAAAATGAGCCCAACAACAGCTTAAGACTAACAAAACAAGGAAGGAGATTTTATGTCGATCCATGGAAGAGAATGTCATTTGCACTCTTCGTAGAAGCGCCGTTTCAGTGCTGCTATTCGACCTGGACCTGTATACAGACGTCGCTCGGATAGACCATTGGCGGTCATATGGGTAGTTACCTGAAAGCAACCGTCTGCTGTATAATCTTAGATGGGAATGCGAGATTGAGACCGGTCGGTAGTTTTTCAAAATCTGTGAGACCAGCAATGAATTTTGAAAAAGGAGGCTTGCCTAAAAGCTTGGTTCGCATTCGTAACGACGACTGACTGTGGTGAGGCATTTACTAGTTTTAAAGTTGGTGTACCCAATTCCGAAAGACATTCTTTTACCAACCATGTCGGAATGGCATCGAACACACACTGTTTATATGCTGCCTTGGATATATCCTATGGATATCTTCGAGATCAAAACGTTTGAATTGTGCAAGTTGCGCGGCTACCTTGGGGCACGAATGTGCTGTGTCGCTACTCGGGAAACATTCAGAGAGTGCACTTCTCTGAATCGATACTCTGATTCCCAAAATCGTTTCAACGAAAATATAGAAAATCGATTTGCAAAGTCCTCAAACGACGAATGCTAGACTGTATGGTGGACTTTTGCCGATGCAAAAGCTTCTCAGTGATAGTGGCCCGAACATTTGGAGAATTTACGTCATCAGAAATTATATCGGAAAAGTATTTTTGCTTTGGCGATTTAATAAGTTTGGTAACCCTTTGATTAGAGCTGTAGATTTTTAAATTTCTTGTTCGGTTTCGGTTTTGGTTTTTCAGGTGGAGTAAAACCTCGGTTCGGTTTTCGGTTTGTTCATGAGGCCAAGTAAAATTCAATAAAACTCATTCTTATGTCCGGAGTCATAACTGAATGGTAGTGAAATTGAGTGAAACTCAACGAATGCCCGAAATGAGCTATAATACATGAAGAATCAGGAAGGCCAATATAATAATTACCTAAATATACAGAACTTTTATTGTGCTTGGCCATTTTTCGAGGTCTGACACCTACACGTAACTTGAAGAAAGCTGCAAACACAACTAAACTGAAATGTTGGAAATTCACAGAATGTAGCCTTCCCAGAGTAGTGAGAGTACCCAGACACTGCCATTGGCAGTGTCTGGGTACTCTCACTACTCTGGAATGGCTACATTCTGTGAATTTCTGCAGCAAGAGAGTATTTAATGAAAAACGAAAAACCTTAGATTACGGGATGTCGACGGTTTCGGTTTCGGTTTTTAAAAAAAACTAAAAACCTCGGTTCGGTTTCGGTTAACCTACAGCTCTACCTTTGATACTTTTGTACATCTTATAACGTACGAAATCAAACAGCGCGTTGATACTTTGTGGTCATTTGTTTTGTTATTATGTTTCGATTTTTTTTTAAAGTTTAACCTCAATTCCTATATTCTCCCGAATAGTGCTCAGTGACAACCGTTGAGCTAAATGTTATCGCAGCTTAAAATACTAATATAATCCTGCTTTCAAGACGTCTTAACAGGGTTGAGTGCTAGCAGCCACTATCACGGCTTTCAAAAAATAAGGACACCAGAGCAAAAGCCAACACGTTCCTTGCTCAAATTTCGTATTCAGTCAAACACAAATAATATTTTGTTTATATAAATTTGTTTTATTACAAATTATTGGAGAGTACCTGTGGGCACTCTCCAATAATGTGTAATAAAACAAGTTTTGAATAACAAATTCAGACCACCAAAAATAATTTAGCCCTCAACCAGTTAATCACTGATGTGAAAAATATCTTGTTATTTGTACTTTCAGACGTTTGACATCGCATTTTGAAAAACGTTTAAGAAACTGAATCCCCAGTGACGTTCGGACGTTTGGATAATTAAAGTCTCAAAGTGTTAATTAACAGCGTTTTGTTGGCTGAGACACACCCATCTGTTAACAGACAACCTTCTGTGTCGCCACTGATGCTGAAGTACGTCTTGAAGATTTGAAATTCCTGATCTCATCATATACTCGCCCAAAAAAGAAAATGTGCATTGCAGAAATTGATCAAACTCCAAAAAAATAATTTCGTAGGTGTAAAGAGTGTTAACCTGTTCATGAATGAGTTATATTGAACACAAAAACAGCTTTCCCCGTTAAAATTGCATTAACGTTAAATGACGTGCTGCACGTTTGTGAAAAGGTATGTTTTGCACGTGGAGAGTCTGAGAATTCATGCAGCAGTGTGAATCCTTGGGTATTTAAACACTAAAGTAAGGCCTTCCTATCGTTCACATTCAAACTTGCGCTGCTGTTAAAACGACTCCACATTAGAATGCCAAGATTGACAATGAATCAACGTCTCCTTACCCTGGGTATGATTAGAGCTGGCAGAACACACAGAGAGGTTGCCCAGCATTTGAACTGCCACCGTAACACTGTAGACAGGCTAGTCCATCGACATGCACAACATGATGACGTTCGAGACCGACCCCGCTCCGGGAGACCCCGAGTTACCACCCCTGCACAAGATCGGTATATCCGTGTCGTCCATCTCCGGAACCGGCAACAAACGGCAACGACGACAGCCAGGAACATCCCTAACCTGAGACGGATACATCCTCAAACAGTAATCAACCGGCTGAGAGAATATGGCTTACGTCCTCGAAGACCTGCAGTTCGTCCGATTTTGACGTTACGTCATCGTCGTGCTCGACTGCAGTAGTGTAGACAACATCTCAGGCATCCCTTACACTGGTGGCAACGTGTTTTATTCACAGATGAATGTCGTTTCCATCTTCCATCATCAGATGGCCGCCAGAGAGTGTACAGACGTCGAAACGAACGCTACGCAGATCCATGTGTCGTGGAGCGAAACCGTTATGGGGGAGGGTCTCTCATGGTGTGGGGTGGCATCACTGCCCGTAACAGAACTGAGCTGGTCATTATTGATGGAAATCTCAATGCAACCAGATATCGTGATGAAGTGCTTACACCTGTTGTTGTCCCATTTCTGCAACTTCACGGCCCCGGCGTCATTCTGCAGCAGGACAACGCCCGACCCCACGCAGCTCGTGTTGTTCAACAGTATCTGCAGCAACAACAAGTGGATGTTCTTCCCTGGCCCGCAAATTCGCCCAATATCTCACCCATTGAGCACGTATGGGGGGAAATGAAACGTCAGCTACGCCGGCTTCCCCATGCACCGTCAACGCTTGTGGAACTCCAAAGACAGCTTATCAGAATATGGAACAACATCCCACAACACTTCCATGCTAACTTGTTCGCTTCCATGAGGCGTAGATGCACAGCAGCAGTCGATGCAGACAGAGGTCATACCAGATATTGAGTGTGTGACTTTTGTGTTTGACCCTTAGTGTCTTTGACTCTCCATGGCACCAAGAGTATTCGTCGTAGCGTAATGAAATTTCTCGTGTTGATCACAAATTGATTCATCTGTGATTGAATAAAATTTCCATGAATGAAAATGATATATATCTTTTTTTAGTGTTATTTTTTAGCATGCACACTTTCTTTTTTGGGAGAGTAGAACCAATGGGAACATGGGCGTACGCTGAATGTGCGACTTTTCAATGTCGCAAACTCACCACTGACTTTCGGAAGTGAAATAGAGGTAGTACATTCAGTGACGTCCACGGGTCATCCTCCGCTCACAGATGTGCAAATTAGACATGGTCAGTATTAAGGTATGTAATGTTCTTCCGAACTGGTATAGGACGTAGAGGTACAAACTTACAGATAATTATGAAGTGGTCCGATATTGCGACATCAACAATTGTCATTCCTTTGACAAGATCCGAGTCCGCCTGTCCAGTGATTAGCAGATCAAATGTGTGGCGACTTTTCTGCGCGGCACCATGTACATCTTGGTGTAAATTCATAGATGGCGAAGTTTAGAAGAATGGGCGGCATTTTTGTCTCAGAATGAACATTAGAGTACTTTGAGCAGTTGTGCGGTTGAGGCCGTGATGCAATCAAGAAAGTTTCGGAATTCGCCAATCAAGTGACTGAAAGTGTGTCTTGTGCCAAGTCCTCACTATCGGTCTCCACTACCGTTGTCTTCTTCCATGACTATAGTGTGACTGAAAGTGTGTATTGAACATTAGAGTACTTTGAGCAATTGTGCGGTTGAGGCCGTGATGCAATCAAGAAAGTTTCGGAATTCGCCAATCAAGTGACTGAAAGTGTGTCTTGTGCCAAGTCCATCACTATCGGCCTCCACTACCGTTGTCTTCTTTGTGACTATAGTGTCCTACGTTACTACTGTTGAAGTCTACTATTACTGTGGTTAGGCCCAATCACTTTACCTCCCATAACATCGGATAGCACTACCAATGCCTTCTGTACCTGTTACTCTCATCTACCCCTACTACCCTCTCTCCAATGAGAATTACATATCATACAATTGCCGTTGTTTTCTGACCCTGGTACTAGCTCTGTGCTCCTAGTGTCTTTCACTACCGCTCGCTGATGGTCCCCATCGCTACTCAGCAAATAGTTTTACAAGTCAAGCATCTTCAGTGACCTGTACAAACCCTGATATGATTAATGAATTCCAAACCGTTTATTGTCACCACGGCCGATTCGAGCTCTTTCTATGTCTATGCCTTTTCTGTGTCTCTGTCTATCACATTAACTCTACACTCTAACTCCTCCCGATGCCAATCTCGCTCTGTCCACCTCTCCGTGTCTGTGTGTGTGCGTGTGTCTGCCTGTTTGTGTGTGTGTGTGTGTGTGTCTCTCTCTCTCTCTCTCTCTCTCTCTCTCTCTCTCTCTCTCTCTCTCTCTCTCTCTCTCTCTCTCTCCAGGGAGAGAGAGAGAATCCCCCAAACAAATCAAAGTTCTTCCATCTGTAAGCAACAAAAGAAGAAATTTGATCTGTGGACTCATGAACAGGGAGAGGGAGAGAGAGAAAGAGACGCCAGAGAGACAGAAAGACAAACACGGTTCGAATTGACCATGTTGACAGACACAGGGTTAAGATACCTCTCGATCCCTATTTTGGGGGGTCCCTTTACATTCTTGAACAAACCTTGGGAGATTTTTTTTAGGCTCAGAGGCACCAAGGTTTAGCAGCCTATCGGATAATCCTCCTCGGCGAGTGTTGAATAGAATAGTGCGGGTGGTTTCACATACATTTAAAATCATAATTTTACAAATATAAAATCACGGTACAGGGTTTTATCGCTGTTTTGAAGAAGTAGACAGCAGGGGCGTGGCCAAGCCAAATAAAGTGGTGGAGGGACAAAATATTTTTCTGCTACCAATGGCAGCAGAAATATACTTTATCCCTCCACTTTATTTCACCTCGTGTTGGGTTAAAATTGTCTATTCCCCTGTAGGTTAAGGACCACATGGTGTTCTCCGGTGTGGAGTGGGACTTATTTGTCTATTATTGGAGTTTAACATGAAAAGCAGACGACACTTGCCAAAAAAATTCCTGAATAACTAAATTTTTTCATTTTTTGTGGTCATAACCTATGTTTTTGAGACAAAAAATGAAAATATTTTGAAAATTAATTGCGATTTTTGAGAATAGCGCTAGCCGGTTTTTGCCGTTACGTTGGGTAAAGGGTTAACGACACGTTCGACAGCCAGCGTCGGACAGTTTTAAGGTGGAGGAAGCCAGAGTACCCGGAGACAACCACCGAGCAACGGCGAGCAAATGTCGGACTCACCGGGGGGGGGGATTAACTCACACTAATTATAACACACTCGATTCTTTTTGAAGGCTCAAGTACCCAGAACGTGGAGGAATTACTATGGCAAAATCATCCAAGAACTATCAGAGCAATGGAGAGAATACATGAATCTATTTTCGGGTTTCAGACATGATGTACATAAGGTTGAAACTTTTCGGAAAAGTTGAATGGGCAAGTCCTCCCAGTTCCCCACCGCAATGACTATGGCGCTGGTAGCCAGTACATTTCTTTGTAGAACATTGGGTGAATCTGTATGAAAAACGTCTGGTTTTATTGAAGTCTAGCAATTAACCAACTATCGGTGACACAACACTTCGATAGCAGTTGTATCGTTCACACAGAAATGCATTCTTCTGAGTCGCCGCGCCTTATTGAATATTTGGTTATATATTCACAAAATCGGCATTCAAATTATATTTGCTCATTTTTGCTTTAAAACATCTCATTCAGCTCGTTACAAAGATAAACTATGCTTTTAAGACAAAAACTGAAAATGTTTAGTTATTCGAAAAATGTTTGTTTTGAACAGTATTTATTAAAAAAAAATACACAATAGTACAAAGAATGTACATCGTGTATAGCCATTATTCTAGTTCAAGTATATTGTCGTTATTGGATAACAAAAGAGAATCAGGAATCGCCATCAAACCAGACGCTATAACATTTGACCTCCCAAGGGAAGGAAAATGAGTGAAAATTGGTAAATTGGAGAACCAAAATAGAAGCAAATTGAGTATGTTTGTTGATTATTTAACCCTTTACCTACATGTAACCTGAAAAGCAGACGACACTTGCAAAAATAATTCTTGAACAACTAATTTTTTTCATTTTTTGTCTCAAAAACAGAGGTTATGACCCCTGGTTGGAACGAGCTCGACGAGCTCGTTCCAACGAGGGGTGATAACCTATGCTTTTGAGACAAAAAATGAAAAAAATAATGAAAATTAATTGGCGATTTTAGAGAATGGCGCTGGCCGTTTTGGCCGTTACCTTAGGTAAAGGGTTAAAGTAATCATATTATAATAAGGTCGGGAAATATTTCATCTATAAAGCCAGTTTGACGAACGAGATTAAGGAATTTCGTGAGACTCACTATTCTCTATCAAAGTTCCAGTGCTGCACGGGTTCGAGATAGACAAGACGAGATATCTACATTCGATTGTCGGAAATTTCTCGTGAAGTCGGGTTTACGAGACTCTCCGACGGACTGACTAAAAATCTCCGACGGGGGTGGGGGGTGGGGGGGGGCTGGGCCTCTTCGACGGGGGGGGGGGGGGGGGGGGCTCTAGCCCCCCTGAACCCCCCCTCCTTGGCGCCACCACTGCGTCTCCTTAAGCAATATTTACAAAAATGTGGCGTGTTTTGTTTTTTGTGGAGTGGGGGCGGGGGTGTTTACTATGATCATGGGCTTACGGGGCTTTTGTGATATAGGAGGGGCAAACTTTTTGATTTGCCTGAAATCCTGCATGGAAAGAATACAAATATACATGATGGCGCCCAAGATGTTTAATGAAAAATGTGGTAGGCATATGCATTACCAAGTAATAAACTTAACTCCCTGCACTCTCATATCAGTGGATGCTGTATTTCAGCCCTCGGATATTTCCCCTTACACAGTGAAAACAACATTTTTTTTTCGTTCTTTACAGAGCTCAATATTTTTTGTTGAGATCTACGCAAAGCAAGGGGGATAACTCTAAACGTAAAAGTTGATGTTTTGACGCAAGTGTGCCGTTTTCCGCTTTCCTGGCACCTAAGATATTAAAGGCTCAGTATGACCAACTGTAGGTTCATTATTTTAAAAAAGAAATTAAAAAGAGTAATCTGCTGTAAAATGTACCTATGTAAGAACCTCGTTTTCCATGGTTCGGCTGATTTACATAAATAAAACGCGACGCGATATATACTAAAAGCTCTGCCAAACACCGGTGGAATTTTTGGTTGTACAACCTGGTTCAACCGAAAATTCCACCGGCGTACTGGCATTCGTTTCGGGCGTTCAACGAGACGAGGCCATGACTTTATCCCAATGACGAAAGCATAAAACTAAACGCAAAATAAGGAGGTCCGCTACAGATGAGCTAATTAGGGCACTATTCAAAGATTTCTGACGGAATCTACCGTCACTGCTAATGATTATCTTTTATTTTAATGTTGTGTTGTTTCGTTTCGTCGCGCACCCCCCCCTCCCCCCCCCCCCCATCTCTCTCTCTCTCTCTCTCTCTCTCTCTCTCTCGTTCTCCTTGTCCGGATTTTTAAAGCTGGTTTGCCCGAATCCGGGGGGGGGGGGGGGGGGCGCAACTGCCAGAAATTACGCCCATGGCCATGATACAAGAGAATTGGCATGAATTGTGTGGAATCAGTTGAGATAAAAATGAAAAAGGAAAAAAATAAACAAACCATAAGACAAAGCACATGTTGGCGTCAGTTTGCAGGTGTGATGCTTACAAAAAGGCTGGTAACATTTTTAAGACGTCACGAAGAGCGAGGCCACATAGGAAGTCGAGTTTTGTCTTACCTACATGAAGCTGCTTTCATTGCTTTCATTTATACGATACACACCATCCACTTTTCAAAAATTGTTAACTTTCGGTTGAGTTATATGGTACTGACTGATAGGCTATATAATCATAACAGTACAAATCTTAGTAGTCAAATCGGTTTGATTAGATTTAATTGCTGAACTAGGTTAAAAAGGATTTTGTGTTGAAGATCGGAAACGGAATAGCCTCCCTGGCAGTAAAAATATTCATTTAACAAGTTATTCAATTAACAGGAATTCGGTGTCATTTACTATATTTTCCCATAAACTGGGCAGTTGTTCTATTACATCTTCTGAGACAAAGCTCACAGTGAAACCCACCTTTGTGATAGAAAATAGATAAAAACATCAATCTTTTTCACAGACAACCTTTTTTAGGTAAGATATTCTTCATAACTGATATTTCACTAGCAGCCTTTTGAGAAACCAAAAATTGCAGTCAAGATGGCGTTTGAAAAATGGAAATATTGGTTTTGGGTACTCTTTGGGGTCTGTAGTTTGTCAAAGTGTATAGGTTTCCAAATCCCAACGACAAAAACTGAATCTAAAATACTGGATTGTTACTTGAAGAATCATTCCTCAAATTATTTTCACATTTCAAATGACAACCCACATGAAGCACGAAAGCTTTCCTTTAGTTTTCAAGATGAACCATCGAAAGCTAATAATGACGGTTTAAAAATAGATAGCCGCCAATGGGTTAATCAGTTAATGTTGAATGCCCTCAAATTGTTAATCAGTTAATGTTCCTAGCCGCCAAAGTGTTAAGCAGTTATTTTTTACTTTTTATTTATTTATTTAATTTTTTTCTGTTTAAACCTCTGTACACTGATGTCAAAATACCAACAGTTCAATTTAAAGCCGCAAATGTTTTCTTAACCCTTTACCCAACGTAACGACCAAAACCGGTCAGCGCTATTCTCAAAAATCGCCAAATAATTTTCTTTATTGTTTCGTCTCAAAAACATAGGTGATGACCCCGCTTTGGAACGAGCTCATCGAGCTCGTTCCAATGGGGAGTCATAACCTATGTTTTTGAGACAAAAAATGAAAAAAAATTAGTTGTTCAAGAATTTTTTTTGCAAGTGTCGTCTGCTTTTCATGTTAGGTAAAGTGTTAAGGGCATCTGGGAATTTAACCAACTCAGTCTTATTCGACACAGCTCAACGAGCTCTGCCAAGCAAGAATGAATTGGTTATATTGCTACTTCCATAATGCGACAAATTTGTTGCTTGAAATTTCAGTATTTTGACATCACTGTGCAGAGGGTTATGGTAACTTTCGTAATCCGTAGCTATATTATGGGGCGGCGGGGGGGGGGGGGGGCGCCGTGGCTCAGTGGTTAGGTCATTGATCTTCAAACCGAGAGGTCCACGGTTCAATCCCCGACATGGGTAATTGCGTTGTGTCCTTGGGCAAGGCACTTAATTCAGATTGCCCACGTTGGGGCACGCTGGTGCTGTGTACTAAGGCGAAATGCACATCGATGGTACACCTGTCTTCAACCAATGTTAACCCTGGTTGTGTGGAGTTAGTACGTTGGGAGTCTGGCAGTTGCTCGCCGTGGCACGGTGATTCTCTCCGGTTACTCCAGCTTCCTCCATCTGTAAAACTGTCCGACACCAGGTGGCCCTGGCTATCGAAAGTGTCGTCAAACTCCAATAAATAAATAGCTATATTATGACCGTAATACAAGTATAAAGCCAAGTATAGCCTGTCGTTTTTAAACAAATGTATTGTACCCATTTTAGAGAACTAACACCGCAGGCACTGGCTACCACGTGGTTTCTTGTCGGTGAAGCACTACTTGTTTCTCTTTAGAAAGCAAGCAATGCTCCATGATTCCCATGGTGTGTAGTTACAACAGTTCTGTTAAACGCCTCTTACTTTTCCACCAGTTCTGTATTTACAAATCCGTATGGAACACGTGTTTCTTGTGGATTTCCGTTGACGGACTATTTTTCCTCCTGACGTCGAGAATCCATGAAGAGAACTAAACTCCACCCATTTCAGGGACCGATCAGGACTATTTAAAACACGCTCTAGCCTCGGAGCCTATTTTTTCAATTAATGCGCCAGATTTCAATTTAAGGAGTCGCACTGTTGTTTGTAACACAGACTACAAGTATGTAATAGCTCTCATCATTTTCATTTAGTACACTATAGCAAACATCAATCTTCACTGTGGTTTCTGATCAAGTCTTGGCTGCCTATTTAGGCAGCCAAGACTTGATCGGAAACCACAGTGAAGATTAATGCTTGGTAATTAAGACTTGAAGTATTAACTTAAGCACTCTACAACAATGATAAATGATAATCATATATATAATACATGTAAGAGTGTCTCTCTCGATTATCCATCGAAAGAATATCAAAATATGATCTGAGAAGTTACGCGCCAACTGAGAAGCCTATTTCTGCGATTTAAGAGCCAGGTCCTGATGTTTCAGAACCAAATACGCACTGGCGCATGCCCAGGTCGGTCCCTACATTTACATCATCGACTAATCGAAAAGTCGATTTCTGACCCGATCAATACGGAAATTGCTGTGACAGCCGATAAATCGAAAGAGTTGTAAAGTTTGAAATTTTCTGTGTGTGATGTTGGAAGTTTTACATTAATGTCTTCTATGCCATACAGGCTTGTGATAAACACAGAACGCCAGGATGTGTGAATGCGTTCGTAAATACGGCACTCATGCCATCCATCTTTCGTTCTATCCTTTCGCGCTGGCACTCGTCCCGTATTGACGAACGCATTAACACATCGTGACGTTCTGTGTATATACTTTAGAACACTAATATTATGTAAAATTGTTTCTGAACAGGTGACAGTGCTGGCGGGAATTTAGCTGCAGTTGTCGCCCTGAAACTGAGGGATATTCAATGGAAGCCACAACTTAGAACCCAGGTTTTAATCTACCCCGTAACTCAGGGTTGCGACGAGAAGCTACCATCGTATGACATGATGGACCAAATGATATGGATACCTTTTATGGACTATAAAGGAGCTTACCTGTGCTCTACTGTTGAAGAGTGTCACACCTATCATGTAACACAGAAATACATAACACCGCAGCTCCAAAAGCTATGTGAGAAATATGTCAATGATAAATATGTTCCGAAGGATATGATCCAAAAGGGCTACAAAAGAAAACCAAATCCATTCATCGGAGAGTCTGAAGAAGCTGTATCAATCTCAAAAAAATTAAGTGATCCTTATGTTTTCCCATTGATGGCACCGAGTTTGCGCAATCTTCCTCGAGCTTATGTATTCACATGTGAGTTAGATCCACTTCGTGATGACGGCATCATTTATGCAAAACGTATGAAAGAAGATGGTGTACAAGTGGACTGGGTTCACTACGATAATACAACACACGGGATTCTCTCTTACTATGGAGATAAAACTTACCAAAGTGCTTATCAAAGATTGTGTCTTTACCTGAAATTCAATCTCTAGACCAGCTAACTAGAAAATCATAAACTGCTTTAATTCAGCCATCTCTCTCACTTTCTGTGATGTATTCTGTTTACAACTACATTTGAGCATAATCGATAAGACTGTCATATACCACAGGCGCCTGGAAACTCATTATATATAGCCAAATGCTTCAAAATAACCCTCATATATGCCATCCCCCTAATATATATAATAACAATAGAAAGGCTGGAAACTTCAAACGCTCAAAATTTCATACCACGAAATTAAGTTACTCTCGTATCAAAGTTTTGAATCGAAAGCGGGGACACATACGTGTGTCTTCTGATGCTGAAATGACTATTCTTTCAGAATCCGGTGCGCTTTGTAAAATTAATTTGCATTAATAGCTTTTTCTAAGACGTTTTATTTGGATTTTCATGCTAAAATCTGTTTACAGCCACGCCATTGTTGGGAGTTCTCGACAGTGAATATGAGTCAGGGATATCGAATATTAGCAATGTCTCTCTAAAATTCTCAATTGCATCATCAATGTAAAAAAATATTATATTAATATTAAACACAGTCTTTTGAACAAATATACGATCGTTTATTTTTTTCACAAAGACTAAAAACCTGACGCCAGAGAAAGAGTACAAGTCAAACTCTCGATATCCTTGACTGATATTCACTGCCGAGAACTCCCACCAATGGCGTGGCTGTAAACCGATTTTAGCATGAAAATCCAAATAAAACGTCTTAGAAAAAGCTATTAATGCAAATTAATTTTACAAAGGGCATCGGATTCTGAAAGAATAGTCATTTCAGCATCAGAAGACACTCGTATATGTCCCCGCTTTCGATTCAAAACTTTGATGCGAGAGTAACCTAATTTCGTGGTATGAAATTTTGAGCGTTTGAAGTTTCCAGCCTTTCTATTGTTATTATATATATTAGGGGGGTGACATATGTGAGGGCTATTTTGAAGCATTTGGCTATATATAATGAGTTTCCAGGCGCCTGTGCATATACAGACCCGTGCTTTGTTCGCCTTTAACTCGCATTCAGAGAAATAGGAGGACGGTTTTGGTGTTTTTTGGGGGGTTTTTTTTGGTTTTTTTGTTTGTTTGTTTTTTTTTTTTTTGGGGGGGGGGGGGTTCTTCATCTGCATTGCAACCAGGGGCACCGCATAGGGGGGTTTTACCCGGAGGGGTGTGCACCCCCTCCCAATATTGTTTTTCCAACCGAGACATTTTCGTCTGTATTGGAGTCAAAGGTATCAATTCTCTCTTGCTAGTTATCACGTATTTTCTTAAAAGGCCAGATTTGATACTTGGACTTGTGCGACACACACAGTCGGTCATACAAATGAAGGTCTGTAGTACCCAATTCGGTTTGTTGTATGTCCAGAATGACCATGTCCATAATCACCAATTGGGAGTGCCAATGTGGTATGTGTTAACTGAATAAAAAAATAAAAAGTTGTGTCACCACTATAGTTTATTTATTCATAAATAAATTTCCAGTAAGTCTTGAGTTTTATAACTTTGAGTCGCAACTGACTAATTTTCCAATTGCGTCATCAAGGCTAGGGTTTAATTCCGGGAACGGGAATGCTCTGGTTCTCGTTTTTGAAAGTCAGTTCCGATACCCAGAAGTTTCCGGTTGCAGTTTGTGAATATCAGCCCCTATACCCGGGAAATTCATAGACTAGAATCGAGAATCAAAGGTTGCGGAACGCAACCTTTGATTCCGGATTCTAGTCTATGAATTTCCCGGGCAGTAGCACTGATTTTCAGAACCGGTTACCGAGAAATTCCCGTTCACGAGATTAAAACAAACCTCCAACGGCGATGCTGGTCTCGGAAGAAATTGATATTCGCCGTTATCTCCTAAACTATGATACCCAATCATTGATACCATGGTCTATGGATTTACCGGGTATCGTGACTGGCGTTCAGAACCGGGAACCGTTAAATTCCCGTTCCCTGTATGAAACCTTAATCAAGGCATGCCCTCGTCGCAATTTTCTGACACAGGGTTTTACGTGTTAAATCTTCCACCTGTTAATTGTTTTAGAAACAAAGGTGACGTATGCCCCCCCCCCCCCCCCTCACACACACACACACACGTGACACAATATGCGGAATGTTCATCTCCTCTATTAACAAGTTACATTTGTGTTGACAGTATGGTAAATGGTTTGGTGTTTGAAAAATTATATGCAAATACAGAGTTATTCGATAAAGAAATACCCAGATAAGTGGGTCCTACTGCACTAGACCTCAGACAAACAGCAATAACTTTTACTTCGATTATACTAGATATCAAATCCACTTAATAACCCAGAACCATGAACAGCTTCATAATAATGATAAAATTAGTGGTTTGTCAACCTGAAAATGTGATGTAACACACTGTTGGAAATCATTGGCAGATTCAGAGGTCTGGGGGGGGGGGGGGGGGGGGTGGTCACCTGTCGTGCCTTCCCCTATTTTCTGTAAATGAATTTTTTCACGAGCACAATTTGAATGACTCGAGAGAAAATTGTACGTATATTGGGTCTGAAACATATTTTGGCAATGTGCCAACAAACCAACGGAGGGCCACACACACCGCTGTTCTGACCTTTCATTTTCCATTTTTTTTTTGTTTTTGTTTCTGGGAGGGCCCCAGACACTGCTGACGAGAGCGGGAACCCCCCCCCCCCCCACCCCTCCCTCGTGCTCACCCCAATTCGCCGCTACGCGCATCGGACGATTTCTCACATCTTGGTCCATTGTTGAAATGTGTCGCCCCCAAACACAGAATCCGTCACGAAATGACTCTTTCAGTTCCTTACAACAATGTATCACATCACAATACCACTAGCTCATTGAAAGAAAGTCACAAAAAGTATTTTGTGTGCAAATTCCATTCATCGTACGAACGTCGCCTTTCTCTTGCTTCAAACAATATGTGGGTTACCTAAAAGGTTGCCGGAAAAAAAGTTTAGGCAGTGGCGTCGACAGAAAATATTTCACTGTGGGGAGGAACAAGTAGAGGGCGAGTTCCCCCCGAAGGGGACAAGTTCACAAGTGGCCTTTTAGCATCATAGGATTATAGCAATCCATTTCGATACCACAGAACTCTGCGCGAGTTACTAAGGCGTGAATAATCATAGGAGGCTTGTTTGACTTGGGAGGGGGGGGGGGCGAGGTGGAGGGTCTCTACTCAGAAAAAGAATTGAGTTGTACTTTCAAATGAAGCCTTTTGGTGACTGTTGACGTAAATCTTCAGTTTTTTGAACACGGAAATGAAGATGCGTGAATACTCGCTCCTCTTCATTTTCGTCGACCAAAAGAAATAAAAGTAAATGGAGACATTGGGTGCGTGTGTGAAAGGATGGATAGACGTGCGTGATGGAAGGGCGGCAGATGGGGGGGGGGGTCAAAGTCTACAGTTGCCCCCCCCCCCCCCCACCCCGCCGCCGACAACTCGTAGCCCTATCACTTAGTTTAGGTAACCATTTTCTGGTGTAATTTGTACAGGCCTGTATACACATGTATGAAATTTTCCATAGTTTTTTTGTAGAAAAAATTATATATTTTTATTGTTGGGTTTGTCGTATTTTGTTCGTATATTTTAAGGAATAGTGCATGGCTTGGAGTTGACAACGCCCGTATAGTGCCCAGTGAGGTGGTGTAGTTCCCGCCGCGAAGCGGAGGGAACTACACCACCTCACTGGGCACTATATGGGCGTAGACAACGACAAGACATGCACTAATCCTTATATTATATCGAACACCCATATAGAAAAAAATACCATGTAGTTGTTAAAAAACATTTTCTTCTTCCAAAACACGGCTAACTTGGATTACTGGTATGAGCAGATGACAGATTTTGAATCGGTCGGCAAGGGTAAACAAAACATTTCCCCCAAACGGAACTGTGTATTCTGGAATTGCGCAATTCGCGAATGAAAACTAAAATTTTCGAAATTTGACAACGCTGTTTGATAATTTCCACACATTTGTCACACATGGATACATTACCGAATGGGTCAGCACGGGATACAAACTCCGAAGATTCAATTGAATTCCATTATTTATTCGTTTACTGCCCAAAAAATACAATTAAATAGCGAAATAATATGAGCAGCGAAACAAACGATTTTTCATATCAGGACGCGTTCTCATGAAAGTTGGACCCAGGTATGGATCATTCTCTTCGAAACGAGATATGGATCATCTTCTCAAGGAATAAAATGAACGCCTCGAAAAATGTGACTTCAGCAATGGAAAAGCGATACATTTTTCCACAAAGATTTCTTTCCGGGTCGTTTTGTGGATGTTGTGCCTCTGTGAATCGATTTTTAAATTTAGCCTGATCAGTTTTATTCGCCCTGTATGAAAAGAAAACTGATATAGTAGTGTGCTAAAAATAGAAAACGTGTAGTGCCTGGGTGTAGTGCCTGGTCAGTTCTGTGGATGCAAACTACACGAAATAGGGTATCATCTGTCAGCCAATCAGAATGCAAAGAAGTCACGTGAGATATAATATTGTGCTATATTATACTTACTAACTTATATTTATTATTTCTAACCATGTAGTAGATGGGGGATTTTAGAATTAGTTCAGCAGTCCGTAAGCAAACATCCCTAGTCTTGTTTAACCAAGAGGGTTTGAGGTTCGCTCAAAACTGGAATAATGACTGCATGGCGTAGAACCCTTTCATCAAGAAAGACATCCAGAAATTACATGTAGAGATGACTAACAAGCTGCACACTTTGTGTGCATTGACAGTACGCTAAGTGATATGTTCTACGCTCTGAATTGGCCATCCCAGCAAGAACGACGAATGAACATGATGATGTCTTTATTTCCTTCAATTATGAAGAGTAGATCAAAACAAAAATGAGTTAAACTAATGATGAATAAATATTTACAAGGAGACAATTTACAATTCACTGGGTTTTAAGAAGAGAGACAAGTAAAAATCGCTCGCTGAATACATGAACATCACTCAGTTCAGTTCAGTTCACTCAGGAATTCAAGAACTCATTTTTCCATGCACTGGAATGCCAGTGCCCATACCGAATTTGTGCCAAGACAACAGACTGCAATTCATTGCCACTATCCTCCCAATCTGTGTTAAAATACTTGGTCAACACAGTAATTGCATTCAGATTTCACGCCTCTCTTTTCTGTGTTTCTCCAAAAATAATTGACAGATTCTGGCAAAAATCGACAGATTCTGGCTTTTTTCCTGTAGGAATTGTATGGGAAAAATCTGAAAAATTCTAACTTTTCAACCCATTTGAATGGATTCTCACTTTTTTCCTATATGATTTGTATGGGCAAAAAAACGGGCACATTGGAGAAAGTAAAAACAAAATGAGATAGGAATCTCCCTAAAAGCACACTGACCTCTCTGTGCATCAGAACCAGGAGCTATTTCTGTCTCCCTGCACATAGCAAATGTACCTCCCTGCACATAGCAAATGTACCACAATGGAAATCATTCTGACCGAGCAGACACAGTGAAGGTATCGGTGTCTTCTCATTTGGTCAAATCTCATTTGGTCAAAACCCAGTTGGTCAAATCTCAATTGGTCAAATCCCAGTTGGTCATATCCCAGTTGGTCAATAACATTTTGAAAATTTTCTGAGATTTATGGGGAGGTGGAGATGTCAAATAAATAGAATAGAAAACAAATCTTAATAACTTTTCATATTTATTAACCCTTTTTCTTTATGTAGTAACTATATTCAACATTTTTATTAGAAATTTCAGAACATGAAAGGTATAGGTAAAAATGAAGCAAACTTGAGAACTGTTGATGCAGTTTAGAAGAAAAAAATGAAAAAAAAAAACCTGGAGAAATATTAATTAATGAATAATCGGAGACAAATGGTCACTAATTAATATTTCTCTGGTTTTATTCATTTTTTGTCTTCCAAAATTTATTTTATGACCCTATAAGAGGGTAATAAGATGCATTTTGGAAGAAAAAAATGAATAAAACTGGAGAAATATTAAAATTTAAATAATGAGTAATCGGCGACAAATTTCATTTATTTTTTGCATGTTTTGTCTTTCAAAACATATTTAATGATCCTAAAGGGGGTAAATATAGAATAATAGGGACAATTTACCGTTTTAGGTGTTTGTGAAAATAATGATCTGAAGAAATATATAGATTTAGATTTCTTTTGAAGTATGTCATCAAAGAATTTCAAAGATTCTTTAAAAAATAACTAAAAAAACTTTCTATTCTACCCACTCTGACAGCTTTTCTACATAGTTGGGTTTCTAAATCCGTATATTCTTGTTAAAACAGCCAAACCTCTCAGTATACAGTAAACTATTGTTATAAAAACACTGACAGTAATGATCATTAAGGCAGAAAAGTGCCAAACCTCTCAGTATACAGTAGACCATTGTTATAAAAAACATTGACAGTAATGGTCATTATAGCTGAAAACAGGCCAACTTCTCGGTATACAGTAGAATATTGTTATAAAACACTTACAGTAATGGTAATTAAGGCAGACTTTACATAGTAAGCTTCAATACAAGCTGGAAATATCACAAGCAAAAGTGAAAAAAAGTAAAAAAAAAGTTTAAAAATCCATCACAGAAATACATTGCAAATACTTATAAAATTTTAAAAAAGTTGTTGACCGAGTGGGATTTGACCAACTGGGATTTGACCAATTGAGATTTGACCAACTGGTATTTAACCAAATGAGATTTGACCAAATGAGAAGGAACCAAGGTATCACACTGGAAGTAATTTCTGACACATTGCACACGGTGAAGTCTCTTGCCGCGCAAGCGGACAGGGTTTACTCAGAGGGTTAACAAATGATTTTTAAAAATTCTGAAAAATAAACAAAAATAAGTAAAAAAAAATTGCTTAGATGCGTAAATATATTGCACTCCGATAGGAAAAGTTTTTCTCTGAGCAACGGTGAGATTTACAGAAATAGTTCTCAACGTTTTTGGATGTCTAGATTGGGAGGACATTTTGCTTTTGAGGCTGTAAAAAATTATCTCAAAGCAAAATCGCAACAGGATACACTGTTCGAACTCTAAGAGCCATCACTCACAAAATATTTTGCCATTGTATCATGCAAAAAATAAATCACTCTTTTGGAATCAGAAAGTAAACATCATAAACACCAAAAACATATATCCTCATTCGGAGATTAGATGCTTCCCACAGTCTTGAAAAATAAACAGGCGATCAGTTTTTAACAGTGTGTTTCATTCTGTATTCTGTATGATTGTTCTAACAAAAGATATCTATCTGAAGTGTAACTTATGTATATACTAGGGCTGTCACGATTTTATAATTTAGGAATCGATTTATCGTCGCAAATAATCGATGATAATCGATTGATCGTACCTAGATGACCCCATCTCCTCTTTGAAGTCGATAAAAATGAAGTTGAAGTCAGTTGACCTACCTCAAGTAAACAACGAAGACGATCCTCTTTTAGTTACATTCAAAGCTTTGATGTTCTGAACTTTTGAACCGCCAGTGTAATAATCAAGACCGGTCGGCAGTTGCGAACTTCGCAACTGCCGACCGGTCTTGATTATTACACTGACGGTTCAAAAGTTCAGAACATCAAAGCTTTGATGAATGTTCCTGAAAGACAAATGTTTCCAATAGCTTCTTGGGGTTTAACATCGATGTTCTTAACTCTTTACCTTTAGAAACAATAGTTTTTTCAACATATTTTCTTTTAATTATTAAACGTCTAAAACGGGATATAATTTACCGATTATTCGACAACGAAAAATACTAATCGATTTCGCCGTGACCGATCAACAATCGATTAATCGATTAATTGTGACAGCCCTAGTATATACAGTAGTGAAATAATTTGCTTCATTCTCTTTTATTAATTCTGCACATGATTAACTGCTGTATACAGTCATTCATGGTTGACCAGTTCCTAACAATTCAAAAATAAGTTGACATAATCGATTGCACAACTGTTGTGCAATGCTCAAAATTGTAGAAAAAAAGATTCAGAGAAATTTATACAATTTTCTTCAATATTTCACGTTCTCATAAAATGAAATATATTTTTTGGCGAAAATCTTTTTTCACCGAAAGTGACTGTGAAGCAATTTAAAATTTTGCTTCTTTTTTTATAAATTTGAACGAGTTGGAAACTTTTACTCATTTGGGAGAGGGATAATATATAAAAACATACAAGAAAGGACTTCTAAAGGTAGGAGAAAAATTAAATACCTTTTGGAAGAATGTAGTACACATATGGTCCATACTAGATACAAATGCTACCTCAGCCCCTGAAGATATTCTGTGTGAACCATTATTTTATAATGTAAAAATACAAATCAATTACCGATCCTACTTCCTTAAAAAATGGCGTAGAAAGGATATCTTTTTTATCAACGATCTCTTAAGTGAGCAAGGAGGCTTTTTAAGTTTCCCTCTTTTTTCAAGGAAATACAACCTCGAGACGCCCTTCACAATTTACCAAGGAGTGATTAATGCAATACCAAAGTCGTGGAAAGAAGCAATAAAAGAGACACGTAGAATCCCAACCATAAGAAAGGAATACGTTGAATTATTGAATATGTCGAAGAAAACGTGCCAAACTTTCTACCCCATCTTTTTAAAGTTAGCTGCTTCGAGACCTTATGAATCCCAGAAAAAGTGGGAAGAGTCCTTGGGTATCGACCTCCAACCGACAGACTGGGAGTCGATATACAAGAATTCTTTTACTATTAGTGATGACCCCTACCTTCAAAGCCTCCAGTACAAAATATTGCACAGATCGATTTATACCAACTCCAAACTGCTTAAAAGTAAACTGTCTGAAACGGAACTATGTACCTTTTGCAGCAATACAAAAGAAACCCTTTTGCACCTGTTTTTCGAATGCAGTCATTCCAAGACGATACTCGTGAACCTTCAAGATAAATTGCGAATTAATTGTGCTCTGTCCTTCCCTCTTACTCCACAATATGTGCTTCTAGGTTTCCCAAACCAGGAAGTACCGTCAGCAGCCGCTAATCTGTGTGTACTACTTTTCAAAAAATTTATTTATTCTTGCAAGGTGAGGGGGTGTACACCTGTCTTCAAAAACTTCCTAGAGCAGATAAAGGTATACCCTACGTTAGAATTAATGTCCGTTCATAAATATTTGTCAAAACAGGCAAAGTGCATTCAAGAGAGATGTATGCAATTACAAGACCTCTTGGTATAGCTTCCTCTAAATGAGACGGGGGGGGGGGGGAGCCTAGTCAAACCCACGGTTCTCGTTAATATCCCCTCTTAGGTCAAATCCTTCTAGACCGTGGGCTGACATAGGGTAAACCTCCCCCCCTCGGGGGAATTTAGACGGTATGGATTTTTAGAAAGGGTAGCATGTATGGATGACGATTCTGCTTGTTTGCATCCTGGCGAGTGGGGCATTAAATTATTTTGGGCGAAATTCCATAACGCACGGGAGTGAAATTTTACCATATTTTTATTGGGGTAGGGGATACAATACTGGCTTCTCTACTGAAATCTTTGATGAAAAGGTTGCGTTATTTGGTATCAAAGTGATTGGTTTTAATTACTGAAGAATGGTAAACATTAATTGTGGAGGTTACACCATGGAATCTGAAACTAAAAAGTGTTTTTTAATGAAAAAAAAGTTGAAATTGAAATATACGATTGTCAAATCAAACTGGGTTTTCTCGTGTAGAATCCAACAACATCTAGAATGTGAGCATCATCATACTGTTATACTCTATGATCCTTCAGAATTGTTACCAATAATTTTGATACCAAATAACACTACATCTTCACTACATGAAACATACAAATATGGCAGTTGCTCTTCAACTATATATAGCACTCTTGCAAAGACTGCAAAGAAAATTCTGGGAATTGAATCACATGTCTTCATCGCATTCAAATAAAATATCTAACATGTTTTCAGCTTCATGACTTTCAGGTTCTCCTACACAATCATCAATATTTCTAGACCGTGGGCTGACATAGGGTAAACCTCTCCCCCCCCCCCCCCCCTTCAGAATTACTGGTATTTGAAGAGAGAACACGAACACCACTTTCAGGATCTCCAGCCAGAATATCGGTTATCTGTTTTGGAACAATGTCTCCTTGTGTCCAATCGAAGTCAATATTCCCATCTTGGTCATGTTTCCATCCAAAGCCTAATGGGCTAGGAATGTCAGGATGGTTAATATGGGAATTATTCCACACCAAAGCCTGATAATGTGCTCTACGAATATGCATATGCAATGATGACTGACAAGGTGGTAACAGACTAAGGTCTATGCCACTTTCACTACTAAGAAGACTGCCGGAAGTTGCTTTGTTCTTCTGAATGAACATGTCAAAACGAAGTTGATTAACCGAATTATACTTCTTCCTTCCATACATAGCACACACATATCTTTCCAACTCTTGAAAAACATTGTCACTTAGATCACTTACTCGTCCGACTGCTTTAAAGGTATCCACAAATTCCGGGTTATCCATCAAAACCTTCAGAGGGGTTAATTTACCGCGACGAACGAAAGAACTTGTGTCGCACCCGCTGAAGGCATGCATAGCTGGTAATACACTGCACAAGTTTGTTCCAATTGCTTCTATTACTTTTTTTACGTCAACGAGACGCCTTTTATTTCCTGTGCCTGTGTCAAAAAGAATGTTGGGGCCAATATCTTTACCATAAGCTAACAGCAACACAAAAACGTCTGTGTCAGGTGACCTGACAATTATAATATCTGACGAACTAAGCTGCTTTGATGCATGTAGACAATGTAGGATTAGTCTTGTGTCAGCCTCTTCCTGACTGGAATTGAGGTCATCTACTTGAGAAGTTACAACATTTTCTCCATCGCAGCTGGTAAGCGTAAAGCACTCTTCTCCACGAGCAAAATATAGCGTACGATCAGTCAAACGAGGTGCATATGAAGGTTTTTGCCATTCAGTAAGTAACATGTTGATGAGTTGAGTTTTGTTAGAAGCATTGCTCATAAAAGCTTTCCATTCGCGGGGTGCCTTGGTCTTTGGGCCAGCTATCAAAAAGTTCTGGGCACAACCACGTCGTTTTCGTTCAAATGTTTTAATTGAATTGTCTTTGTAGGTATCAGTAACAAAATCTACACGCCCAGTAGTAGACAAAAGGTTGAACACTTTGTCAGCGACCTGTTCAAATGTTTCAGGTATGGATGAGAGTGATTGCAAAATAGCATTACCATCATATAGATGGATAATGTTTCCTTTAGGATGAGAAGCAGGTATCCCTTGTATATTTTCGTCTAACTGGTGTAACAGTTTTGATTTATCTGTTTTGTAAGGGCACCCATCAGCCGTTGATAATGCAGATGGAACTGGCCCAAGAGGGTATGATAACGTTAACTTCAGGTCAATACTATGTTTTGACGCCAGAAGGGTCAATTGTTAAAAAACATTTCTTTCAGCTTTGATTTCCAATAATTTGTTTTGAGAACTTTTAACTGTTTTACGGACAGCTAACAATGTAAATGTTTTTGTTTTCATTTTTCGTATTGGGTCATGAAACTTTACTGTTTTGTTAACAAGTCGATTTGAAATAAAGTCGTCCATTGCAGATTTCCCTTGCTTGTGAGCCTGTATCAGATCATTGGCTACCTCTGTAGGAGCTGGAACACCTGATGATAAACAATATAGTTCATCTTTATTTTCTATGGTGAATGGACTCATAAAGTTATCAAATGCTGCATCCAATTTTTGCACTTGCATTTCGCTCATTTTAATGCTGGACAGCTTCAGTTCTGAATGCACACTAGTCTCATTAGATTGCATGTCTGCAATAGACAACGTGGCTTCAAAAAACTTACTTCTCTGGTGTCTTGTCATACACCAACGATGATACGCGGCATGATTCCTACTGAACCCAATTATGCCACCATGCGATTTCGCATGTCTATTGATCGTTTGTTCGATTGTAATGTCTACTGCATTTCTAGATGAAGGGACATTGGATCTAGACACACTGAAGCCATTCTGCTGTAATAGTTCCTTGGCTCCTGGGTGAGAGTGATGGATATTTTTGAGTGTTGTTATATATACAGGGAGGTATCGAGCATAATTGTGGTGGTCGAAAGCGAAAAACAGAGGGCACAATTGCTGAAGAGTTGAAACATGAAGGTCAAGATTATTTTCTTTAGTTGCTCTAACGCACATGAGAATTGTCCATATTGTGTCCATATAGTTAATCCAAAATTTTGCAGTTTTTCCAAGCTTTCCATTTCTTACAGAATCCTTGAATGTATTATACTTGTTCATACAGTTTTCAAACTCAGAGTAGCTCACTGCCGCTTTGTAGTTATCATTTGTTGGAAATTCTGACAATTGCTTTAAAGCCGAACGTGCATCATTGTTGATGTCAGATTTTGTGGATTCAAAGATACCAAACAACTTCCTCTCCAAGCACTCGAGCATCAGTTTATGTACGCGCATAGCACGATTGTAATGCTTACCACTCATGACACCATTCAGTGATCCACTGGCGCACACGCCAGACTCTAATAAAACATCTGAAAATCCACTGCCTTCCATTAATTTCCCAACAGCATGAAAACCAGAGCATATGATATGAAATGTTCCCAGTCGTACAAAAACAGAGGCATATTCCTCCTTTTGCCAAACAATAGAATATGCTTTTATGGCAACGGCAAGGTCAAAAGTAACTATGGTAATTTTCTGTTCCATTATTTCAGTTACCGCCTTTGAAATGTCCAGTATGTGCTGTATTGTGGAGTTTTCGGTTATTGGAGTATTCACGGGAGCCATGTATTCAACATTAGAACACATGTGTTGTTGTTCTTCACCTGATTCAAAACTTCCTGTCACTGACAACCAACCAGCCCATGATGGTACAGTCTGATCTGAACTGGTGAACCTTCTTGCAAGAAGCCACATGAAGTTGGACAATTCATAACGCACAAAATCGACACGCTGGGACACAGATGATTCAATAATCAGCCTCGGTTCCATCTTGGGCTTAACAAAACACGGGCGTAGTGTTGTCTTCGGGTTTGATTGACCTCTGTTTAGATTTACTTATTTCGGGTAACACAGTGCATGTTTCCACGGAACGATTCCTAAATTCTTGAATAATGATGCCGTGCGCCGAGTGTGTAGTTCCTGCACCTGATGGCGTTTCTTCATTTAAATCAAAATTGTCCCAGCAAAAGTGGACTAGGGCATTATTTGTGGTAGAGACTCCTTCTGGAACTATAGAAGCTTTGCTGTGAATGCTGTTGTGAATAGCAGTCTCCAACTCAAGTGTCTTGCTATACGATTGACAGTGGCCAAATCTGTTCAAGATTGTAAGTATTTCAGCACTTCCTGTAAGGTGTCGTATTGTCACTGCTAGCAGAGCATGCTTGGCGGTGACATGCTGACCGTTTGTTGCCGCATAAGTGATATCTTGTGCGAAAGAATTCACTAATCTTGCACTTTTTGTTGATACATTCTTCATAGTATTTCCAGATATCAACATTACTAGGAATTGTCTCAACAGAATTGGTGTATTTGACTCTTCTGACGCAAGCCAATCAGCTGTAGGTGGCCAAGGCGTGTTGTCTAACAATCTATTTGCATCGATTATATGTCGCCTCAACATCAATGCTGTCTCTTCTGCCCGCTTTTCATCCGAAGCAGCAAGTTCAAATGCAGCTTCGATGGCAAGTCCAGTTGGGACTTCATCTGAATATATCAGTTCACTGCGGTATGATGGGCGCCAAAACTTTATCCGACTTCCAAAAAAAGTAACAAGTTTGTCCTTCAATTTGTCAGTTTTATACTTTTCATTGTATGCTTTGGGAAAATTTTCTGACAAATATAACAAGTATCGTTCTCTTATCATAGTCATGAGCTCAACTTTTTGTTGTTTTATTATATTTTCTTCAACGTAGCTACATATGTTGTCGAAGGCCATTTTGTGCATATTTTTAAGTTCAATATCTTCAGTGTTATCACTTTTGGTGTGCCTATTAGATTGTCTGATGTATGTCCGGCGACACTCATTGTGATAGTGTGCCTCTCGTGCGATAAGATCTGTATCACGGATGAGACATAACATCTCTTCGTCCTGTTGCCTTTCAGCTGCTGCTTTTATTGAGTGGTCAGCTGTTTGCGTTAGACACTTAACCAAAGGTCGTCTTGTGCCTCTGACTTTTACATATTCCTTTTTACAAAACAAACAACTATCGCTGGGTAATAGAACTTTTGGATTGTCTCCTGATGCCCTCTTGACCCGTTTGCTCGTACTAGGTGCTTCAGTGTCTGAAGATTTCCGTTTGAGCTGATATATATTTGTAAAATTCTGATAACACCATTTATGGTAGCCATGAATAGAAGGGTCATAAACATCAGGAATAGTTTTGGTTATATCATCCAACCTAATGCTGCTATCCGAACTTGCCAGGCGAGTAGATGCAACTTCTTTCACTCGTCCAAATGAATATTCAGTTAACTGTTTCACAGTAGTATCACTGGTGTTTCGATCAAAATGAATAATACACTGTAATGTTGTTCCTTTAGAGTTGGAACCCGATGCTCTGGATTGTTTGCACTTTAAGCTGTACTTTTTGAGGTTAACTGGTCGTTCTTTTGGCATCTTGCATTAAGCGATCAACTGTCTACAATAGAAAATAATGCATTTGAATAAAAAGAATGAGAGAAAAAAATGCATGCTTCTATCAAGAAAGTTCCAGCATTAGACCCAGGTCTCGCCTACAAACCCCTTACAGTGCCTCATTTCCAGTGAACTGTTGGCAGTTAATTTTACATCTTGCATATCTTATCATTCAAACACACCTTTTTGAAAAATATTGTATAAGTAAAATCCGAATTTATCTCTGTAAATATATTGGTAACCATTTTGATAAAACGAACCATACAAATCTGGATGTTTCTGTGAATTTACACATCTCGTTGAGTCAAAAAAGCCCATGTTTATATGGTTTTGAAGACTTAATTTACAAGTTGTTCTATACCATGATGTTTCAAAATTGTTATTTCTATGTTATATATAGAATATATATATTTATATATGTATATCTTTATTTCCTCCAATGATGAAGAGTTTATAAAGACATATACAATAGACAATAGATTTGTCTATTGTATATGTCTTTGTAAAATCTTCATCAATGGAGAAAATAAAGATATATATATATACCATGATGTTTTAAAATTGTTATTTCCATATTATACATATAATATATGAACAATATGACTGAGCAGGTGTCATTACTATTTAAAATTGTTAGTATAAGTGTTCGTTTGCACAGATGCATTTTGGCAAAAAGTTGATTTATAGGCCTCCCCTTTGAAGCCTCATATTATCAAAACGCCCCGATGCTATGAGTGCAAACAAGTGAAATTTGAAAGAGGAAACATTGAACTTCAAGAAAAACATAACCACCAAAATTCCCCCGAGAGGGGGGGGGGGGGGGGGTCTAGGCGGGCCCTAGGTCTATTCCCCTATATTTTTTAAGACCTTTTGGTCACGACAGTACACACTGTTCATCACCCTCTTTTCAGACACTTGTATTATCTCCTCAAAACACCCAGAACTCATCAGAGAAACCTGAAATTGTGTATTATTTTATGTACATTTATTCAAAATACATTATATTGTTTGTCAAAAAGAAAAACTTTGTAAAAAAAACGATTTTTGTACATATCTGCTGAAATTAAAAATTATTAAAAAAAATATATATATATAAACATCATTAGCACACAAAAATTAAATCCTCCAGGATATGTGGGTTAGCATACACTCACAAAAATCACTCATTTAGAATCAGTACGTTCACATCACGAATTCCATATGATTATTCCAAATGAAGACATCTCTCTCTCTCTCTCTCTTCTCTCTCTCTCTCTCTCTCTCTCTCTCTCTCTCTCTCTCTCTCTCTCTCTCTCTCTCTCGTTCATAATTCTTCTTTTGTACTTTTCGGGTGGAAGAACTTTGCGGAATTATCATCATCCCTTACTCTCTTTTTCTCATTCTCCCTCTCTCTCTCTTTCTCCCTCCCTCTCTCTGACTCTTTCTCTAAAATGCCACTATATATTCAAAGTAGTTGACTGCTTCCCACCAATTCAAAAATAATCTGAAATATATACAGCCGACTGTTGATATCCACTCCTTTGGGATCCGGAAGTTGGCATACAATTCTTTGGGATCTGTAGGGTGCATAATTATGTGAATAAACATATAATCACTTCTTCATGATCAGAAAGTTAACATGTTTGGGGTCAGAGGGTTCATATACAAAAACATCACTTTTCAGGATAGCGTCATGCTAGCACACACAAAAAATCACTCTTTTGGAATCAGAAAGTAAACATCATGAACACCAAAAAATATATCCTCATTCGGAGATTAGATGCTTCCCGAAGTCTTGAAAAATAACCTGGCGATCAATTGTTAGGAGTGTGTTTCATTCTGTATTCTGTGTGATTGTTCTAACAAAAGATATCTCTCTAAAATGTAACTTATGTATATGCAGTAGAGAAATAATTTGCTTCATTCTCTTTTATTAATTCTGCACATGATCAACTGCTGTACACGGTCATTCATGGTTGACCACTTCATACCAATTCAAAAATAAGCTGGCATAATCGATTGCACAACTATTGTGCAATGTTGGGTGGGAACATATATTATGAACACTACAAAGAAATGTTCTTAAGCAAACTACGGGAATGGGGCTACTACTCCGTGGAGTTAACACCCATTGCCAATTCAATTAATTACATTGAGAGAGCAAAACGTCTCCAAATAACCAATGCTGAGGACAAAAAAAATGCTCAATCACCGTAGTCTTTAAAACGGTATACAATCTTTACATCTCTCACATCAAAAAGACACTTTTAAAATTTTAGCCTATAATGAGGAGTTTACAGGAACTCACAAAACTGTTCCCTGAGCCCCCGATCCTTGCATTCAAACGCGGGAGAAACCCCAGAGAGACCTCCTGGTAAGGGCTAAACTTCCTAAATTGCATTTGTCACAAAACAATTAACTGCAAATTTGAAATAGTGCACAGCAATGCTTGATCACTGATAAGAAAAACAATGAGCTAAACCCCATAATTCTGACACACTGACTGTGAAAAGGTTTCAGTGGATTAAGCGAATGCCGAAGAGTATTATTAAACTATGCTGTAATACACAAGCCGGATTCACTTAGGATCCTAGACGGTGAAATCTGATGCCACCCCGCCCACGAAGCTTGGGTGTGACATACGCCATTTTGCACGAAACTTTCTGATTGGTTGATTACACCAACGCTAGCCTGAGGGTAACGGCCCCTGGAATCCAACCCATTCCGAAAATATATTTATATGACCGCGACAGTACCCAAACCTTTTCTATTCATTCGAATTCGTTTCACACCTTGGATTCCGAGGTGTCAAGACTCAGATCGATGGCGCTCCCACTTGATATCCAAGATACGCTAGTTAGATTGAAGGCTATCCTTGCTACCAACTGGAGTATCCAGGTGCGCAAGGGTTTAATTCATCCGACGGTGGATTTTGAGAGAGAAAGTAAGCCGGTGTCCTTGGAGAGGTGTAGCACCTCTCGTGGGGGAATTTCCTTCCACTCTGGTCACCCTCCAAATGACCCGGATATGCTGGGTGACAAATCAAACCGCCGGAAGTCAAGAAGAGAAGGGGAAGGAAGGGACCTTCCGCCAGACGACGTGATGCCCGCCGAATGACGGAGTTCTTGAAGAAGAAGAAGATAGAGAAGAGAGAGGAAGAGGAGAGGAAGGACGTTGTAGAGTCAATACCTGACACCCCTTCGGATCCACGTCCAGCTCGGTACCCCCTCCCTTGATGTGGTACCGGAGGACACCGGATCGCCAGGTGACGGACCTATCTCCAGCTCATCTCCACCCTCATACGAGGAGGAGATGGATGAGGACGACCGGTCCCTGGTGTAGGAGGTGGACTCGGTTGACGATCCATTCGAACCCCTTTCTGTCTCTCCTCTGGCTTCTTCGGACCAGAGCCTCGCTCAGGAAGTTGACTTCACGGAATCCGAGGAGACGTTCCTGGGAGAAAATGCCGATGACGAGGATCTACTGGATCAGCTACAGAAGTCACTGAAGGTCATCTCAAAACTGGCGATAACACAAGAGCAAATGAAACGCCTGCTAACTATGGACATCAGACACTACCACTCAAAAAAGCGCTGGATGAAAAGAACGGGGAAACGCTCGTCGCAGCAAGAACTAGGCCTTACGAACCCCGCCAGTCTACGGTCTCGACTCAAGGAACACCAACTACACCTACTACTACTACTACTACTACTACTACTACTACAATGTCACCATCACAGACTCCTCCTCCTCTTCCAAAAAAACAGACTTCATAAGCGGCGCTAAAGCAACATCTATTATACAGCAAAGGAGGGTCGAAAGAGGTTTGCCTTCGGTGCGCAAAAACCATTCGTTTCACCAAACCTTTTTCGGCATCCACGATTGCTAACTTCACTGCAACCATCATGCCTTCAACAGATATCATCAAACCTTCATCCTTAGTTTTATCTGCTACAAACCATGGCAATTCCGAGAAAGATAAAATGGGAAGAAAATATCTTCAGGAACATATGAGAAGGTTGGTGATAAAGTTAATGCTAGTTCTCACTATCATGTGAAGGGGCAAAAGATTGTCAGCTTACGTGGATTATCGGGTGTAGGGGCTCAGGCCAGAAAAGCTAAGTCTAACCCAGGTAATAGGGAAGTCACAGGCAATGCAGAACCTAAGGGGGGGGGGGGGGGGGGGGCGTTAATGATAATTTATCCACCTCCCAACTCCTTGCCTCTCTGATAAAAGAGAGAGAGGACAGAGAGGAAGACAAAATCAGATTCAAAGCCTTGTTAGAAAAGGAGCGACAAAAAAATGAAGAGCGTCATAAAGAGTTAATGTCTAAGATTGAGGACCTTAATAAAACTATGCAAGCAAAGGATGCTAGAATTGAACTACTAACAGAGAGGCTATTGACACAGGGTGAGCCTTTTCCAACAACACCAAACTCCCCTTCCAGGGAGGTGATAGTGGTGGGGGAGGATCACGCTGATGTCATACCTCTGAGTAATCCAGTAGAGGCATCAACAGGGACATCTCCACCGACACGTGGCTCTCCTCCTACAGATATCATGGTGGTGGCGGAGGTCCATGCTGATCCGACCACTCTATCTCAGTGACCTCAGAGGTACCAAGGACCAACGTCAAATCCGAGATCGGCGTCGTAACTCACAATAACTTAAGGACCCTCTGGGCGTGATTATGAATGTCCTGACAAGGAGCTCAACGAGATTCTAGAGACACAGCTCAGCTCCCAATGTAGTGTGGCCGTTACGGACAAAGGTATAAAGACCCCCATGAAAAGGAAAAATGACTGCTATGATTTCGAGCTGGACTGTCAGGAGACGGAAGATGTGGAGGGGTTCATCACCTCTGAGAGAGGGCAAGTCACAAAAGCAAGGGGCCGTCTTGCTCTGACCACCGTCTCCTCTGAGCCATGCTCTAATCTATCCGTGAGCAACCACAGGCAGACGACCCAAGCTAGCAATAAAAATCAAACCGCATCTTCCAATGGCCCGAGTGGGGCCATATAGGCATAAACAAAGCGCTTTAGTCTGAGACAGTTAAGGCAACCTCCAATGGCCCTTGCGGGGCCACGGGCATCAACAAAGCACTCTATTCTGACGCAATTAAGGCAACCCCCAATAAGAACGCGAAACCGCAAGTCAACCGCCCCCCGCCCCCCCCCCCAAAAAAAACCAACAAAAAAAAAAAACAAGCAATCAGCTCCCCTACCAAACCTTTTCTGTTCATCACCAGGGTCCACCCGCGGACCAGAGTAGTATATGAGGTACCCGATCGTGCCTGATTACCCGGAGCTTTGGGGGAGCAACTAGTGTTAAATTCCCATAGGAACCGGAGCCGTTTGGGGGAGCAGACATGAGACGTGTTTTTCGCGCCATGCAGCTAGATCCACCAAATGGTGTACGCACTACATATATAGTATTCTATGGCATGTATAGTGATATACGTACGCATGGGGATATAGGTATATGTTATAGGTAAGTCGTTGAAAGATGATGTGAAAGTTGGGTTTTATTGAAAGTTTTCCCTGCAAAACGGCTGACGTTGCTATTGACGTCGTGACATCATGATGCGTACGAGACATCATAGAGACGTTGACCACTGTTGTTGTCCATTATAGAATCGGACATAGCGTTATTCGGGTCAGGGTATGGCGGACTTCTCGTATGGGGTGGCGGTGATATGGTAGTAGCGGAATACATCCATGTAGGTATACTATTAGCCCTTGGGTCTTCATATTATGCTATGTCTGGTACAGCTAGGTCAAGCAGTATTGTGGGCATGGGAGTCATGTATGGTCGGCCAGTGCGGTATTGTCATTGGTGGTTTAGATTGGCAGTATAGGATGAATGGTCTGTTGGGTTATCACCTCCTTAGTACTATTAACCTATCGAATCATTTATAGTATCTAATGGCTGGTATTGGTAGTTTAGTGTTAGGCCAGGCAGTATTATACTAGGTTGTTTAGAACGGGTGGCATAGGATGCATTGTATATACACCTATAGGCCCCTGTTAGTGCTTGGTACTATTAACCAACCGATTGCTTTGTATTATTCCATGATTGGTATATGTAGTACGCTATAGCAGGTCAAGTGGGGTTTTGGAGTGGGGATGGGGGTAATGCCTGGCAGTATAGAACAGCAGTATAGTATGGACGATATATACCTCTGTGGGCCCTTGCAGGTCCCATGTTAGCCCATTAGCCCCTTAGTACTATTAACCTACCGAATCCTTTGTATTATCCTATGACTAATATGGGTAGTATGCAATGCTAGGCCAAGAGGTACTGTGGGTAAGGGTAATGCCCGATGTAAAAACACGGAATCCATATTTTATGGACTCGGCTAGGAATCTCAATTACGAAATGCCTTATATGTATACAGGGGAAATCTGATTCAACCTTGATCAATGTTATAGTCGAGACTAAGATAGGTATAGCTAGAAAGTAATTGATGAGATATGGGGCAGAATAACAGAAGTACACAGATGTAAGGTTTCTACAACAGGTATCCTCCAACAATACCAGACCATAGGTATCCTAAGATAAGTATCCTATAAAAGGTATCCTCGATAGGTATCCTCGAATAATACAATACCGGGCCATAGGTATCCTCAAATACCCGTATGTACCTATGTGATAGGGCATATTGTGTCACATTGTGCTTTTTCACATAAGCACATATGACAAAAAAGGGATTCTCTAGTAGATATCCTCGAATAATACAATACCAGGCCAAAGGTATCCTCAAATACCCGTATGTGCCTATGTGATAGGGCACATTGTGTCACATTGTGCTTTTTCACATAAGCACATATCGGCACATAAAGCATGTGCCTTTGTGCTAGGTCACATTGTGTCACATTGTGCTTTTTCACATAAGCACATATGACAAAAAAGGGATTCCATAGCCACAGGTGTTTTCAAAATTATGGGATTCCATGGGATATGGCGATTGGATATAGGCTTTTGTTATACACAAGGGAGATAACCCTGCATACAGATTATGGGAAATCAAGCAATCTGATTGGTTAGTTATATAAATGAAACAACAAGAGTACTTGGAATAGGGTCAGAACTAACAAGAATAGACCAGAAATTGCTAAATATAACAATAATAAGGTAAACTGTTCCAGTTAATAGGCTCTTCTACGCTACTGGAGTATACTCTAGAATAAAGGAACATGGCCAGGTAGACGTAAACTATTGCATATATAGAAAGAAGCAGAGAATTCTGGTCTATTCTTGTTAGTTCTGACCCTATTCCAAGTACTCTTGTTGTTTCATTTATATAACTAACCAATCAGATTGCTTGATTTCCCATAATCTGTATGCAGGGTTATCTCCCTTGTGTATAACAAAAGCCTATATCCAATCGCCATATCCCATGGAATCCCATAATTTTGAAAACACCTGTGGCTATGGAATCCCTTTTTTGTCATATGTGCTTATGTGAAAAAGCACAATGTGACACAATATGTGACCTAGCACAAAGGCACATGCTTTATGTGCCGATATGTGCTTATGTGAAAAAGCACAATGTGACACAATGTGCCCTATCACATAGGCACATACGGGTATTTGAGGATACCTTTGGCCTGGTATTGTATTATTCGAGGATATCTACTAGAGAATCCCTTTTTTGTCATATGTGCTTATGTGAAAAAGCACAATGTGTTACAATATGCCCTATCACATAGGTACATACGGGTATTTGAGGATACCTATGGCCTGGTATTGTATTATTCGAGGATACCTATCGAGGATACCTTTTATAAGATACTTATCTGAGGATACCTAAGGTCTGGTATTGTTGGAGGATACCTGTTGTAGAAACCTTACATCTGTGTACTTCTGTTATTCTGCCCCATATCTCATCAATTACTTCCTAGCTATACCTATCTTAGTCTCGACTATAACATTGATCAAGGTTGAATCAGATTTCCCCTGTATACATATAAGGCATTTCGTAATTGAGATTCCTAGCCGAGTCCATAAAATATGGATTCCGTGTTTTTACATCGGGCATTACCCTTACCCACAGTACCTCTTGGCCTAGCATTGCATACTACCTATATTAGTCATAGGATAATACAAAGGATTCGGTAGGTTAATAGTACTAAGGGGCTAATGGGCTAACATGGGACCTGCAAGGGCCCACAGAGGTATATATCTTCCATACTATACTGCTGTTCTATACTGCCAGGCATTACCCCCATCCCCACTCCAAAACCCCACTTAACCTGCTATAGCGTACTACATATACCAATCATGGAATAATACAAAGCAATCGGTTGGTTAATAGTACCAAGCAGGGGCCTATAGGTGTATATACAATGCATCCTATGCCACCCGTTCTAAACAACCTAGTATAATACTGCCTGGCCTAACACTAAACTACCAATACCAGCCATTAGATACTATAAATGATTCGATAGGTTAATAGTACTAAGGAGGTGATAACCCAACAGACCATTCATCCTATACTGCCAATCTAAACCACCAATGACAATACCGCACTGGCCGACCATACATGACTCCCATGCCCACAATACTGCTTGACCTAGCTGTACCAGACATAGCATAATATGAAGACCCAAGGGCTAATAGTATACCTACATGGATGTATTCCGCTACTACCATATCACCGCCACCCCATACGAGAAGTCCGCATACCCTGACCCGAATAACGTTATATCCGATTCTTTAATGGACAACAACAGTGGTCAACGTCTCTATGATGTCTCGTACGCATCATGATGTCACGACGTCAATAGCAACGTCAACCGTTTTGCAGGGAAAACTTTCAATAAAACCCAACTTTCACATCATCTTTCAACGACTTACCTATAACATATACCTATATCCCCATGCGTACGTATATCACTATACATGCCATAGAATACTATATATGTAGTGCGTACACCATTTGGTGGATCTAGCTGCATGGCGCGAAAAACACGTCTCATGTCTGCTCCCCCAAACGGCTCCGGTTCCTATGGGAATTTAACACTAGTTGCTCCCCCAAAGCTCCGGGTAATCAGGCACGATCGGGTACCTTATATACTACTGACCAGTAAGGCTGACATTGATAGAGCCCTCACCGATCGCAAATGGGAAAGATTCACTTCCGAGGCGACAGGGAAAGAGACTTGGAAGCTAAAAGTCACAGCCCCAAATAGAGTCACCAAAATCAACTTCCTCAACAACGGGGTCTACATTGCGGGCCATAAATAGGAAACTGAGGAGTACAGAGTAACCCTACCCCCCAACCTCTCCAGTGTAACAAATGCCAAAAATTTGGCCATCACGCGGGCAGGTGCCGAGGGACTCTGACTTGCATGAGATGCTGAGGCAACCTCCTCTCCAGCTCATGCAAATCAGACTGCCCTTCCTGCCCTAACTGCAAAGGGGCTCACTCCAGCAACTACCGTGGGTGCCCCCACTACAAAAAAGTCGGAGAGAGAGTATCCAACTAAAATTGCACCACATAATTAAACCAGTTGATGCCCCCCCCCCCCCCCCCCCCCCATAATCTGCTCCCTCAATGCAGGAACACCGCATAAAGTTCTCCAAAACCACATTAAGGTCGACCTCGCGGAGATCTGCAAAGATGTCAGCACCACAGCGTCTAATCTCTTCAAATCTTAAATCTCTTACACCCTGCTCAAAACCGCCATTAATTGAGAAACTATCCAAACCCCTATAACTAAATAAATAATACCACTACTATACTAACTGGCTCTCGTGATGGATAAGCTCCAATTAGCAGTGTGGAACATCAGGGACGTTAACAATAAAAAAAAAAGTACAAATGAGCCACTACTTCAAAGATATCGACTTAATAAGTATTTGCGAACTGTGGATATCAAAGGATATAAACTTCTCACTCAGCGGATTCAATGCTGTTAGAAGAGACCACCCGCGCACCAAAGGTGTGGGCATTGCTCTTCTAATCAAGCAAAACATCAAATTCAAACCCATCAAAATAGACCACCTTGAAGCCGAGGTGGTTGCAATCGAAATCACGGCCGATAACAAGAAAGTTGTGATAGTATGTATGTAACTACAACGATCCCGGTAAGACACTTAATGAGACAGTATTTGAATTTTTTACAGGAAAATACAACCACTGTGCCTTCCTGGGGGTCTTAAGTGCTAAACATCAATACTTCGACTGCCAGTCCACTAGACCCAACGGGGACGCCCTTTTCAATATCACTGAGAAATTTAATCTACATGTAGCCATGAATGATAACTCCGCGACCTATATCAGAAGTAACCCACCATTCTGTTCCGATATCCTACACTTAATTATCACTAGCGATTCTCTCATAAAACACACTGACGACCACTGGGTCGACGATGATGACTTAGGCAGTGGCCACCTCCGGACCATTCCTCAATCAGACTGGATAGTGGCCCAAGCAGGTACCCCCCCCCCCCCGCCCCCACCATCCGCAGAAACTTAAAAATATTGGATCTTTACCGCGAAATAGTTAATGTGAAACTCCCCAACAACACCCCCCCAAACGTCGATGAACTTGAAACCCAATGCGGGTGCCTTGAAAAAATCATCAACACGAACCTGGACGAAATATGTCCCAAAGAGGAGGTGCGCCCGTGGAGAAGAACAATCTCAGGGGGGCCCACTCACTTATAAAAGCGAAAAGAAAAGCCCTACGCGATCTAAAATCAGAAACCGGCCCAGACAAAAAAGTGGACATCAAAAAAAACCTATAACCACCTTCATGGCGAAGTAAAAAAAAACCCTCCAGGCCGAACAACAAGCTAACTAGCAAAATGCCACAGCCAACCTCAACGGAGCTGAAGATGCCAAAAACATTTGGAGCACCTTCAAGGTGTTGACAGGCCAAAAAAGTAATCGCAATAAAACAGTCACCAAACCCACCATTAAAGAGGATGGCTCCACTGCCGACAATGACAAGGAGAAGGCCGACACTTTTGCCGACCTCCTCAGAAAACCCACCTCCCACAGGAAGGACCCGGATACGATGACGCAGTCAAAGATGTGACCGATAACTTCATTAATGAACACCCCGATGTTTACCGTGACTCAAAATAATAAAAAAAAATGCAGAAACTCTTCTTCCCTGGGAGAGGAGCTTGGTGTTTGCACTAAAATCAGAAACCGACCCAGACAAAAAAGTGGGCCTAAAAAAACCTATAACTGCCTTCATGGCGAAGTAAAAAAAAGCCCTCCACGTCGAAGAAAAAGCTAACTGGCAAAATGCCACAGCCAACCTCAACGGAGCTAAAGATGCCAAAAAATTTTGGAACACCTTCAAGGTGTTGACAGGGCAAATAAGTAATCGCAATAAAACAGTCACCAAACCCATCACTAAAGAGAATGGCCCCATTGCCGATAATGACAAGGAGAAGGCTGACACATTTGCCGACCTCATCAGGAAAACTCACCGCCCACATGAAGGACCCGGATACGATGACGCAGTCAAAGATACGATCGGCAACTTCATTAATGAACACCCCGATGGACGACAAAAAAGTTGCGATAGTCTGTTATTACAACGATCCCAGTAAGATAGTTTATGAGACAGTATTTGAATTCTTCACAGGAAAATACAACCACTGTATCTTCCTGGGGACTTCAATGCAAAACATCAATACTTCGGTGGCCAATCCACTAGACCAAACGGGGACGCCCTTTTCAATATCACTGAGAAATTTAATCTGCATGTAGTCATGAATAACTCCGCGACCTATTCCGTTCCGATATCCTGGACTTAATTATTACTGGTGATTCTCTCATAAACCACATTGACGACAACTGGGACGGCGATGATGATTTAGGCAGTGAGCGCCTCCCGGTCCATGCCTCAATCAGACTGGGAAGTGGTCCCCTCATGTACCCCCCCCCCCCCCCAACATCTACAGAAATTTCAAAAAAAAAAAAAATAAATAAATAAGGGATCTTTACCTCGAAATTGTTAATGTGAAACTCTCTAACAACACCTCCTCAAACGTCGATGAACTTGAAACCCAATGCGCGTGTCTTGAAAAAATCATCAACACGAACCTGGACGAAATATGTCCCAAAGAGGAGGTGCGCCCCTGGGGAAGAACAATCTTAGGGGACACCCTCTCACTTATAAAAACTAAAAGAAAAGCCCTGCATGCTCTAAAATCAGAAAGCGACCAAGTGGACAAAAAGGTGGACCTAAAAAAACCTATAACCGCCTTAATGGCGAAGAAAAAAAGCCCTCCAGGCCGAACAACATGCTAATTGGCAAAATGCCACAGCCAAGCTCAACGGAGCTAAAGATGCCAAAAAAGTTTGGAATACCTTCAAGGTGTTGACAGGCCACAAAAGTAATCGGAATAAAACAGTCACCAAACCCCTCACGAAAGAGGATGGCTCCACTGCCGAGAATGACAAGGAGAAGGCCGACACTTTTGCCAACCTCCTCAGGAAAACTCACCGCCCACATGAAGGACCCGGATAAGATGACGCAGTCAAACATGCGATCGACAACTTCATTAATGAACACCCCGGTGGTTATCGAGATCCAAAATTCGAGACCGACCCCGAAATTGGGGACGAAGATGACCTCGTACCCACCCCCCCCCCACCCATCTCCAATGACGAAATCATCAACATAATAAAAAAAGTGCAGAAACTCTTCCGCACCGGGCAAAGACGAGATTAGCTACAAAGTCCTATAACAAAGCCCCAACTCGCTAATAACTAGGCTCGTAATCCTCTATAACGCATGCCTCACCCATGGGTACTTTCCAAGGAAATCGGCCATTGGAGTAATGATGCCCAAACCGGATAAGGACCTGTCCAATTCGGTTAACTACTGCCCAATCAGCCTCCTCAGCTGCATTGGTAAGGTCGTCGAAAGAGTCGACCGTGAAATAAAACTCAAAGTCAACAATGAAATGTCTGACAGTGTCCCACTCGAAGCAGGCACCCCAAGGATCCGCCCTCAGCCCCCTGCTCTATAGTATCTATGTTAACGACCTGAAAATCACCGACAAACGCGTTCAGATATCACAATTTGCGGATGATAAGGGACTTTGGGATTCTAAAAACACAGCCAACCAAGTCCAAAATTCTCTCCAACGCGCTCTGCATGTCCTGGAGCTATGGTGTGTGAAGTGGAGAATCAAGCTAAACACTAGCAAATCCCCAAAAATCACATTCACCTGTAAGAAGAAAAACGGCGATGTTGACCTCAAACTATTGGATAAAGACCTCCCTGAATGCACCGAGGCAAAATTCCTCGGCATAACCATGGACCAAAACTTGTCCTTCAATAAACATACCATTGATACCACCACAAAAGCAACAAAACGTATTAATCTTCTAAAAATGCTTCGCGGCACCCCCTGGAGAGCCAGTGAGGCAGTCCTACTGAAACTATACAAAGCATTCGTGCACCCCGTACTTGAGTACGGGGCTCTTGTCCTCCGTGAAATAAATAAAACTAACATGGGCAAACTCCAAATGGTCCAGAACCACGCGCTTAGGATTGCCCTCCGAACCCCTGGGATACCCCAATCAAGTTACTTCACGAAAACGCCGAAATTCCAACCTTAGAAGATCGTCTCTCATCTCTAGCCCCCAAAACCGCGAACGCCTCAGGGAGAGCAAGCTAATATCAGAACTACACGACACCTGTGCCAGCCTGCAAAAAAGAAAAAAATGCCACACAATAATCATCGCGAGCTATCGCTGTTACCTAGGAGCGACCCTGGCCGAGTGTGTGTGTGGGGGGGGGGGGTGGGGGGGGTGGGGGGGGTGTCGGACCAGAGGTCCGATTCAAGAAGATCCGGGCCCACCTGACCCGACCGATCCGCTCCCGCCCACGGCCAGTATGACTCTGAAGGTCCATACACAATCAAGATGACCCCCTAACCGCTAGAAGCGCAAGTAGGAATTAAACCGCGGAGGTATCGAGCAGGAAACACCTTCGGGTGTGGCATATGACCGTCATAATCTGCTCTCCTCCAATAATCCTAAATCGGAATTTACCTAATGACGAAGACCCCCATAAGCACTAATAAAAAACGAACCGCAGAGGCAACGGGTAGTAAAACACCCTCGGGTGTGGCATATGAACGTCATAGTCTGCTCTCCTAACTTAATCTTGATCTCAACCTGCCTAACTTAATTAACCCATATAAACCAAAGTAGGGATCAAACCGCGGCGGGAACGAGCCGGAAACATCCTCGGGTGTGACATATAAGCTCCATAGCCTGCTCTCCTCCCACAATCCTAAACGCAACTCACTCTATCAAAGTAACAAAACACTAATCTGATGGCGAAGATCCCCATAATCACTCATAAAGACATACCACTGAGGTAATGAGCAGGAAACACCCTCGGGTGTGGCACATAATCGTCATGGCCTGCACTCCTCCATAAATCTTGATCTCAACCCATCTAAACCAATCAACCCATATAAACTCCAGCAGGAACGAAATCGCGGTGGTAAACAGTAGGAAACACACCCGGGTGTGACATATAATCGTCATAGCCCGCCCCTCCCCCCCCCACCCCCCACAATCCTAAACGCACCTCACGCTATCAGAGTAACGCAACATGTTTGCATATTTACTCTACTATATACAACCTACTAATTCTATCTTTTCTATTTTAAGCAGGTATCGACAGATGTTTTGTTTTTTGATCGTCCACTTCCCAATAACTGCCATGGATTTACTCTAACCGCTATGGATCATAGCAACCGCTATGAATTCTGAACATCCTTCACTCCATCCCTAGAAGTGGTCATTTACCTCCTGGGAGGCGAGCGTTGGTCCTGCGCCCCGCCTGTAGTTCTTTTTTTGTAAACGCCAGTAGAGAGTATCCAGATCCCCGAAGGGAAGTTCGGGTCTTTCTCTTGGTAGTCCCCGAAAGGGGCCGTTGTTGCTATCTCTTCCCGACCAGATCCAACCCTGTTAACAGAATTCCACACAAAAGATAACTCAACCTCCATCGATTGCCTGAGGCAGATTATACTTGCCAATGGTGGCCCTCCTCAACAAGATTAACTCATAAGTGGCAGACTATACTTGCCTGAAAACATCAACACTGCACCCAAGGGGAGAGGTAGCACATTTGTTGAGAGGATCCCCTCTCACACTGGTCCTCACCCGAGGGTTAACACCAAAAGAACTTCAAAGATCGTTGAGATGTTGAGTACCCCACAAGGCACACCTATTAAAAGGAAGAAAAACAGTCAGGATCTGGAGCCTGAGCTGGAGGAGGTGTTAGACGAGGAAGGCTTCACCCAAACCAGGGATAGGAGACACAAAAAATTCAGAACACCTCGGTCTATCAACTCCTCCAGACCAGGCTCGAGCCTAAATCTCCAGCAGCAAAAGCCAGGCTACTGCGGGTCTGCTCCTTCCATGGGAGCTGGTGGTCCCACCACCAGCCAACTCACGGGAGAAGCAGAGCCTTCAGTACCAGAGCCAACACCGCCAATGAGTTATGCCATGACAATCCAACAACCATCTGCCAACCTCAACAACAATACCAAAAAGGGGCAACAGGCTCCAAGCAAAGGGGATAAGGACACACGAAAAGAATTCTTTGTAGTCGTGACTAGAGTTCACACAGACACGCCAAAAAACACCATTAGCGCCAGCCTCCCAGGTTGCAGCTGGGATAGATACACCTCCAAAGCCACTGGCAAATGCACGTTGAAATTGAAGGTGAAATGTCCCAGTCGAGAAACTAAATTAAAAGTAATGGCACAGGTGTGGCTATCAACGGCACGCGACATTCCACCGAAGAATACCGTTCCACCCCCCCCCCCCCAACCCCCTGTAAAATCAAGCGTGGAACTAAAAAGAGTCGACCTCTCCAAGCCAGCCAATGCCTCTTCCCCCACCCTCTCTGCTCCCTCATCACAGGGAGCTTACATGAGGTACTAAGCAAACACTGAGTGCCGACTTGTCGGACATCTGCCAAGATCTCAGCAAACCGGCATTGTTATTCAAAACGCAAATCTCCCACACCTTAATCAAAGCCGCCATCAGTTAAAACACCAATTAACCGAGTATTCTAATGTGGCATAATACCCTTATTAATTTAAAGCCCGATCATATCAAACCCACTTCATCGCTCCGACATTCTCGATATAATAATCACCAGCTACTCCCTAAACAAAAATGTCAACGACCACAGGGTGGGAGAGGATGACCTAGGCAGCGACCACCGACCGGTTCTTGCCACAATTAGCTTCCGTACCAGCCCACTTCTCTACCCCCACCCCCACCCCCCTTCCCGAAAAAAAAAATCTCCAGGAATCTGACCAAAATTAATTGGGACCTATACCGCGACATTCTCGACGCTAAACTCACCTCAACCAAACCCTCAAACGAGACCGACATTGAGGACCAATGCGCTGACCCCAGTGAAGTAATCATCTCCATTCGGGACGAAATCCGCCAAAGGAGAAGTACGTCCCCTGGAGACGAACCATCTCAGAGAGCACACTATTCCTAATAAAAACAAAGCGAAAAGCCCCCCCCCCCCCCTCTACCCCCCCCCCCCCCTCCCCCGCAAGTATACAAAACAGAAAAAAGACCTCACCAAGCGAGGGGAACTCAAGAAAGATTACAATCGCCTTCATGGCGAGGTGAAAGAAGCACGAAAGGTTGAACAACAAAACAGCTAGGAACGGGCCATCTCCAAACTCAACACAACAAAGGACGCCAAAAAATTCCGGAACACCTTCAAGGTGCTCACAGGCCAAATGAGCAACGCCAGACCATCTAAGCCCCTTGAAAAGGCCGATGGCACTCCCGCGGCCAGCGACAAAGAAAAACCGACGCGTTTGCTGAGCTCCTAAGTAAAACTCACCGACCTCATGAGGGACCAGACTACGATGACAAAGACGCGATCGATGTCTTCAACCCCCAGGTATACCGTGACGCCTACTTCGATTCCGAACAAGAAGAAGGTGACGACCATGATCTAATTGCCCCCATCACAGCCGACGCAATCATTAACGTAATTAAGAAATGTAAAAGCTCTTCCTCGTAAATTAGGGTCGAAAGGGGTCCGCCTCACATTTGCTTCGAGTCGTTCGAGCAATGGTTTATCAGTAACTACTCGATCGCTTTTTGGCTTTGAGAATGATTTTGGGTTTTGTCAAACACAGGGGAGATAACTCTGCATACAGATTATGGGAAATCAAGCACTGGTGATTATAAGACTTGGACGAGAGAACCAGAGACAGTTTGGACTGGATAGACTGTTAGTGTTAGAGTAGCATATGCAATTGGCATTGAAAAAGGATTCTGGGAAAATTGGAACCAGAACATTACTCTACTTCAATCGAACAAACACCCAGGGGTCCCTTCGGTACTATAGCACTACGTGAAGATTCCATATCAAATAAAGTCGTTTTTGGTGATTTGGAGGGATTGTCGGGTTGTTTGTGGTAATTCGTGATACTCCGATTCAATCGAACATACGCCCCAAACATACTCCTGTCTTGTTGTAGGCCTTTGGGTAACATAGCAACCACGTGCTACCATAGAAACCAAGATGGCGACCTCCAGTATACAAAATGGATGACGGAAACACGTATCACCCTAACAACACGCGCTGCGCATGCGCACTCACACCACGTATCATTGTGGGGATGACGTCACAACATGGCCGCTCACGCGGGTTACCATGACCACACAACATGGCGCCACTGGCTCACGTGACATGACGTCACCTCCGAAGAGGCATCAGAAGAGACATTTCCATCGACACCGGGCTCTCCTCCAACGGAGATTATTGTGGAGCTGAGGTCCATGCTGATCCCACCCACTCTATCTCAGTGACCCCAGAGGTATCAAGGACCAACGACAAATCCAAGGTCGGCGTCCTTACTCACAATAACCCTAAGGACCCTCTTGGGCGTGAGTATGAATGTCCTGACAAGGAGCACAGTGAGATTCTACAGAGACACAGCTCAACTCCCAGTGTAGTGTGGCCGTTACTGACAAAGGCACCAAGACCCATGAAAAGGAAAAATGACGGCTATGGTATTGAGCGGGACTGTCAGGAGACGGAAGATGTGGCGGGTTCATCACCTCTGAGAGAAGGCAAGTCAAAAAAGCAAGGGGTCGATTTGTTCTGACCACTGTCTCCTCTGAGTCCTGCTCTAATATTTCCGTGAGTAACCACAGGCAGACACAAGCTAGCAATAAAAACCAAGCTGCACCCTCCAATAGCCCTAGTGGGGTCACAGACATCAACAAAGCGCTCTGTTCTGACAGTTAATTCAATCACTAATGGCCCTAGCGGGGCCACAGGCATCCACAAAGCACTCTATTCTGACGCAGTTTAGGCAACACCCAATAAGAACGCGAAACAGCCAGTCGAAAAAAAAAACAAGCAACCAGTTCCCCAATCAAACCCCTTTTCTGCTCATCACTGGGGTCCACCCGCGGACCAGTAAGGCTGACACTGATGGAGCCCTCACCGATTGCAAATGGGAAAGATTCACTTCCAAGGCGACAGGGAAACTTGAGAGACTTGGAAGCTAAAAGTCACAGCCCCTAATAGAGTCACCAAAATCAACTTCCTCAATAACGGGGTCTACATCGCGCGCCACAAATATGAAACTGAGGAGTATAGATTAACCCCCAACCTCTCCAATGTCACACATGCAAAAAATATGGCCATCTCGCGAGGAAGTGCCGAGGGACTCTGACTTACATGAGATGCGGAAGCAACCACCTCTCCAGCTCGTGCAAATCAGACTGCTCCTCCCGCCCTAATTACAAAGAGTACTTTTTTTTAAAATTATGATTATGTATTTTAAATACCGTTCACATACGTTTAGTATTACATAAAAGACACAAAACAATGATGATTTACATAAGTCAATAATACAAAAGTATTACAGAAAATAAGTAAGTTTACATACACCGACAATTAATTATAAGTCTTTGAACATTTTCTCAAAAAAAAAAACAGGTGGTTGTGGTTACATTATCCCGATATTGATTCCATATCTCTTCCAGTTTCTTGGATATCTTTGTGTACTTTGTTCGGTCATCTGCCTCCAAATCTTCTGATCTTATATGAAGCTCGACTGTCTTTGACTCTTTTTGTAAGATTGGGATTAATTTATAGAAGAATAGTCCTGTACCATTAGCATTGATTCGTCGATGCGAACCTAAAAAAAGAAGACTACTACACTCTTGACACTCCCCCCACCCTCCCCAATACTGCACAAAGTCGTGTCTATGCCTATCCGCCAATAATCACATTGAATGATATTCTGTTACTTACAATGATTAAAACAACAGGAGCAAATAAACATTGCAGACGTGTTATCGGGCATTTTGGGTGAACACTTGTATGCACCTGTACAAGCGTCCAAGGACGCTACAGGCTAATCCTGTATTGAGCACACTCATTATAAGCTTCCACTCCAAAGTCAAGTACAGGGAGACTTCAGTCAGTTTGTGGCCTACTCACTTTCATAAGTTTCCATGGCTGCCCTGGGCTACTCGGTGGTAACTGACCCTATTTATTCAATTAAAAGCCTCTGAACAACTCGGCCCGTCCGAGTTTCCTGGGTACGTGAAGATTCGGCCATGGGAATATTCGGCCGGGAAGATTCGGCCCCGAAATGGGCCGAATCTTCCTGGTTTGGGGGCCGAATCTTCCCAATTTTTTTTTACCTTTTCATGTCTAAATATATAAAAAAAAATTCAAGATTCGGATTTTTCGGACATAAAAAGGTGATTGTAACTGAGGGTAACGGTAGTGGCGGAGGAGAGGGGCGGTCGTTAGAAAAAAAAAATTTTTCTACTCACGTTTCGTTCGGTTAGAATTAATCACAAGTAATCATTAGAATCCTTTTTTGAAAATTCACAAACTTATTAATTAACAGTTCTGTTCCACTGAAAATAAATATATTTTCCATATTTCTAACTGAAACCAAGAATTAATCACAAGTGATAATTAGAATCCTTTTTGTAAGTGAGAAATTTGACAGATATTCAATTTCCCACTTCCATTGTTTTTTTCCATCCTTCATTGCCATTTTCTTCTCCCTAAATCCATTCAATATTGGAGGCCGAAACTTCCCGGCCGAATATTCCCGGGCCGAATCTTCCCGAGGCCGAAAAATACTGGGCCGATTCTTCCCGGGGCCGAATCTTCCAGTTCCCGGTTGATTCTCCCGAGTCGAGTTATCCCCCTCCCTCCTCGTGGGCGAATTGTCTCAGGGTTTACTTGTCCTGTCTCCAAGTAATCGATTCCATGGTTCCAGGTCAACTCGCCCTCGGGTCAACACTCGCCCCCGCCAGTTTTCCCGGGTCAACTCGCCCCCGATCGGGGGGCGAGTTCACCCGCATTTGAGGGGCGAGTTGACCCGGAATTTTTTTTTTTTTTGGGGGGGGGGGGGTGGGTAATTTTTTTTTAAAAATTAGGGGGGGGGGTAATTTTTTGGGGGGTTAAATTGCCGAGAAAAACTGAAAAATAAATGAAGTACTTACCTTCAAAATTTTTAATCATCCTTTTAGAAAATCCAAGAATAAAAACGTAAATCCTTTCATAGAAAACCTATGGAATAACAGGGAGCACATAAACACAACATACTAACATCTTGAAGGCAGACGATACAATGATTGAATAAAAAACAAATCTACAAGGACCGAGTTGACACGAATTACTCAAACTGAACAGCGGTTCTTCAAAAACATCTTTGATGAATTATTTTTTTCTTAACAGTTAAGATGTTTGTTTTTACAGTAATCACATACCAGTTGGTGTTTATTTGAGATTGATTGTGTGGCTGATTGCCTTTCATCATCATGTTTTCAAAAGTGTCGATTGGCATCACTTTTATCAGCCGCCTGCCAAGTATATAAAATGTGAAATGTGCAACCTACGTTTCTGCAACATACACAAGAAACCACCAAACACTTCGCAAGGATTGAAACAAGCTTTCAATCCTTGCCTGGAGACGAGTGTACATTTTACATTTACACAATCTAACACTCCAACGTAAACTGCCGGGAATTCTAACCGCGTGCATACCCCCTCAGACTCCATTTGAGGCAATAGGAAAGCTAGGCCTGTGTGACCCAAGTGAAATAACATTTCCCCACTCCTCGGCGAAAAGGAAATAGGTTTTACTTCCCCATAGTTCGTCATATATTTCTCGGCGATTTCAATACATTTTCATGTTTAGTTAGTATAAATGTGTCCTTACGTGTTTTGTACGAGTGCTGTAACCAACTTTATATTGTAATTTATATTGTAAAATATATATTATTGCAATAAAAAAATCTCGTCTGGCTGGACTTCATAATATTGTTGTAAATAATAGATTATAGTATTAAAATAAAAAAAATAAATAAAAAAATTCTTGAAATAAAAAATGCTGGTGTGGCTGGACTTCATAATATTGTTGTAAATAATAGATTATAGTATGAAAATAAATTTTTATGATATAACTAGAGTTACGTTTTTTTTACTGGGGGCGACTTGACCCGGGGCGAGTTGACCCGAGGTGACTTGACCCGGGTCGACTTGACCCGAGGGCGACATGACCCGGGGGCAAGTTGACCCGAGGGCGAGTTGACCCGTTCCCGATTCCATCAGACGTGTCTTAATTCCATCAGACGTGTCTTCAATGAATAATCATAAAATTAGTTTACAAATACATAAGAATTTATGTCAAGATACATTTGAACGATGTGCTATATTGTACATTTAAAAAAGGTATGCTAACTACTTAATGTTCTGTGTTGTATGATTCTGAATAAATATCATTAAAGTTATTTTCCATCCGATGTTTTGCTGATTTTCAAAGCCTTGGCGGACGATTTGGGTCAAATTGCAAGCGGACGATTCGGCGCGCTGTCGGACGATTTGGGTAAAATTACACGCAGACGATTCGACTGGCGCATGAAACGCCCGTATTCCATTTCTCTCCGGTTAACTCTCCCGAGTCAAGTTACCCCCCCCCCCCCCCCCTCCCCTCCTCGTGGCCGAATTGTCGCAGGTTTGATTGTCCTGTCTCCAAGTAATCGATTCCATCAGACGTGTCTCCATGAATCGAATTTACCTTACAAGATGGCGTCTAATCGAGTGAAGCACGTTGTTGTCGATGCTGGTGGTTTTATTAAGAACGCCCCAATCAATGTAATGACACTTTAATATATTAGGTTAAATTATCACATCGAATAGAAAAAATACGGAACAACCTAGAGTACTTACTTTATCACGCATGGCAGACTGTCCAAGTTTTTGTACGAAAGTCTCTCGTTTCAACTTTCACTTTCTAATTACCCCAAAGGCAATGGGTCACCCTAAACATCAGTAAGTTAACCTCAGGAATTTTCAATCCGCAGGAGTCTGTAGTTCAGCGATCTGGACGTAGTGGTTACCCCTCTTCGTTCAGATTGATCCCAGTTCAATTCAATTCTGTAGAAAAATTCCCCATCAAGTTTTTATGAGAACTCAAAACTCGAAAATAGTCCTATATCAAGCTTTCGCCCTTATCACAGGCTGCAGCCGACGGTCCTACTATTTAACGAACACAAACGAACATAAACGAACATAAACGAACAAAAGAGAAAATAATAGGAAAAACAAGTTAAAAATGATTGAGGGTGCATATGCAGGTATATGTGGGTATATATTATTCGTTTGTATAATTTTATTCACTTCTGATGAGTATTTTGATAATTAATAAGGTTTATAAAATGTACGACGGCGCGAAATTCTTGTGTTCGTTAAGTAGTAGCCTGCTTGAAGCTGTCGACAAGATGCGACAAAGGTGTGAAATCAGTTAGTTGTCTATCTGAGGAAGAATGTCGCTGAGGAAAACAGCGAAATTTAGGTTTAAGAGGATGGCAAGCGCCTTTTTTAATCGTGTGTAAAATTGTATCCACGTCTGATGAGTATTTTAGTGATAAATAAAGATTATAGCCATTATCTGGATTGACAAACATGCATCAAACTCTCGCTTTGGATTCCGAGGACGCATCACGGAGAGTCGGGGACAAGTCGTGATCTACCCTTAGAAAGCGGAGCAAGACTCGGATACATGTAGCATATTGTATACCCACATAATGATAATAATCTAAAGATCTTAAAATATCTTGGGGATAAGTCATTAAAGTCCAGTTTAAGCTTTCCTGAACACTTTCCCCGAACAAGCTCACCCTCCACCAACGCGGGCTCCCACTAACGAGAGAGGACAACCAGGTGCGTAGCCAGGAAAAAGTTTCCAGGGGGAGGGGGGGGGGGGGGGTATAGCCATCAGATGCGCGAAAGGCGGGGGTGCTGGGGTCCTTCTCCAGGATTTTTTTTTTCGGTGGGGGGGGGGGGGGGGGGTTCTCCCCCAGGAAAATTTTAAAAATCCAAGTCTACTGGGGGAAAACATTTGGAAGGGGACACAGCTAGATTTTGGGGAGGAGGCAAGTGACCCCCCCCCCCCCCCCCCCAGCCCCATGTGGCTACGACATTGGGGACAACCCTACCCATACTCTCCTAGAAATGCGACCCGAGAAAACAATCCCCCCCCCCCCCCCCCCCCCCCCCGCCCCACACTGACTCTCTCCAACGAGGGGGACACCACGGGCTCTTTCCAGGAAGCGGGTTCCATGATACAGGAACCGCTTTGCGGTGATGTCTTCTACATACACCCCATCCCGTTTTTTTTTATTATTTAAATTAAAAAAAAAAAAATTAGTAATAAATTTTAAACTCCTCTCATCCTTTTCCCGGGCTTGGCACCGGTGGACTTAAAGTCAAATCAGGCGGATTTTGAGTTTTTATGTTTTCCAAACAATTATTATATTTACTTCTTTGGTAGATATATTTTGATTTTCTTTTCAATTCACTGCACAACAAAAACTCTAAATCCGCTTGACTTGATTCTCTTAAGTCTGCCGGTCCCAAACCCGGACAAAGGATGAGGGGAGTTTAAAAATTTATTGCTAAAAAAACATTTTGGAAAAAAGCAACAACTCTGAATCCGACTAACTTGACTCTGTTAAGTCTGCCGGTGGGGGGGGGGGGGGGGGTAAAATTTATTACTAAAAAAAAATTGGAAAAAAAAACTTTAAATCCGCCTGACTTGACTCTGTTAAAGTCTGCCGGTCCCAAGCCCGGGCAAAGGATTCCCCGACTCGCCGTGATGCGTCCTCGGAATCCAAAGCGAGAGTTTGATGCATGTTTGTCAATCCAAATAATGGCTACAATCTTTATTTATCACTAAAATACTCATCAGACGTGGATACAATTTTACACACAATTAAAAAAGGCGCTTGCCATCCTCTTAAACCTAAATTTCGCTGTTTTCCTCAGATTGACAGCTAATTGATTTCACACCTTTGTCGCATCTTGTCGACAGCTTCAAGCAGGCTACTACTTAACGAACACAAGAATTTCGCGCCGTCGTACATTTTATAAACCTTATTAATCATCAAAATACTCATCAGAAGTGAATAAAATTTTACAAACGAATAATATATACCCACATATACCTGCATATGCACCCTCAACCATTTTTAACTTGTATTTCCTATTATTTTCTCTTTTGTTCGTTTATGTTCGTTTATGTTCGTTTGTGTTCGTTAAATAGTAGGACCCGCAGCCGATAGTACTAGAGTGTCAGTCGTGTGACGTCATCGCGTAGTCACTGAGAAAATTTCCAGTTTTTCAACTTCAATTGCTTGTAAAAAAAATAAATATAAATTGTTGATGGTCACAAAGCAACACATTTGTTAATAAAATATCTATGAACAAGTGGGTCTACAAGAAATTCTATAATTGTAAGTATTTTCGTTTCGCGAGACGTTTAAACTCGACGAGTCGACATTTTCTCTCATTTCGCATTTCTGACCCGCGTTTTTTGTAAACAACAGATTTACCCCTCTCGTGCTTATGACGATTTCTGCTGGAGGATACGTCATATACAATTAAATGAGGCACACAATGGGATTCCTGAGACTTTGCTCTTTATCACAGGGTACCATACTTTTTGAATCGTCAATTTTTTACCATTTTTCGGACGCAATAAAGTTTTGGGAACGATTTTTCAACGTCAAAAAAAATATTTATCAAAAAGTACGGTACCTGGTAATGATATTTCGAATACGTTCTTTTCATTTATGAAGGTTTTAAAGTGATACACCCAAGCACCTCCAGCGGAAACTCCGCCAAAAATTGTTGCTATTTTCGGATTGACCCACTTTTACGTCACGCGGAGGTTCTTGTGTACAAATTTTATCAGGGAAAGACCGTTTGACGTCTTCGGGTTATGATTGCAAGATAAAATTATCAACATGCACGCAGTTTGGATACACGTTTTTCTTTGAATATAAAATTAAATCAGTAAATAGTTCATGACTTTGGTTCATTTTAAAGATATATTTTAAGGAAAAAATGAGACAGACCAGAAGGTGAAACTCGTGTCGTTTTTGATCATTCACCGAGTCCGATCAAACAACACGCAGTCTCCAAGTGTTTTCTCAAGACTCAATTTCAGTTTTCAGGCGACCAGGTGAACAGACCAGCAAATTATAACGATGCAACAAAAGTTATTAATTGCATAAATTTGATGCCAGGCAGTTTTACATCCACTGATACTGAATCCATCTTTAATCTGGTCCCACCCGTTTTTACATAAAGTTTAACAAATAGTCGGTATCTGGAAAACTTGTGATGGAATCAAAATGCTGCACTATTAAAAATTGCAGAAAAGACCACATAAAATTAAGCAAAAACTTTTTAACATTCTAATGTACTTAAAAATACAACCATAGATTTGGGTTCATAGGGAAGTTGGGGATGCACCCCCAAACCTTTTCCAACCCACATGGAACTGGGGGGGGGGGTGCTGAATGAGTATATTTGTTATGCTCCCCCCCCCCCCCACCCCCTTAAAAAAAAAAAAAAATCAACCATATGGAGTATTTGTAGGCCTTCTTGCAAATACAACCAGTGATATGGTTATTTTGGAGGTGGTGTGTGGGTATCTGATGCCCCACCCAAATCCCATCACAGATTCCTGAGTATGAAGTTCTGAAGCTTAAAAGTGGTAAAAAAGTCAGAAATTTTTACTAACTCTGAAAAATTGGAAAACAATCTTCTCTCACTATAAAAATTGGAAAACAATCTTTTGTCACTGATAACAATTCAACATGATTTGGAAATAGTCAAACGCAACAAGAAAAAATGCAGTCAGAAATTCACACTTCCAAGACCATCAGAAATATTGGAAAGGGGTAATAGCATTCACGGTTCACCTTGCTTTCCAATTGTTAATTGTAACTACTGAGAGCACTGTTAGAAAATCTCTGGGTGGGGTGGGGAGGGGGGGGGGCTAATAAGGGATAAACTGGAATTACACAAGGCCATAAAAAATATAAGGGGTAGTGGCAGGTAACTAGATTTTGGGTGAATAGTAA